>UESW01003945.1:1378553-1600164 GCA_900491605.1 Calamus simplicifolius | reverse complement strand
AGCAGGTGATGAGGAAGTCAGACATAGAGCAGATACGAAAACTGATGCAATTATGCACTTATGATATCGGTCAGGATGCTCTGCCCAGTTGCGCATCAGAAACTCCTGGCCGCAATCAATTATCTGCCAATGGAATGTAAAACGATTAATATAATTCTAAAATCAACAACTAGAACATGTTCCTTGATATACTTACATCATCTATTATCATTTCATTGTTAATGAGATCTTGAAGATTTTTTCTTGTTGCAACGCCATTAAACATATTTGTGTAGACGATCTCGTCGGTTTGTTGTCGCTCGCTCAAAAAATTTTGAATAATTATTTGGTCATCTTCGACCGTTGTGTTGGGCTTTGACATGCCCACTGTCTTCACCGACTTTTTAGGTCGGGTTGTCTCATAACATTCGCCGACGACCGTGGATGCCTTACGCTTCCTCGGCTCTTTTTTAATCCTCCTAACAAGCGAAGGCACTCCAATTATTTCTAAGTCCATATTGTCATCCTTTGGCGCAGGGGTGCCAAGTTTATTATCGGATATGGACTCTTCTTTATTTTCATTCCCTGCTCTGTTTTATCAGCCAATGAATCCCCCTCCAATATCTTCTCCTCTGATTTTGCATTCCCTGTCTCAATTGGAAACTCGGATGAATGGTCCTCCTCCATCTTCTTCTCCTCACTATTTACGTTACCAGGCTCGCGGAGGACCAACTCCAGGGAATGCACCTTCTCTGTTTTCTCGTCTCCCTTGTCCTCCTCATTTATTGCATTACTTTCCTTTCTGACCAGTGAATTGAGGAGGCTCTCAGCAATGGACAGCCTGTGCCTGACATCTTCGAGTTGATCCTTAACGCACTCCAATTCATTCCTCAACTCGGCGCATCCTGCGCAGCTATCCATTGGTTGAGGGGCGCAGGTATCTGTTGGTTGAGGGGGGGACGCAACATTCTGCTGAGGGAGAAGCCAGCGCTCTTCTGGCAATGGTTCAGTAGCTCCCTCCATCTGCAACACAAGATGATAACAAATTAATATTAACTGAACATATTGACGCATTAAGTTGAAAAAAATGGTCAGAGCAATGGAGCAATGAACTAGATTACCAAGTCCTGAGGCTGCAAGTCGGCAACCCGAACCGATTGGATCTTCATTTGGTGGTCATACCACTTCAACAGCCGGGGCCGTTTATCAGGGTATGCTGGCTCTCGCATTGATGTATGCTCGAGGAACCACGCCTGAACATGATATTTTTTTGGATATTAAATAAAGTAATATTACAAAAAAAATTTACTCTCAACACTAATTATGTGTCTCAATAATCCTTACCACCAGTGCTGCCGAGCATCCGAACAAGGTAGGCTGCCTCCTAACTTTTTTTGCATTCTTTGAGTGCACCGGCTCCTCGGAACGCAAGCAAGCAGCTATTTCTGGGAGAGCCAGAACAATCAACTCCTTCAGTGCCGAAGCCCAGTCGATGCTACCCAGTTGACTTAAGTCATCCAAGTGCTGGATGAGATACCGTGGACATCTCTGATTAGACTTTGGAGCCAAAAACATGGCCAACATGTATGCGATCCAAAGTCGGACGGTGTCCTCGACATCCTCCTGTACTTTAGATGATCGGAGTTGAAATATCAACTTCTCCAAACCTTCTTGGCGAAGATCTAAACCCTGGCCAAACCGTCTGAACAACCTTCCGTTGAACATTTGGCTGGACGTGTCGATCTTCTTCCCATGAGCTGGAAGTCCCAGAATGAGTGCGACTTCGTCGGCACTGAATAGAACTGGCTTTCCGCAAAACATGAACTCGTCCTCCATTGTGACATCTTATGATGTCTGCTAGCAGTCGCCCGTCGACTGTGAACGTCTGCATGTCGACGAAGGCACCAAATGGGGTCCTTCGAATCAGTTTTGTATGCCGTCTAGAGAACCCCATCCTCCAAACCTTCTGAACGTATACTGCCGGCCTGCAGCTATTCTTAAACAGCTGGGAAGCCTTCACTGGGGGGACTGGAACAATTTTATTGTCAACTGAAACAGGGGGTAAGACAGAAGACATACTTGTCATGAAATTTTAAGAGAGAATGTCATAATATTTAATATAGTGATAAACATACCTGAAGGAGCCGCATCCTCATTCGAACGAAGAACCAGGTCCTTGCATTGTTCCGCCATTTTCTCCGTCTGCTTCTTCTTTGTTCGCGGTCTTCGTGCACAAACGAAAGCACTCATCTCCATGAATGAAGTATACGGAAGAATGAACTATGGTACAAGTTTAGGAGGGAAAAGGAGACCAGTGGCTTCTCGAGCAAGAGACGAAGGATGGCTTCTTGAGCAAAAGGATGGCTTCTCGAGCAACAGACGATTGAGTGCTTTTTCTAGGGTTTATGCCGACCTAAGAGAAATACGAAAGGACACCCGGATCGCCACGATCACATCACAGAGACCCGCGAACCCATAGGAACTGCCCACGTTTAGCAACTTTTCTCGAAATATGGCATGGCTGAGTTACTAGGGTGTCGTCGAATTAGTACTAGGGTGACGTCAAATTCCGCCTTGTTCAAGCATGGGTGTCGTCGCCTTAAAGCTAGGGTGTCGTCCAATTTCAACTGGGGTGTCGCGAAGGATTTACGGCCGAATTCAATTAGGGTGTCGTCGGGTATTCTCTATGTGGTCATTTATAAGACGGGTGTCGTCGCCCTAAAGCTAGGGTGTCGTGGGATTTCAACTGGGGTGTCGCGAAGGATTTACGGCCGAATTCGAACTAGGTGTCGCTGGGATTATCTCCGTGGTCTGTTTAAAGCACGGGTGTCGTCTCGTTAGAGCTAGGGTGTCGTGAGATTTCAACTGGGGTGTCGCGATTTTTGGCCGAATTAGAACTACGGTGTCGCGGGGATTCTCTCCGTGGTCAGTTCTAACGACGGGTGTCGTCGCCTTAAAGCTAGGGTGTCGTGAACTTTCCACTGGGGTGTCGCGAAGGATTTACGGCCGAATTCGACTAGGGTGTCGCCGGGGACTCTCTATGTGGTCATTTGTAAGCACGGGTGTCATCGCCCTAAAGCTAGGGTGTCGTGGGATTTCAACTGGGGTGTCGCGAAGGATTTACGGCGAATCAAACTAGGATGTCGCTGGGATTCTCTCCGTGGTCAGTTTTAAGCACGGGTGTCATCTACTTAGAGCTAGGGTGTCGTGAGATTTCAACTGGGGTGTCGCGATTGATTTTCGGCCAAATTTGAACTCGGGTGTCGCGGAGGTTCTCTCCGTTGTCAGTTCTAACGAAGGGTATCATCGCCTTAAAGCTAGGGTGTCGTTAACTTTCCACTGGGGTGTCGCGAAGGATTTAGGGCCGATTTTGAAGTAGGGTGTCGTGGGAATTCATTACCATCCAGACTCTCAGAGCGAGGGAGGGGAAGAAAGAGTTCTTCTTGCAGAGATGAAATCCATCATAAAATTGGCGCTAGGATGGAGGGAAAGGGCAGCATCCGGACTCTCAGAGCGAGGGGGGGGGAAGAAAGAGAGTTCTTCTTGCACAGATGAAATTCAGTTGAGCACGAACCTACGCCTCGCTCTGAAAGTCCGGTCAACAGGAAATATTTCAGCTTCGAGGCTGAAAAACCTGGCTACTGGAGTCTACTGGAGTCTTCAAATATAAAAGTTTATCCAATGAGTTTTTCCTTGCCAAAACCTCACGTAGACGTTCGCTTCTCTCTCTGAATTCGGCCAGGTCTGCCTTCGTTATCTCTTCGTCAATTGCTTTTAAAAGGCTCCTTTTTTCCTCCATCTGCTTTCTCTCTGTTTTCCTGTCATTAAAGCCTTTTAAAAGCAATTGATGAAGAGATAACGAAGGCAGCTGATGACCATCTTACAGACCTGGCCGAATTCAGAGAGAGAAGCGAACGTCTACGTGAGGTTTTGGCAAGGAAAAACTCATTGGATAAACTTTTATATTTGAAAACTCCAGTAGACTCCAGTAGCCAGGTTTTTCAGCCTCGAAGCTGAAATATTTCCTATCGACCAGACTTTCAAAGCGAGGGCGTAGGTTCGTGCTCAAACTTAGCATCCAGACTCTCAGAGCGAGGGAGGGGAAGAAAGAGTATGACATTCGTGCTTACAAATAGTTATGACTCCCAGAATGTCATAACTATTTTGTTCTAAGGAAGTTACCCGCACATTAAACGGTTTGGTCACACATTAACTAACTCTTACCAGAAAAAACTGTTGGTGTAATAAGGAGCTTTAGAAAGAAGTTGGAGGAAAGACTTTTTACTTTGTGCTGCGGATGACATTTCCTCCAGAAGTTTTTGTACACAGACTCCAGTAGCCAGGTTTTCCAGCCTCGAAGCTGAAAAATTTTCTTTCGACCGGGGAAGAAAGAGAGTTCTTTTGGCACAGATGAAAACCAAAGTAAAATGGAGCTAGGATGGAGGGAAAGGGCATTTTCGTCCGTATGCTAATTTTAAAAAAAAGTGAACTGCTTTAAATGACCGTCACGTTCAGAACGTAATATCAAAGTAGAGCCATACCGCCCGATAGGTAATCCACGTAGGAGCCACATGGATCAATCAGAAGAGGTGGTGCAGCCCACGTCAGCCTTGCTGCACCGGGGGCGGTGTACAAAGTCTTTTCCTATAAAAATTAGCTATGAATGTTTTGAGTAGAAAGATGGATCCGAAACGTTGGATGCTTGGAGGATCTAGCAAGTTCCAACTTTTTTTTAATCCAAATTAGATATAGAAAGGTATGTTGGTCAGTAATATGACTGATTCAGCACCATCATGGTTAACGGTAAAAAAGATTGACGGCATTCCGTTTCAGCCTTCGGGGCATCATTCAACCTCCGAGGCCCGCTTCGACCTCCTTCAGTCCGAGCTTCAGCCTCGGCCTTGAGCATCCATCATGGTCTGACCCTTGGAACCAGTAGCTTATAGCAACGGGCCACCTGACATGCCCATGTGGCCCACTACTCGCCTGCTACAGTGCATCGCCATGCCCCATTAAGGCGTATGACCCGCCATGCATTCGTAACCATGCATGACCATATCCCGTTATGAAGTATGGCAACGGGCCACCTGACATGCCCATGTGGCCCACTACTCGCCTGCTACAGTGCATCGCCATGCCCCATTAAGGCGTATGACCCGCCATGCATTCGTAACCATGCATGATCATATCCCGTTATGAAGTATGATCCACCGCTCGCCTGCGGCTACATATGGCCATACCTCATAACGGAGCATGCCTGGTGCAACCATAGCAACCCGACATGCATAATACCATATTGGCATGTGGCAAATGAGGCAGGACACCTCTGACATGCCCACGATCCGTCACTATCAGCCTTCCCTTTTTGTCTGTTATCGGATAGCAGTATCTCAAAATCATAAACCTTCTGGAAGCATGAGAGAGGGAGATCTTTGAGCAGGTATAAGGGCCCACACTTGCGACAAAGGGAGGATCCTAAACCCTAACTCTCTAGCTCTCTTCTGCTAGCTAACTCTTGTCTGTTCTCGAGTGACTGACTTAAGCGTCGGAGGGTCCCCACCAGAGCATCCGGTCTTTGGAAACTTTTATTGTTGGAGTCCAATGAGGAGGACCTCTGTTTCCCTGGCTTTCAAGGAATGTGACTTGGCGTCAACAGATTGGCGCGCCAGGAAGGGGGGAAGAAGGAAAAAGCTTCGAACATGTTATCAACTGCTTCTCTTTCTCTGAGCTTTCTCAAGCGATGGTGATGACTCATGCACGAGAGGTCTCCATGAAAGGATTCCAAGCGAAGACCATGGCCTACACGGCCACGATGGGAGGATAAGTTGCGAGATGCGGCCCCAGTGATAGGCGGCAGCGCTACCGTGTAGGGCGGCGGATGGTGGCGAGATCAAGTGCATTATGGAGATATCTTCAGAGATTGATTTTCTTGTGGGGAGTGATTGAATAAATCATATCTTCTAGATTTAGGATGTTTCTCCTAAACTCTAGAAGGTGATTGAATAAATCATATCTTCTAGATTTAGGATGTTTCTCCTAAACTTTAGAAGGTGATTGAATAAATTATATCTTCTAGATTTAGGATGTTTCTCCTAAATTCTAGAAGGTGATTGAATAAATCATATCTTCTAGATTTAGGATATTTCTCCTAAACTCTAGAAGATTAGTTTTCCTTTCAGTTAAGTTATTTTAGGCATGTATCATCAAATCTCCTTGATTCTAGGAATTGTTTCCTTAGAATCTTGAAGATTAGATTTGATTTGATTGGAAGATTAGTTTCCTTTTCAGTTAAGTTGTTTTAGGCATGTATTGTCAAATCTCCTTGATTCTAGGAATTGTTTCGAATTGTTTCCTTAGAATCTTGAAGATTTGATCTAGATTTGATTTGATTGGGTTGGTAGGATTTTGTAAGCTCCTGAGGATGCCTATATAAGCACTCCTCAGGAGCAATAGGAAGGGGGGAGAGAGTTGTATTTTGTAAGCCTAGAGAGCTTATGAATGTTGGCCAGGCATAGGCACGTTTATGCCAGTAAACTTGGGGGCTGATAACCTCTTAAGTTTGGGCGTGCTTGGGCTAATAACCCTTGTACGAGTGTTCTTGTGTTCTGGTGGTTTGAAGGACTAATAATCCTGAGACCACGTTCTTCGTAATAACAGTGAGGCATTCTTCATTTCTTGTGTGTTAGATCCTAATTACCACGCTCGTGTGTTACTGGAAACGGTTCGGGAGGATCGATTGTGGTGTTGGAGCGGATCGCACGGAGGAGTTGGTGAATGTTTTGGAGTCCTTGACCGGGGACCCTAACAAATTGGTGCTTTCATTGAGATGAGTTGCTTGAAGATCTCTACGCTTCAAGCGGGGTAATCACGAGCAAACCTTACTTTGATTCTCTTCATTAAGATTGTTATAGTTAGAAGTTGTTTGTTCTTGTTGGAGTTATTATTTATGGGGGTTATTGTTATAGTTAGAAGTTTTGTTCTTGTTGGAGTTATTATTTGAGGTGGGGGTTAGATTGTTATAGTTAGAAGTTGTTTGTTCTTGTTGGAGTTATTATTTGAGGTGGGGGTTCGATCTTCTTCTGGAGAGAACCCAAGGTCGGAAGTTGTCCGTGCAAAGTTCTTCGTGGGAGGGGGTTCGATCTTCATTTTGGAGAGAACCCAAGGTTGGACTTGTTGTTGCAGCCCATATTCCAATGGAGGCCGGATCAAGTACATTTCCATCCAACCGAGACCGCTTTGAAGCTTTGGAGTCATCCACTCTTTGGATGAAGGAGCAGATGGCGGAGACTACCACCAACATGACTCATATGCAAGGAGCCATCACTTCCGTCACTAATGCTACGGAGGAGAACATGAAGGCGGTGGAAGGCATGAGACGAGACTTGCAAGCAATATTGGCAAGACTTGGAGGAGGAGCGAATGGGGCCAACCGCGGACAAACCCCAAGGGTGGAAGAGGAGCAACTCGTTGATGGGAGGAAAACTCACATTTCTAAGTCCACAAGGGGAGAGCCTAGACCAAGGCAACCTCTTAGATTGGGCGGGCGTGTGGAGAATGAGCACGAGTAGTGGAAAGGTGGCTGCGAGAGGAGGAGTCTGACCGTGATGTTGATAACCATGCAAGGACGGAGGAAAGACTCGGTGGGAGTCGGTATGGGGAAGAAATGCCCTATGGCCGGATCCATGAAGATGCTAGAAGACATGAGAGACCGAGAAGAGACCACCACTATCATAATGAAGATGAAGGAAATCGGTTTAACCACCGAGGACCTAGAAGGCCACATTACCGTGGAGGTGACTATGAAGATGATGATGGAAATCGGTTTAACAACCGAGGACCAAGGAGACCAAAAATTGACTTTCCTAAGTTCAATGGTGGTGACCCTCATGAGTGGCTCGATAAGGCGGACCACTATTTTCATATATATGAAGTACCAAGGACAGAAAGAGTGGCCACAGCATGTTTCTTCCTTGATGGGAAGGCAAGCAAATGGTGGAGATGGATACGGGCCCAATATGAGAAGGAAGGAAGAAGGCTCGGGTGGACGGCATTCGAGAGGGAGCTGCTTATGCAATTTGGGCCTTCGCCCATTATCAACCATCATGGCCAGCTAGCTAAGCTCAAGCAAGATGGCAAGGTGCATGCGTATGTGGAGGAATTTCGACAACTCCAAACCTTGGTGAGGGGTTGGTCTGAGGAGGCACTTATCGGCACTTTCGTGGATGGTCTAAAACCATGGATTGCCAAGGAGCTCAAGTTGAAGCAGCCCACTAGGCTGCAAGAAGCAATGAGGATGGCTGAAATCCTTGAAGAAAGTCATCACTTCGAGAAAAGACACGTCAAGGACCAAGTGGCTAACAAGGTTTATAAACCCTTGTATTCCATGGGGTCTTGGAAAGGAAAGGAGGGGACTACGGGAGATTCAAGGAGCAAAGGGAAGGAAGTCAAGAAGCTTAGTCGTGAGGAGCTTGATGAGTACATAAAGAAGGGCTTATGCTTCAAATGTGGTGAAAAGTGGAGCCGTGATCACCAATGCAAGAAAGCCAAGGTCATGTGTATGATCGGGATAGAGGAGGAGCAATTGGGGGAGACAAGTGAGGAAGAGCACGGGCATGAGGAGTCCTCTAGCGATGAGGAAAGTGAGGAAGCCAAGTTGAGCCTCAATGCCATGTCCGGCGTACAAAAGCCCTCAACCATGCGACTTATGGCTTGGGTTGGCAAGCATGAAATGACATTATTGGTGGATAGTGGGTCTACCCATAACTTCATCAATTTCCGCATCCTTTCTAAGGTGGGATTGCATGGGGAAGAAGTAGAGTCATTTGATGTGAAGGTGGCAAACGGGAAAAGCTAAGGTGCGAGATGGTAGTGCGAACCATGAAGATGAATGTCCAAGGTGTCCGTATAGTGGCTGATCTTCACGTACTCTCATTGGTGGGGCTAGATGTTGTCTTGGGAAATGCATGGCTAAGAGGCATTGGCAAGGTCGTCACCGACTATGAGAAGATGACTATGGAGTTCAAGCTTGGAGGGAAGAAGAGGACGTGGACAGCTCTAGCATCAAAAGAGCCAAGGCCTTGCGAGGCCAATGTGTTTGAAAAACTATGCAAGGGTGGGGCTCATTGCTTCGCCATAGTGATGGGCCAAAACCGAGGAGATGAAGGGCAAGAAGAGAAGTATAGTGATAGAAATGAGGAGCTGCCCCAAGGTGTGAAGACAGTTTTAGAAAGACACAAGGAAGTATTGGAGGTACCTACTTCATTACCACCAAGTAGGGAATTTGATCATCGCATTGTGCTGAAAGATGCGAGCAAACTGGTGAATGTGCCACCATACCGGTATGCTCACTTTCAAAAGGGTGAGATCGAAAGACAAGTGGAGGAGATGTTGGCTAGTGGCTTGATTCGACCAAGCACTAGTCCCTTTTCATCACCGGTGTTGCTTGTGAGGAAAAAGGATGAAGTTGGCGTTTTTGCACCGACTACCGAGCATTGAATGGGCAACAGTGAGGGACATATTTCCCATACCAACAGTGGACGAGATGCTTGATGAGTTGCATGGGGCTCATGTGTTCACCAAGCTGGATTTAAGGGCCGGATACCATCAAATCTGGATGAAAGAGGAAGATACCCACAAGACGGCATTTAGGACTCATTCCGGCCACTATGAGTACCTAGTGATGCCTTTTGGGCTATGCAATGCCCCCTCAACTTTCCAAGCGGCTATGAATGCCATATTTAAGCCATTCTTGAGAAGTTTGTATTAGTATTCTTCGATGACATCTTGGTGTACTCGAAGAATGTGGAGGAACACTTGAAGCAATTGGAGCGAGTATTGATGATCTTGAAGGAGCACCACTTCTTCATCAAGGCTTTCAAATGCGCCTTTATGCAAGAAGAGCTGGAGTACCTTGGCCACATCATATCGGGCCAAGGAGTAAAAGTGGACCAGCGGAAGGTGGAAGCTATGGTGGATTGGCCCTTACCCAAGGATGTGTCGGCTCTACGAGGATTCCTTGGTTTGACGGGCTACTATCGAAGATTCGTGCAAGGCTATGGATTGATAGCCAAGCCACTTACCTCCATGCTAAAAAAGGAGGGCTTCGAGTGGACCGAAGATGGAAGGAGAGCTTTTGAGAACTTGAAGAGAGCCATGACCAAGACACCCGTCTTGGCCTTGCCGACTTCAAGAAACCATTTGAAGTATATACTGATGCAAGTGGAGAAGGGATTGGGGCGGTACTAGCTCAAGAAAGGAGGCCCATAGCTTATATCTCCAAGGCCTTAGGGCCAATGAAGAAAGCATGGAGCACTTATGCAAGAGAAATGTTGGCGGTTGTGCATGCGGTGAAGGTGTGGAGACCTTACCTCTTGGGAAGAAAGTTCACTATAGTGACCGATCAACAAGCATTAAGACACTTGCTAGAACAAAAGATCGTGACGCCAGAGCAACAGAAGTTTCTTGTGAAGCTTCTGGGATTCGAGTATGACATTATATATCAGCCCGGCAAGGAGAATAAGGTGGCTGATGCGTTGTCAAGGAAGGAGGGAAGTCCAATGATGTGGACTTTGTATGAAGATGAGGCTGAACATATAGCCTTGAGTGGAGCTGAATGGAGGATATGGGACAAGCTTAGAGAGGCTGTGGAGTTGGATGCAAGGTCTCAAGAGATCATAGAGAAGCTTGAGAGTCCATGTAATGGGGTGACCAGATTCAAATGGCGTGATGGGCTTATCTACTACAAGTCCTATGTCTATGTGCCCGACGTACCAAACCTGAGGAAGGAGATTCTCACTCACTTCCACCATAGCAAAGAAGGTGGTCATTCGGGATGGCTTAGGACCTATATAAGGATCAAGCATTTCTTCTATTGGGAGGGCCTAAAGAGAAGTGTGAAGAAGTGGGTGGCGGAATGTGACGTGTGTCAAAAGGTCAAACATGATACGAAGGCCCCTACAGGTCTCTTGCAGCCCTTACCCATACCGGAAGCTATATGGAAGACTTGTCCATGGATTTTGTGGAGGGCTTGCCCGCAAGTCAAGGGTACGAAGTGATCTTGGTGGTCGTGGATCGCTTAAGTAAGTATGCTCACTTCATACCCCTTAAGCATCCATTTACAATGAAGAGTATGGCTAAGGCCTTTGTGGACACGTGGTAAAGCTCCATGGTTTCCCTAGAACCATTGTTACGGATCGGGATCGGGTGTTCATGAGCTCCTTTTGGAAGGAAGTGTTTGCACTGCAAGGGAGCAAAATGAAGACAAGTTCTTCATATCATCCACAGACCGATGGCCAAACAGAGGTGGTCAACCATACATTAGAACAATACTTGAGATGCTATTGCCATGATAAGCAAGCAAGGTGGATGGACTACATGTCATGGGCGAATATTGATATAATACAACATACCACTCTTCCATCACACTTAGCCCATTTGAAGTGGTGTATGGAAGGAAGCCTCCTACCTTGGTGGCTTATGAGAGGGGTACGGCTAAGAATGCGGAAGTGGAGGAAGCCTTGATCACTAGAGACGAGATACTAGCCAAGGCAAAGAGGGAGCTTAAGAAGGCCCAATCGAGCATGAAGAAATATTATGATAAAAGGAGAAGGCTAGAAGGGTTTGAGCCCGGGGACTTTGTGTACTTGAAGCTTCAACCCTATGGCCAAAAGACAATGAAGAGAAAGGCAAGCTACAAGCTAGAGAAAAGGTACTATGGACCATTTAAAGTGGCTGCCCGTGTCGGAGAAGTTGCGTATCGGCTGGAATTACCACCAACCTCAAGACTTCATCCAGTGTTTCATGTGTCTCTCCTCAAGAGACGAGTTGGGGATCCTAGCTTGATTGTAGAGGAATTGCCTTCCTTCAATGAGGAAGGTAGAATGCTACTACAGCCCACAACGATTCTTGAATACAAAATGGTGCCACGTGGGAGGATTAGAAGGAAGATCTGGAGAGTATTGGTGCAATGGAGAGGGCTACCTAGAAAGGAAGCAACCTGGGAGGATTATGATGACATAGCCTTAAGGTTCCCATAATTTACCCTTGAGGACAAGGGTACACTTAATGGGGGGAATGAAAGGATCTCAAGCGAAGACCATGGCCTACACGGCCATGATGGGGAGGATAAGTTGCGAGATGCGGCCCCAGTGACAGGCGGAAGCGCTACCATGTAGGGCGGCGGATGGCGGCGAGATCAAGTGCATTATGGAGATATCTTCAGAGATTGATTTCCTTGTGGGGAGTGATTGAATAAATCATATCTTCTAGATTTAGGATGTTTCTCCTAAACTCTAGAAGGTGATTGAATAAATCATATCTTCTAGATTTAGGATGTTTCTCCTAACTCTAGAAGGTGATTGAATAAATCATATCTTCTAGATTTAGGATGTTTTTCCTAAACTCTAGAAGATTAGTTTCCCTTTCAGTTAAGTTGTTTTAGGCATGTATCGTCAAATCTCCTTGATTCTAGGAATTGTTTCCTTAGAATCTTGAAGATTAGATTTGATTTGATTGGGAAGATTAGTTTCCTTTTCAGTTAAGTTGTTTTAGGCATGTATTGTCAAATCTCCTTGATTCTAGGAATTGTTTCGAATTGTTTCCTTAGAATCTTGAAGATTTGATCTAGATTTGATTTGATTGGGTTGGTAGGATTTTGTAAGCTCCTGAGGATGCCTATATAAGCACTCCTCAGGAGCAATAGGAAGGGGGGAGAGAGTTGTGTTTTGTAAGCCTAGAGAGCTTATGAATGTTGGCCAGGCATAGGCACGTTTATGTCAGTAAACTTGGGGGCTGATAACCTCTTAAGTTTGGGCATGCTTGGGCTAATAACCCTTGTACGAGTGTTCTTGTGTTCTGGTGGTTCGAAGGACTAATAATCCTGAGACCACGTTCTTCGTAATAACAGTGAGGCATTCTTCATTTCTTATGTGTTAGATCCTAATTACCACGCTCGTGTGTTACTGGAAATGGTTCGGGAGGATCGATTGTGGTGTTGGAGCGGATCGCACGGAGGAGTTGGTAAATGTTTTGGAGTCCTTGACCGGGGACCCTAACACTTCACCAGTCGTCTGGGGGGCAGCGTCAAGGGGCTGATCCGCTAGCGGTTGGGCCCTCAGCTCCCCTAGCCGACGTTCCTGCACCCCACCACCGCAGCAGCTTCAAGAAGACCGGCTTGCCGCCCTCTCCGCACAAGTCCAATCTTTGGCAATGGTGGTCCAAGGCCTGCAGCATCAAGTGGTGGCTGCGCAGCAATCGGAGCCCCTCCCGTCAATGCCAGGAGTCATCCAAATCAGCCAGCACTCTTTTCGGAGGAGGTCTCCTGCCCGAGAAGCTTGCCACCGCCGCGCTTCACCCAAGCCTTACCACCGCGAAGCCTCCAAGAGGCACCGATCACCCTCTCGCCGCGCTAGTGCATCTCCCAAGCGGCGGCATGGAAAGGAGGCGGAGTGCCTTCGTCAGCATCGCTGCCACTCTTGCCCCTCCTCGGATTCCTCGAGGGAGGGATCCTTTGATGGCAGAATAGCCCGCCGAGCTGAGCGTCGGCTCAACGAGTACAATCAGCGATTGGAGGAGCTCAGTCGCCAGATCACCAACCAACCAGAGGCAGACTATGATAGCCGGCCACCACTGTCCCGCCGGATCATGGAGGAGCCGATCTCAACCTGGTTCCGCCTTCCTCAGCTGGACCCCTATGACGGGACCACGGACCCCCTGGACCATTTAGAAAGTTACAAGGTCCTCATGCAGGTCCAAGGGGTAACCGATTCGCTCCTATGCATCGCCTTCCCCGCCACTTTGAAGAAAGCTGCTCGAGCTTGGTACTCTCGCCTGCCGCCGAGGAGTATCGACTCCTTCCACCAGCTGGAGAGGGCCTTCTTGGCCCATTTTGACGCCTATCGGAAGATTCCAAGGGTGGCAGACAGCCTCTTCTCCGTCTAGCAGAAGAGTGGCGAGTCTCTGCGGGACTACGTTACTCGGTTTAAGGAGGCAGCCCTGGAGGTCTACAACCTCGAGGATTCGGTGGCCACCTTGGCCTTAAAGCGAGGGCTCTGCCCCTCCCGCTTCGCGTACTCCCTCGACAAGAAGCCGCCTAGCTCCTACGCCGAGCTCCTAAGCCGGGCCTAGAAGTACATCCGCGATGACGAGGCTGACTCCTTACGGCGTGAGGCTAGCGGAAGCACCACCAAGAAGCTGGCTCGTCCCGAGTCTGCTGAAGTTTGACCCAGAAGGCCTGAGCCTCCTCGCCGACCAGACAACCATCCCCGACCTCCTACACCAAGAGATGGGCCCTACACTCCTCTGCTCGCCCCGATATCGCACATCCTACTCGAGATCGAGGGCGAGCCCTATCTTCAGCGCCCTCCTCCAATGAACCCAAAGATCCTCCGCAACAAGAACCTCTACTGCCGCTACCATCGGGATCATGGCCATAACACCGACGACTGTCGCCAGCTGAAGAGGGCGATAGAGGACCTTATCCAGTGTGGCCACCTGGGAAAGTTCGTCCAGAGGAACAACACGGGAGCTCCTGGCCCATCAGCGCCTCCGCCACCGATGATCGACAATGCTCCCACCGAGAAGACGGTGACGATTATTTCCTGAGGGGCAGGCGGCCCACCAAGAGGCCAAGGGGGGAGGGAGAATTAGATTTTGTAATCCCTTTTTCTAAAAGGGACCTAGAGGGGGTGGTCAAAAAAAAATGATGATAGCGTCGTTTTGTCTATGACGATAGCTAAGCACCCTGTAAAAAGAATTCTGGTTGATAGTGGGAGCTCAGTGGATGTTTTGAATTATGATGCTTTTGTTCGCATGAACCTGTCACTCGACCTGCTTCGGCCTGTTACCATTCCCCTGATGGGGTTCACTGGAGATTCCTTGAAGGTCGAGGGGGAGATCACTCTTCCTATCATGGCTGGTACAGCCCCGCACTAAAGTACAGTCTTCATGAGCTTCCTGGTGGTCTGGGTGCCCCTCACCTATAATGTCATACTCGAAAAGCCCAGACTTAACCTTTTGGATGTCGTAATCTCCACCAAAAGGCTCCTTGTGAGATTCCCAACCAGCGAAGGGGTCGGGAAGATGCGGGGGGAGCAGAACCCATCACCACTGTGCTGCCACATGGCCCCTAGCCCTCAGGGGGTGATGCCCACACCTGCACCAGAAGCGCTGGACCCCCGAGACTCGGAGAGGAGGGGAGAACCGGCCGAGCATCTGCTGACCTTCCCCCTGGGAGAGGACCCGGTGCAGACCATTCAAATTGGGGCTTTGCTTCCGAAGGAAGCTCGCAGCCAGCTCCTTGCTTTCCTGTGAGCCAATGCTGATATCTTCGCTTGGTCGGCATCCGACATGCCAGGCATTCCAGAGGAGGTGATTACCCATCAACTCAACATCAAGCCGGAGTGCCGACCCGTTCGACAGAAGAAGAGGAGCTTTGCTTCAGACAGATAGAAGGCCATAGATGAAGAGGTATGCAAGCTGACGGCAGCCGGATACATTCGCAAGGTGCACTACCCCAACTGGCTGGCGAATGTCGTAATGGTCCGTAAGGCCAGTGGGAGCTGGAGGATGTGTGTAGACTTCACCGACCTCAATAAAGCATGCCCCAAGGATAGCTTCCCGCTACCTCGGATCGACCAGCTGGTAGATGCCACGTCTGGCCACGAGACCCTCAGCTTCATGGACGTGTTCTCGGGGTACAACCAGATCAGGATGAACCCGGTGATGAAGAGGCGACCTCCTTTGTCACCGAGAAGGGGACATACTGCTACAAGGTGATGCCGTTCGGGTTGAAAAATGCGGGAGCTGCCTACCAGAGGTTGATGAACAAGGTTTTCAAGGACCAGATCGGGCGCAACATGTAGGTGTATGTGGATGACATGCTGACCAAGAGCACCCACGCCACGGACCATGTTCCCGACCTTGCGGAGACCTTCGCCAACCTGCGCCAGTACCTGATGAGGCTAAACCCCCGTAAGTGAACCTTTGGAGTTTCGACGGGCAAGTTCCTGGGCTTCATGGTGACGCAGCGAGGAATTGAAGCCAACCCAGACAAAATCTGAGCCATCTTGGATATGAGGCCCCTAGCAACAAAAGGGAGGTGCAGCGTCTGACGGGAGGGTGGAAGCCTTGAGCTGCTTTATGTCAAGGTCAACGAAACGGTGTCTACCCTTCTTTAAGGCACTATGCAAGGTCAACAGCTTCGAGTAGACGAAGGAGTGTCAGGAAGCCTTCGAGGAGCTAAAAAAATTTCTATCCACTCCTCCGCTGCTGTCCAAGCCGAGGGGCGGGAAGGAACTCTTTTTGTATCTTGTAGCCTCCCCCGAGGCTGTCAACTCTGTGCTTGTCCGCATGGACGCCGACGGAGTCCAAAAGCCGGTCTACTACACCAGTAAAGTGCTCCACAATGACGAGACGAAATACTCTAAGATCGAAAAGATCATCTTTCCCTGGTGGTCTCGGCCCAGTGCTTCCGATCCTACTTCCAAGCTCATCCAATCGTGGTGCTCATGGACCAACCATTTCGGACTATCTTGTTCTGTCCTAACACTTCCGGTCGGTTGGCCAAGTGGTCCATCAAGTTGGGGGAGTTTGATTTATCCATTCGGCCAAGGCCTGCAATGAAGTCCTAGGTGTTAGCCGACTTTCTGGTCGAGTGCACTTGGGCAAAGGAGCATCCGGAGGAGTTGCACTCGGAGGCGCACATGGAGTCCCCTACGGCCGAGGGAGTGGAGAAGGAAGACTGGATCCTTCATGTGGATGGAGCGGTAAATCTTAAGGGAGTGGAGCTGGACTTATTCTTGCGAGTCCCGAGGGGAAGGTGGTAGAGTATGCCTTCCAGTTTTTGTTTCCAGCCACCAACCAAGCGGAGTATGAAGCCTTGCTGGCAGGGATGAAGCTAGCCAAGGAGATCGGTGCGGAGCGTCTGAGGGCCTTCACGGACTCCCAGCTTGTCTCCAGGCAGGTCGCTGGGGAGTACGAGGCTAGAGACCTGACCATGTCCCGCTATCTGAGCAAAGTGCAGTCTCAAGCCTCTCGATTTGCATATTTCCACGTCAGCTACATTCCCCGGATGAAAAATGCCAGGGCTGATGCGTTGTCCCGCTTGGCCACTTCGGCCGATGGGACCTTGGGAAGGACGTACGTGGAGCATCTGCAAGTCCCAAGCATTGAAGCGGCAATGAAGGAAGCACTGCCGGTCGAGTAGGAGCCCTCCTGGATGGATGTCTACATTCGATACTTGACCGATGGCACCCTCCCTGAAGACCCGGTTGAGGCCATACTTGTTGACCCAATTATTGATTTGATGATTAATAAAGGAATTGAGTATATTCATTGTGTTACTAATAAATTTAACAAGTGTTTCAGGGCTTAAAAATATTTGTTTAATCAAAAGGCATCAAGAAACGTGTTTTGAATCAAGTGGCAAAGGTAAGTTTTCAAAATTCAGAACTTGGAGTCGACACCTAGAAAGTCTGGAGCCGACCCCATGGCCAATCAAATGTCTTTCTGATTTTTGATACGGTCCGGAGCCAACACCCAGAGTTTCGGAGCCAACACCCAGAGTTTTGGAGTCGACACTTACAGTGTCTGGAGCCAACTCCGACACGGGGACAGAACGCATGATTTTTGACTACCTTGGAGCCGACACTTACAGTCTTTTGGAGCCGACACCTGAACATGGTGAGCTGACACTTTACTTTTTCGGAGCCGACTCCTCAACGAGCTCAGAACTTTCTATTTTTGGATACACGACTTGGAGCTGACATCTGAAAAGTTGGAGCCGACTCCAACCTATCACGAACGGATTTTTAAATTGCCATATCAGCTCAAACGGTAATATTTTCTTTACCTAACCCCTAACGGCTATATTTCATGTATGGAAAAACTTTCCAGGTACTTTCCAACGGCTAGTTTTACACCCAAAAACGGATTAAACGGAATCTATAAAAGGGGAAGAGTGTTCGTTTGAAAAAAAGGAAAAACGGAAAATATAAAAAATCATATTGAAAAAAAAAATCCGAGAGGTATTGAGCAAGAAATCAAGAGAAAAGATCCACGTTCAATTCTTCCACTCCAAAAAGCTCAAAGAGAAATCCAAGGCATTCAACTTGAAAAATCGGAGGATTTTCAAAAAGAAGAAAAAGCCCTATTTTTGTGATTTCTTAACTTCTCATCTGCAACATCTGTGAGGAATTGGAGCTGAGGCTTGATTCAACATCTCAAAAGAGAAGAGGAAAAGAAGAAAAGAAGAAAAGCTCAAATCCAATCATCTTCAAATCAGGCTTTTCTAAACTTGTTTATTTACTTTGAATATTTGCTCATTTAAGGAGCTGTGTGTTATTGTAAACATTATTCTTTCTTGTTTTTGCTAGTTCAATCAGGGGGATTGAATTAGTGGAGGTAGTATACCTCGGGACAAGCTAGATTAGCTTGTGTTAGGGTTTTGTGCTGGTGAGCCCGAAAAACCAGCTGGGTTCATTGTGATCCCTGGGAAACACAAGTTTTAAGTTGTGATCTTGCAAAATAACTCGGCTGTAATCTAATTGATTATAGTGTGGACCCAAGTGGAACTTGAGAGTGGACATAGGTGTTGGATACACCGAACCACTATAAAATTCTTATGTTTGCCGTGCTTTAATTGTCTCTCTCTCTCTATCTCTTCATTTGTGATTGAAATTTATTCTGGACTTAATTATTTCAAAGCCAATAGTTTTAAAAGGTTAAAATTTTTAAGAACTCAATTCACCCCACCCTCTTGGGCTACCATCTGGGCCAACAAGACTGCTCAGGCGACGGGCTCCGAGGTTCCTGATGGAAGGGAAGCTCTACCGAAGATCGTTTTATACTCGATCCTCAAGTGCGTCGGGCCTATTGAAGCTGACTACATCTTGCGAGAAATCCATGAAGGCATATGCGGGAGTCATCTGGGGGCAGAGCCCTGACGTACAAGGGCAAGGCAGGGATATTATTGGCTGACCATGAGGGAAGATGCGGCCAAGCTTGTTAAGAAGTGTGATAGCTGCCAGCGCCATGCCAACATCCAGCGACAGTCGACATCTCAGCTGACCCCTCTGGCAGCACCTTGGCCCTTCGTCCAGTGGGGGATGGACATCTTGAGGCCATTCCCTCCTGCCTTCGGCCAGCGTAAGTTCCTACTGGTGGATGTCGACCACTTCACCAAATGGATCGAGGCTGAGGCGCTTGCTAGGATCACTGAGGGCAAGGTGAGGTACTTCTTTTGGAAGTCCATAATATGTTGGTTCGGGTTACCACATACCTTGGTCACCGACAACGGCCAGCAGTTCGACAACGTAAATTTCTGAGGATTCTGCACCGAGCTCAGCATCCATCAGCGGTTCACTTCCGTAGGGCACCCTCAGACCAACGGGACAGCCAAGGTAACCAATCGCATTATTCTCCAAGGACTGAGAGCCTGGCTAGATGACTGTAAAGGACGGTGGGTAGAGGAGCTCCATAATATGCTATGGGCCTACCACACAACGCCGCGAGCCCCCACTGGTGAGACGCCCTTTAGCCTCGTCTTCCGATCTGAGGCCGTCATTCCTGTGAAGATTGGCGCTCCGATCCCCAGAGTGGAGGCCTACAGCGAGGAAGACAACCCGAGCCAG
Organism: Calamus simplicifolius; assembly: GCA_900491605.1. Lineage (NCBI taxonomy): Eukaryota > Viridiplantae > Streptophyta > Magnoliopsida > Arecales > Arecaceae > Calamus > Calamus simplicifolius. The sequence goes on along the minus strand of UESW01003945.1, from coordinate 1,580,557 downwards.
TTGTGAGCCAATCTACACCTGGTGGGGAGGTGCGGGACCGAGCACGACTCCGGATGGCGGTCTACCAGCAACAAGCAGCCAGGTATTACAACGCTTGCGTCTGCCCCAGGACCTTCTTACCAAGGGACCTGGTCCTTCGACGAGCTGAAGTTTCAAAGCCGATGGAAGGAGGCAAACTAGCACCGAACTGGGAGGGCCCTTATCGAATCACTGAGGCACTCCGCCACGGAGCATACAAAGTTGAAGAGCTGAATGTGAAACCGCTCCCGCGGACATGGAATGCTGACAACCTCCATCAGTATTATCAGTAGTGTATCTTCTTTTCACATTAATTTTCACACATGTATCCTTTCAGGCTCTTGCCCTACATTTGACACTAGTAAATACGAGTTCTAGCATCTCGGGCTCTCAACAAAAAGCCCAGTGTACCACTGGCAGACCGATGTACTATCGGTTCTCAACAAAAAGCCCAATGTACCATTGACACTGAAGACCCGATGTACCATCGGATTCAAAAGCCCAATGCCAGCTCGGCATGAAAAGCCCAGTGTACCACTGGCAGACCGATGTACCATCGGTTCTCAACAAAAATTCCAATGTACCATTGGCACTGAAGACTCGATATACCATCGGATTTAAAAAGTCCGAGGCTAGCTCAGCATGGAAAGCCCAGTGTACCACTGGCAGACCGATGTACCATCGGTTCTCAACAAAAAGCCCAATGTACCATTGGCACTAAAGACCCAATGTATCATCGGATTCAAAAAGCCCGAGGCCAGCTCAGCATGGAAAGCCTAGTGTACCACTGTCAGACCGATGTACCATTGGCTCTCAACAAAAAGCCCAATGTATCATTGGCATCGAAGATCCGATGTACCATCGGATTCAAAAAGCCCAATGTACCATTGGCATCGAAGACCCGATGTACCAATGGATTCAAAAACCCAGTACACCACTGGCAGACCGATGTACCATCATCTCAATAAAAAGCCCAATGTACTATTTGCATCGAAGACCCGATGTACCATCGGATTCAGAAAGCCCAAGGCCAACTCGGCATAAAAAGCCCAATATACCATTGGCATCGAAGACTTGATGTACTATCAGATTCAAAAAGCCTAGTGTGCCACTAGCAGACCGATGTACCATCGGCTCTCAACAAAAAGCCCAATGTACCATTGGCATCGAAGACCCGATGTACCATCGGATTCAAAAAGCCCATTTTCCCCTCGGCACTCCAAGGCTGATGTTCCATCAGCCCCCAGAGGTCTGAATCCTTGGGGCAGACGTGGCCCAGTTTTGACCTTGGCACTCTTGGAGGTTCGGTCCTACATGGCTAAGTCGCTCGTGAGTGGGGAGAAGCTGCCCCTCGGTGCTGACGAAGCCCCTAGGGGTCCCACGTCGGCAACCCAAGGGCTCGGAAATGAGACATTGTTGGATAAAAACAGTTTCATTAATGAAGTGTCTACAAAATGCCGACCGAGTTGGACTTGATACAAAAACAAAAATGTAAAGTAACAATACAAGATCAAGATCCAGCCGTGGGCTCGCCATCCGAGGCCTCATCGGACTCCTGGTCCGGCTCGATGTCCATGACTTGGGGGAGGTTCAAAACTTGGGCTACCTTTTCCTTGGCATCGTCAAACGCCTGGATGTAGAAATCCGCATTAGCTTCAACTAACTCGTGGGTGAAGTGCTCCGATGCCTTGAACTCCTCCACGGCCACGGCAGCCCTGGCCTCGGCGGCTGCCTCCACCTTAGCGGCTCAGGCCTCCCTCTCCACAGCCAGAGAGGCTACCGCCGCCCTCTCAGCCTCCTTGGTGCTCACCTCTTCCTCAGCCCTCTTCGCCCGATCCTCGATCACCTGAATGGCTGAGTTCAAGTCGGCTATATGAAGGTTTCGGGCCTCAATCGCGTCCTCGGCCTCTGTGAGCTAGTTAAGCGCCACCCACAGTCATCGCACTCGGCCCTTACCAATTCCAAGTCCTTCTCCGCAGCCTCAGCTCGGGCCTGGGCGTCTTCGGCATCCTGTTGGGCTTAGCGAACGATGGCCTCCCCCTCGCCGATGGCCTCCCGAGTGAGCACAAAGGAGTTGGTCACCTGCGCTCAGGGTGTCAGCTATGCAAATTGTTTAAGTGCTCTAAACCAAAGGAAAGGGAAAAATACTTACTCGAACGAGGGCTGAGAAGACCTCCCAGAAGAACCTATTCGCCCCCAGAGTCTGGAGCTCCTCCTGAATGTCAGGCTGAACGACGTGGGACATGAACTGTTCAGCCTGGCGCCCATCGTTTATTAAAGAGAACCCGCAAGGGGTTGGCCCAGCCCTGCTCCCCTCGGCATTTCCGACGTGCTCCGGCTCGGCACGCGGAGGGCTGCTCGTCGATATCTGTTCGGGGGGTGGACTTGTTGTCCCTGATGGCCCCTCCCCCCAACTCCTGTCTGCTTCACCTGGGAGTGGTTCACTGGAAGTTGGGGGCTCCTCCATCGTCGCCGGCTCCTCCACAGTCGCCGGCTCCTCCGTCGTCGTCCCCTCGGCCCCTGCCCTTTCTGGCGGGGTGTAGGCCGTCAGATCCACCTCCAAAATTGGTGGAGACTCACGCTGCTCGGCCTGCTGGGACACCCACACAGTAAGGCGCTTGGGGGCCGGCGCCTGCTGCCCCTCTCTCGGGCCGCCCCGGGCCCTCATCCTCTTGACTGCGGCCTTCCTGACCATGGCGGTCGGAGGCTTCATCGCTACGAAACGTCGGCCGGAGTTAGTAAAAAAAAAGAGAAGAGAGAAGAAGAAGGAGGAGAGGGCAATTTGGCTAAGTGCTGGGGCATCTATTACTCACCGCTCTGTGTGGTGAGGCTTGCCAGCCGGAGGTTGTGTTCCGACAGCAGCAGGTTGTATCTGGGGATGCCGGCAGTCAACAGTTGCCCCAGCGCTTCTTGATCTACTGGGAGGATAGTGGAGTTCATGTTGGGTCGGAGGTCAGGATCCCCCAACTGAGGCTTGACTTGATCAAGGTCAACAAAAAAGAAACGAGATTTCCATCCCTTGACTGAGGAGGGAAGAAGTAACTTGAGGACGCAATCGGGTCGGGGCTGGAACAGCCACCAACCCCTATGCTGCCTAAGGGTGTAAAAATAGAGAAGAGAGAGTCAGGGGGTGATTTGGAGGTGGTGACAGGATGAGAAAGGCACAAACGGTCCGAAGGGAGTTCGGGACCAACTGAGAAGGAGTCAAGGAGTAATAGTCTAAAAGGTTGATAAAAAAGGGGTGAAAGGGTACACAGAGACCTAACTTAAGGGATATCTCATAAACGACCACTCTACCGGGCCGGGAGGAGACCACCCTATCATCGGGGGTCGGAAGGAAGAGCCCGACATCTCAGGGTACCTGGTAGCGGGCCCTAATGTTTGCCAAGTCTGGGCCCGTTACTGTGGAGGCAGTCCCCACCCCCGCCCTCATTGAGGTGCCGGCCACCGCCTAGCGCCTCCTCGCTGGGGCCCGGCCGGTCGCCGCCGAGCATCCCCTTGCAGGAGCCCTGTCAGCAACCGGTCGTTGGGACAAGGGAAGACGGTCCTCCGGATCGGAGGACCATGAAGAAGAGGGAGATGGAGAGGCACGAAGCCTCGAGGAAGAAATACGGTTGTCGGAGGGAGCTAAAGAAGTCCAAGATGGCGAGGAGGCCATGACAAAAGTTTGGGGAAGAAGGAAGGATTGGGAAGGACAGAAGGCTAACCTGGAGAAAAAAATGGCGGGAGGCAATTCTCAAGTTGCAGAGGGAGCAGAGGACCAGGAAGAAGATAACTGAAGCAAAGTGACGGTATTCAGCCTTCGCCCGGGTTTTGTTAAGTTTCAAATCATCCTGCCTCGATTTGCCAGCCACGCAGACTCCAGCTATAGGCTGGGCCGCCTCGGCAGGCGTCCAGCGCGTGGAACAAACTGCCTCCGGCCAATGATGGGACACCGCTGACGTCAGTGCCATGATGGCAATGATGACGGCCGCTTTTTGTGAATTTCAAAAGGACAACCCCGCCTCGAGGGTGATCGCGGCAGATCGGACGGACAGTAGCGACTGCCCCTTCACATCCCCCAAGTCGCCCGCACTAAGTTATCGCAGCATCCAGAGACACGTATCCGGGAGCAGTTGGTAACGAACAAGGATCAGCCATTAGGGAGGTGACACCCCTTTCGCTTCGCCAAGGTGGACCCGCTCCGTCTCAGGAGCGAGGGGGCATCTGATATGGCTGATCCAATACCGTCAGGATTAACGGTAAAGGAGACTGACGACGTCCCGCTTCGGCCTCCGGGGCATCATTCAACCTCCGAGGCGCGACCTCCGGGGCATCATTCAACCTCCGAGGCCCGCTTCGGCCTCCTTCAGTCATAGTTGTCAGACCCGGTCCGAACATTGACCCGGCCAAGGGCTCGGGTCACCGAGTCACTGGTTCAACCGTTGGGTCACTGGTTCAACCATCGATCAATTATATTAATATAAAAATTTATATTAATAAAAATTAATTTTTAATAAAAAATTTAAGGTTAACATGATAATAAAACCCGTGACCCGAACCGGTTCGGGTTGGATTGATCGATTCATGGGTGAACCGGATGGGTTGACCGGGTTATTCTGGGTCACTTACACATTTGGTTTTATATTGAAACCGGACCGGCTTGGCCTTCGGGTCCCGATTCAACCGGTCCAACCGGTCGGTTCGGTCCGGTTCTGACAACTATGCCTTCAGTCCCAAGCTTCAGCCTCGGCCTTGGGCATCCGTCATGGTCTGGCCCTTGGGACCAGTAAGCTTATAGCAACGAGCCATCTGGCACGCCCACGTGGATCGCCATGCCCCATTAAGGCGTATGGCCTGCCACGCACCCGTAATAGTGCGTAGCCATATCCCGTTACGGAGTACGATCCACCGCTCGCCTGTGGCTGCATATGGTCATACCTCATAACGTCACGCGCCTGGTGCAACCATAGCAACCCGACACATGTAATACCGTATTGGCAGGTGGCAAATGAGGCAGGACACCTCTGACACGCCCACGATCCGTCACTATCAGCCTCCCTTTTTTGTCTGTTATTGGAGTATCTCAAAATCATAAACCTTCTGGAAGCATAAGAGAGGGAGATCTTTGAGCAGGTATAAAGGCTCACATTTGCGACAAAGGGAGGATCCTGAACCCTAACTCTCTAGATCTCTTCTGCTAGCTAACTCTTGTCTGTTCCCGAGTGACTGACTTGAGCGTCGGAGGGTCCCCACCGGAACATTCGGTCTTCGAGGACTTTTCTTGCAAGAGTCCGGCAAGGAGGACCTTCGTTTCCCTGGCGTTCAAGGAAGGTGACTCGGCGTCAATAGTCAGAATTGTTGGATAAATTAGTAATGTTGATTGAAGAGTAAATAATTTTTCATAAATGTTAATATTTATAAAACTTTCTATATGTAAAGCTCTTCATTTGTTATCTAGACATTTGTGTTAATACAATTTTAATTATTTTGCTTTGCTTGAAATTTTGCTACAGTATATCCTCTAAATTAATCTCAATAGATATTAAAGAAGACAAAAAAATTGGGATTAGGTGGTTGAATGAAGAGAGCAATATGAGTTGTTGATATTTCATTTGCTTAGCAAAATATATATGCGTTACATGGATGGTCAAATAATAGATTATATGTCAACATAGAAATTTTTATGATAACTAAAAACGAATGGGCGGGCAAAGAGATAAACTTGATGTTTTACTCTTTTTATTGAGCTATAAAAAATATTATACAAGATTACAAGTTAGATACCTAGGAGATCATGTCATCGCAATCATATGGAGAACCAATTAGTGCACTTTGACTAGCTTTTTATTTATTTTAAATAAAGAATTAAGAATAAGATGATACATTCACATGGATAAGCTTTTTTTTTTGTGATGCATATAATTGGGTTATAAAAATTTTAAAAGTAATTAACAATGATGAAAGGTTACATAAAAGCAACGCTGCTAATCATTTCATTCGATTTTTAATTTATACTACAAAATTATATCTTAATATAATTAGAAGAAAAGTAATATATAACAAAAACTTAACTATCTAAATCTTCTATTTATTGTATCTTTTTATATTATTATATTATATTTGATGAACAATGAGTAAAAGAGAAAAATTACAAGTTATGTAAGGCATGGGTTATATGCTAGTATATCTCTAAAATCGATCCTCCGTTTCCACTAAGACCTACATTCATCATTTAGATGCCTATACTAATGACAAATATTAGTTATTTTTGTTGGCTTAGTATTTCATGGAATATCCTCAAGTTGTTCTCTAAGATAGTGTTTGAAATAGGGGATAAGAGGAATATTCCCTGGATATCCCTTCTTATTCCCAAAAGCCATAACTATAAGGTAGTGTTTGATAGAAAAAATATTATCCATGAATAAGTGTACGGGATAGAGTTTATCCCTGGTTATCCCTAGGGATATCCCTTGACTATCCCATTGATCATATCAAATGCAAAAAGGTAAATCGATGGGATAACTTTTTTTTACTTTTATTTGAAGGGATAACCAGCTATTCCTGCATTCTCTAGGAAATAAATTGAGGGGATATCCCATGGTTAACCATGGTTAACCATGAATTATCCCTTTGGTTAACTTTATTCCCAGCTATCCCTTATAGTTATAGCTTTTGGGAATAAGAGGGGATATCCCATGGGTATCCCTTCTTATCCCCTATTTCAAACACTACCTAAGGGATAGCTGGGAATAAAGTTAACCAAAGGAATATCCCATGATTAACCATGGTTAACCATGGGATATCCCTTCAACTTATTTTCTAGAAAATGCAGGAATAGCTGGTTATCCCTCCAAATAAGAGTAAAAAAAAATTATCCTATAGATTTGTCTTTTTGCATTTGATATGATCAATGGGATAACCAAGGGATATTCCTAGGGATAGCCAGGGGACAAACTCTATCTCATACACTTATCCATGAATAATATTTTTTCTATCAAACACTACCTAAACAAATCTTAAAAGCATAATAGCTAGAAATAGATAGTCAATGAAGAGAGAGATATTTGACTTTAACATTTCATTTCTTTAGTAAAGCACTTGATGCATCCATAGACAATCTAATAATGAATTGCACGTTAGTAGCACAAAAACTTTTGTGGCGACTAAGAATGGATGGTCAAGTGAAAGGAGGAATTTGAAACATATTATTTTAGTTCTCCAAAGAAGCACTTGATGCATCACATGAGACCACAAACTTGATGTTTGAGAGACCAAGTCATTATCAGTACACAAAACATCTAGCAAGCCTTGGCTAAGATTAAAAATAAGATGGTATATTCGCATGGAAAAGTGTATCTTTTCTAGCATGTCGTACATAACAATTCATACATTATTTAGTTAACAAAACATTTATAGAGAAACCCTTCAAAATTGGAACCATAGAAATAATTTTGTATGCAATCTTAATAAAACAATAAGCAAAATCAGAATAAGAAATTAGATAGAAACTTGGTTTAAAATTATAACACCAATCATTATTCCTTTAGGTAGTGTTTGAAATAGGGGATAAGAGGGGATATCCTCTGGATATCCCCTCTTATTCCCAAAAGCCATAACTATAAGGGATAGCTGGGAATAAAGTTAACCAAACGGATAATCCATGATTAACCATGGTTAACCATGGGATATCCCCTCAATTTATTTCCTAAAAAATACAGGAATAGCTGGTTATCCCTCCAAATAAGAATAAAAAAAAGTTATCCTATGAATTTACTTTTTTGCATTTGATATGATCAATGGGATAGCCAAGAGATATCCCTAGGGATAGCCAGGGGACAAACTCTATCCCGTACACTTATCCATGGATAATATTTTTTCTATCAAACGCTACCTTAAAAATTTGAAATAAAACTCATCATCTAAATATAAATGAGAAAATGAAAACCAAATCAACAATTAAGTATAGGTGAGTTAGTAATCAAGTTGGGTGTATACAACATCCAACTCAAACCCAGACATTGTAGGGTCTTGGATTAATTAAAAGTTGTAACTATATCCCTTTAACTTCTCTTTGTGGAGGATGTCCTTATGTGCGTCACTAAAGTCATGCTGCTCAAAAACCTACTACATTATGATGTTAATATTAAGATCTTAGATTATCTAAAATATTTTTATTTTCCTAGACTCATTTTATCTATGTTAAGAGCAGTTATTTATCCAACGCTCACCAAATTCAGCTTGGGTAAAAATTATGCCTAAGTCTAGTAGGTATCAGTATTTTAGGATCTCAATTTTTTTTCATATTTTAAATTACAAAATTTTAAAAAACAATCAATAAATTATATTAAAAATATAAAGGAGATAAAAACAAAATAGTTGACAACAAAAATGTAATTGCAAGTTGTAAAAGTTAGAAGTCAGATTACCATGAATTCTACAATAAAGAAATATAAAATATTTAGCAAATAATTCCATAAAAAATAAAATAAAAATATCCATGCCATTATATAATATTTTTCTACTTTATCATTTCAATTTTATGTTTCAATTTAAAATACTTGATTTTTATTTATGGGTTGTTTCTATATTAAAACAAAGTTTCCAATTGTTTTATAGTATATTGACTCAATGGTAGTATGTATATATTTTAGGGCATGCACTCTACTCATAAAAAAGGCATTGAATCAAAACAATCTATATCCTTATGAAAATTGAGAATTTTTATCGACTTGCTAATAAATGTTCTATGCATTTTAGAAGTTTATAAATTAATAAAGAAATTCTCATAAAGATTGATATTTAGAAAATATAGGTTAATTGTAAGCACTTTTGGTCTATCTAGTTCATCTCTTAGGCCTTTGATTTCCTATTCACTAACCCTACTTTAAATAATATGAATTACTCCCAATCGCTTCTAATTTAAGTTATACAACTGAATGAAAAGAAAGAAATGATGAGATGATCCAAGATATGCTATGCATCAAGAAAGTGAATTCATTCATTTTATGAAAGTAGAGTGCATTAAGGTCTTGAATATCCAAGGCAAGTAGCAATCTCATCTTAGTGATCATTCCAAATCCTCCTATTTCCTTATAGCCCACTCAATCAGGATCTCTCAAAATAAATTTTGATAGTTTAATTCATTGAAATGGCACAAGAGCTGATTTTGTAATTCAAAATTAGTTTAGTAAGCCTCTGTTAGAAACTAGATTTCCTTTTTATCATGTGTGTGCTAAATATAGAACTTATGGCATTTTAGAAGGGCATCTAAACCATCTATGAAAGGCTTCGTCGTGATGGCTATATTATTAAAGGTAATTTTACTATAATTATAATCTAACACCAAATACTCTTATCCTACTCTTCAAAGGCTAGTTAATTTTCTATTAAACTTACATTTAATCAATTGTTACCATATATTTATAAAGCAAATGAGGTGGCAGTTTTCATAGCTCTTGAGGAGCTTCTTCAAAGTTGAAAACAAGGGTGTTGCATTCTTAGACCATAAAAGGCCTTTTGTTATTAGGAAAACAAAAAGAAAGAAATGATCATTTAATAACATTTAAGTGTAGATTAAATTTTCTTAAATATATTAAATTTTATTAAAGTCCCTTTCTTTGGTTGGGAAAGTTAGTTACCTACTTTCTTATGTTCTTTAGAAAAAAAGAAGAAGAAGAAAGGAATTTGCTTAGTAAAATTATATTTCTATAAATAATAAAAAAAATTTCCAAAGTTCTCTTGATGCCATAATTAATAAAACATAAAAATATAACATTATAAAAAAATTAATTATAAATTTATATTACATATTAAATTTATGTAATTATATATTATTATTATTATAACTATTGTTAGACACTTTTTTATAAAATTGATCGAATTGCCAAAGAACATTGGAAAAGAGGTTGCAAGAGTATAAATGAAAACTACTTTGTAGAATGTCAAATGCAAAAGCACATAGAAAAATTTTTCATTTTCACTTTTCCACTTAACTTTCTTAGAGACATGCATATGCGCGCGCACAAAAAGGGAAACTTTAACTTCCCATCAAATTTTTTTAAAAAAAAAACTTAGGAAACTATACTTTTTTAGGAAAATATGATGGCAAATGGGGGCACAAAAGAGAAGAAAGATCGTCATGGTAGGATTGAAAGGTGATATTAAGAAAATGTTTCATCATATAAGATAGGTTATTAGTTTGAGATCCTTATACTAAGGACCTGTTTGGCATATCATTTACTTTTGCATATGTATTGCATTGCATTACATTAGATATACAATGTTTCATTTTGTTGAATAAAAGTATTTAACTATTGTCTAGTATTTAGTCTAACGCAACATCGATATGTGTATAAATTTTAAACAAAATATCTAAATTAAGAAACAAAGTTCAAAAGAAATAGAAAATCTCATGAGATCTAGCTACTTTTCTTGATGCCTGCAAATTTTCTTATTATTGACATCCCACCTAGCAAGATGCAATTTTAGAGTTGCAGTGCCAAGGGATTTTTTATCTCTAAATGGATGGATCATATTGACACTTCTAATGCAAATGAGGACCCAAATGGTCCTTAAATGTAAGTAAAGAAAAAAATAATAATAAATATCCAAAAATAAGATAGTGGAGTTTTTAAAAAATGCTATCCATATTAGAGCTAAATTATTAAAGGAGAAAAAAAATGAAATTTAAGAATTGAACCAAACAAAACATGAGAATAAATATTAACTATATTAAAAAGGTGGGTAAATATATTTTAGGAGAGAGAAAGAGGAATCAAAATATACATATAAAGTAAGTTAGTAGTAAAATAATGAGATAGAGGAGACAAATAAAATAAAACTAATGTACTTAAAACAATGATAACAAAGAAAATGCGATAATTTTTTTAAAAAATATATAAGAAAGCTAAGAATGATAAAAGAATGGTAGTAAGGCTAAATAAATAATGCATAGTAATTATATGATTGATTGGATTAAAAAAAAGGGGGGTAAAAATGAAATTTACAAAATAGCTAAAGCTAGAGAAAAAATTAAAATTTTGATCAAGTTACATGTGAGGATGACAGGATACTAGTGAAAGATGAAAAAATTAAAGAAGATAAAGGTATTATTTTTTATTAAATAAGATTTTTGCTGAAAAAAATTATATGTAAAAAATTCATATCAAATGTTCTTCACTGCAAGGTGTAGATATGACTTGCCTTGCTTGATTAGAAGCTAAGTAGATTCATGGCAAGTAAAGAAGATCTTGTGGAGCATCTCGATACAGCCATTGATAGCAGCTAGGTAGAGGAGAGTCCTTCTGTCTTCATCCATGGCATTACAGAGGCCCATGTTGATCCTTAGAAATTCTTGGATGATTTCAAAGTGGCTCTTGTTCATGGCTAAGTGACTCCCTCACCCATCTCTCTTCCAAACAAAATATGGCCAAGCTCTTAATATTTCTCTAACAATATCTATCATACCATTCAAACATATAGTCAAGTTGTAATCGATATAATAATAAGTCAAAATAACATATGGAATTTATATTAACCTAAGTGGCAATTCATTACTGCAACGTATAAAGAAGAGGATGAGCCATCATTCTTAAAGACTAGCAACCATAGCACACCCAAGAGAAGTTTGGCCATAAGTAAGTGGCTTCTGCTATAGGCAACAAAGAGTGTGCTTTGATTATTGTGGTTAAGGATATAGGTAAAGTTTGGGTCAATATCCAACAAGGCTTTGAACAGCTCGAGGTTGCCCTCATGATAGGCAGCATAGAACAATGCCTTTAAGTTGGCATTCTCCAATGTGACCAAATTAGGCCATAGTTTTAAGAGCTTCGAGACCAATTCAATCTGGCCCATTCTTGAGGCAAGATGCATTGAGGGATTGAATCCTTCTTTGTTCGAGGATGTGTTTGTCCACTTGAACAAGCTCAATGAAGACTGGGATGTCTTCGGTTAGTGATGCCTAATAAAGCTTGCAATTCATGGGGGAAGAAAGCTAGGTTTCTTAGTTTAGATGCAATGGGGTTGGCTTACGAGTGTGTTACTTGGACTCAAAGAGAAGGGGTGGTGGCACTTGTGCTAGTGAAATGGAGAGTGAAAACTTCCTTGTTGATCCATTTAAGGAGGGGCAAGTATCATGCGATCTCTTTATTATGGCATATCATATAAATAATATTAACTTTAAAGCCAAACACACTACTGCCAAACTTGAATTGCAATCAAACATTCTTTCATTCAGTCATAGAAAGAGGTCATCAGATATATTAGCAAAAACCTTGTTATTATGTATTCAGAAAATTCATTTATTCGTGACCCATTGTTGCTTTCTCTTGAAAAATAAAAAAGAAAGGAAGTAAGAGGGGAACTAGGAATTGGTTGGGTTGGTTGGCTTCCTTGTTAGCAATATTGAGTTTGCAAATGTATGGTTTGGCAGTCATATAATTTGCCATCATTGGTGTTTGTTTTAAGCTTTCGGTGGGAAAAAGGAAAGAGAAATTTGTATCTACGCTTTGCCATCGATTGTGTTAATCTTTTGATTCTTTTATGATTTGGATTAAGGAACTTTCTGGAACATGTGAATGATGCGATAATAGCACAGTGGAAACAACATTTCTCTCCATCATGACCCCCTTTTGATCCAAATGGGCACATCTTTCTGGACCACATATTGTTTTGTTTTTTTTGAAAGAAGTAATTGTTGCCATTGAGACATCTAAAAATATGCCTTGGTTCGCATTTGAAAAAGTTTTAACTGTTGTAAGGGTGATTACCTTCATATCTCAACTCAACTCATCTAAGCCTTTTCCCAACTACATGTGATTAGCTACATGAATATGCTTCCTCGACTCTACTATGTGATTGCCTTTATGTGTTTTGCCTAAATAATTTTAGGAGAATGATAGGAATTGAATGATGTTTGATGTAGGATGACTTTGGAGAGCTATGCTCTCCCTCCAGGAAAAAAAGAGTTTGCAGAGTTATGGTCCCACAACTTGACTTAAATTTTTGAATATGTGCATCTTTAAGGTTAGTGTGTCTTGGAACCTCTACCAATTTTTTCCCTTTTTCTTATCTTCATTGTCATGAAATTATTTCATTCTTTGTTTTAATTGGCATGTATTCAAAGGTGTATTTTACCTAATCTTGATTGAGCCCAAGTCTAATCAAAGTTTGGCTTGAAATTACTTTCACACCTAAATTTTGATATTATTATTTATAATTTGATTATGCTTAGTTGTTTGAATTTTAAATGGAGTCCAACACCAAGATACTTGATCTGTTTGACACCCTCCAATTGAGCTAAAATCAATTCAAGCTTGTATTAAGTTTCAATCAAGTTTTTGTTTTATACTCGATTCAAACTCTGTTCAAACTTATAGTAAAGCTTAATAATTCAAATATTTAAATGTGAAAAAATTAGTATTTACTTTAAAGATTAAAGAAAAAAATATTAAATATTCTATGAAATATATTATAATATAATATTTTAACTAGGTCATCAAGCATAGTTTTTATATGATAATATATATTATATATATATTTCTATATTTTCAATCCTTATTGAAGAAATGTTTAACCATAGCCTCTAGAATAGATAACATCAAAAGGTTATTTATTGACAAAACGTTATTAGGCTTAGTAATCACTGCCCTCTCTTCAAAATCCTTTTGTTCGCCACTTAAACTATACCCTATCACTTTTTAGATTAGTGATAGAAATTATTGACTGGACTATAACAGTTGATTAATTTGTTTAATTATAACCATCACTTTTTTTAGACCATTATGTAGGAATAAATTATTGTCTCAAAGCTTAAAGACTTGAGCAAGCCTGAAAAATTAATGCTAATTTGATTTGAAAAACTAAGCAGTGATATATATGATGGATGAATTCCAACTTCAGGAATTCAGATTCTTATAGAATCTAGATACATAAAAGATCATCAGTGGCTTATGAATTGAATAGAATTATAACTTTTTGTCTTGACATCTACATTAGCTATTTCTAAGAGTAGATTATTTTAGGTACTTATGTTACTTGAAAATAAAATGAAATTGGAAGTCTTTTTACAATCCACATATTTTATCTCTCTTATCCTTAAATTTTTAAAATTTCTTATATTTTAACATATATTGCATGTATGTGACTAATAAAAATGTTTAAAAAAATTAAATAGGTACAAGTTGTTGAGAGCTATTTATAACAATATAAGTAGTATAAATGTCAAATCATGACTTGTTGATTTCTATTGTTGCCACAAAAAAAAAATACCAAGGAAAAATTATGATTTGAGGGGAAGTATCAATAAATATCTAGATTGCATTGTAAAGTGGTGAAAAGTTGTGATGGTTAAGGTCCTAATCATTTTCTTTTCATGCATATAGTTATGCATTTTAAATTATTATTTAAATTATTTTTTCTTAATAAAATTTATGTTTATGAGTTCCCACTATATCTTTATTTTCGTTACTTAATCCCCATTTTTAAATAAGATTAAAATAATAAAGTGACTTGTTTGTAAATTTCATATCTAATATGAAAAATATGTTTGAAAAATTAGAAGTTATGCTTACAATTTTAAAATATAATTTTAATCAACACAAATAGGCTCTTAATCATGTTGTTAGAACCTAATATATTCCTAATTAATTCTTGACCGCATTTAGCCTAATTAAGTGTGGGCTTGTGGGGATAGAGTGGAAAAAGAAAGAAAAAGGAAGGGCCAAAGGGTGATATATGAGATGGGACACTAATCTACCCAAATAGGGGCCATGTGGTGTTCACAAGAGAGCTCTAGGTGTGGGATTGATATTTCTCTACTAAATTTCAGCTGAAAAAAAAAAAGGAAAGAAGAAAAAGGATGAAGAAGAAGGGAAAGGAAGAAAGAAGGCCTAGGGATGGTTGTTATGCGTTGAAACCCCAATATTCTACCAACAAAATTATAGTGAATTTCATTTTTTTGCTTACGGCCTAAAGATACGTTCTCTTTAACTCTTGGGTCTTATTAATTGCAAGTTTTTGTTAATGAGGTATATTTTGATTTGTATTTAGAGCACCCTATGTTTCCCATGAATTTGAAATGGTCTCAGCATCCTTTAATCTTTCGTAGTTTTGTCAAATTTTTATTTCAGGGTCGACCATCTATATGCTTGCGAAATAAGACCTATTAAAAAATTTTCTACTATCTATCTTTTACTTTCGATGATATAATTCATGAAAATGATGAGCTTTGAATTCACATAAAAGACTTGTCATTCACTTTTGCTCAATTTAGTACTAAACTTGCTAATGAAATTTCAGGACTATATATATGAAATGTGGTAACCAAGATGGTAAATATGCATTGGAATGAGAATGGATGTCAGTCAAGAATGAAAAATAAGAAGGAAATTGAAATCCTTGGGTAAAAGACCTTAAGCCACTGAAAATTTCATTGCTTCTTGTATTGGTGAGAGAGGATGGTGGCCTATCTAGTGCAAAAATAGGCCAGGATTAGTGGTTTGCCTCAATGGGTTTCACCAATGGCTTACTTGAACTCCCGTGACTCTTCATTAAATAGAAAGTATTGTTTTTTGAGGGATGTTTCCTAATACATCTTATATTTACAATGATGAAAGTTAATTGAGAACCTTCTGATTTTTTATTCTATAAAAATGTTGCATTTTGAAAGATGCATTGTCTATAAATTTTGTGATTTCATGTTGATATTAAATGCCACTCTAAACCTTTGACAAAAACTTGTGGTTATGGACCTACCGGACATTCATGTTCATTATTTTACTATTTTATAAAAGAATTCTAAGAGAAAGGGTCTTGTACCTAAAGTTTCGTGGTTGTATGGTTCTTGTGCTTATATGCCAACTTGAATGTTCAACTTTTTTCAAAGTACTTCGGTATGTGATCTCTGTTTATTATATAATGAGAGCAAATATTACGAATGCCCTCTAAAACTATGTAAATTTCCTTCAAACTATGTTTTTTGTTAGCAATAAATTCTAGTATTCTACATAACTTTCCCTACTATACAACTAAGCTTGTATAAAGAGCACGAAGGTGAATGATAATTGAGTTGTATGATTGGTGGTTGATTTAAATTTTAAATGATATTGTTGAGCATATTTAGCATTTTGTTGTGTACATTGATTTCAGTTAAGCATAATTATTGCCCAAAGAATATGTTTAAATGTACAAATCAAATGCTATTGTGATATGATTTTTGTATCATAGGGTATATAATTGGCAGAATGAATGCATGCATAAATGCTGATAGACACAACGCAAAAACCATACAACAATAGTATAAATACGGGTAACATTATTAATGAAATTAAATTGCTTGAACATATATATATATATATATATATATATATTAATTACTTTACTCAAATTTCGATTTTAGTTTAACCAAATCTCAATATATATAGATATATATATATATAAGGCTTCATTACCCTTTTTTTCCCTTAGCCAATCAAGATATTTTTTCCCTTAGTCAATCAAGATAACAACTGATCATGCTCTCAAAAATTAGGCCATGACAAATGTTGGGTGTTTATAGTCCAAAAATGGGGGTATTCACACACACCTAATATATCAGATCAACTAATGAGAAGGAAAGTAAGAAAGGTGTGAAAAAGGAGAAGATAGAAACCAGGTGATAGGTATCAACATTAGCTAATGTTAAGATTATTAGAAAATTGAAAATTACGTTTAAAAAAGAACCTCACATCCTTGAAAAATTGTGATTAGGCAACCTATCTCAATTTGACATTTGGCCTCTACTAGGCTTAAATAGGTCAACTTGTGGCCAAACCTATTCTGATATAAATTTCTTGGCCTATTGTTCTTTCTAGGTTTGATAAATATCTAATTTGAAATACTATTTTGAGTTTTACATGATATCTAAGTTGAAACCATTCAAACAATAGATGCCTAGATGGTTCCGAGCTAAATTGACCTAGCCCAATGATACCAAATTGAAATGATTTTGAAATCTATGTAACACTAAGTCATTACGATGTGCAAGTTTTTGGTCAAGTAGATTGAAAAATATAAGTGGCAGTCATATATGTCAGCATTCTGTTTAAATTTCTATTTACCATCCATGTCATTGTTAATTTCCCTTTTAAACATGCAACAGATAATATAGGTTTTGGTCATGCTCAATAAAGCATGAACTAGCATGGATGACTTGATGAGTGTTATGTGGCTGAAATGGAAAGGAAGAAATAGACAATGCTCCAAGACATGCTATGCACCAAGAAAGTGAATTCTTCATTTTATAGAACTAAAGTACATTAAGGTTTCAAAGTATCTGAGACAAGTGGCAAGCCCATCCTTGAGATCATTCCAAATCCTCCTATGTTTCCTAGCAGACCACTCAATGAGGATTTTTCAAAAAAAAATTGATGGTTTAGTTCATCAAAATAGTGCAAGAGCTGATTTTGTAATTTGAAATTAGTTTGCCAAGCCTCCGTTAGCAACTGGATTTCCTTTGTCATATATGTGTACTAAATATAGAACTTGTAGTAACTTGAGAGGGAATCCAAACCATCCATGAAAGGCTTTGTTGTGATGGCTACATTATTGAAGGTGATTCAACTACAACTATAGCTTAGATGACCAATAAAGCCAAATGTTCTCATCCGACTCTTCAAAGGCTAGCTAATTTTTTTTGCCAAACTTACATTACGTCCATTGTTGATATGTGTCTATAAGGCAAATTAGGTAGAAGTTTTCATCATAGCACGTTAGCAATTGAGGAGTATCATATCTTTTGGAAGGAATGGTATCATCCACCCTTGATGTACATAGTTAAAGCCAAAGGTATTGCTTTCTTTATACCTTAAAAGTCCTTTTGTTATTTGAAATACAATTAGAACTCTGAAAAAAGAGGAAGAAGAGAGTAGTTTCTATGTATTTTTATTCATCAATCTCTTTGGTATATATACAAGCTATAAATCCTATGTTATGAAGAAAACTAATTACATCAAATCCCTATAAATCAGAATCAAATATATTTACTTCCTATTATAGAAATGCAGTCTACTTCCTATTCTAAAAATGTAATTTGCAATAATCCCTATGAATCAGAATCAAATATATTTACTTCCTATTTTAGAACTATAATCTATAACACTTTTCCTCAAGTTGGAGCATAAATGTTTATCATGCCTAGCTTGTTACAAAGATAATCAATCCAAGCTCCATTTAGAGCCTTTGTGAAGATATCTCCCAATTGATCTCTTATTTTTACATATCCTATAGAAATCAAACCTTGTTGAATCTTCTCACAAACAAAATGACAATCAATCTCAATATGCTTAGTTCGTTCATAAAAGTCTGGATTAAATACAATATAAAGTGCAGCTTGGTTGTCACTCCATAACTTAGCTGGTATTGAAATCTTAAGGTTCATTTCAGTGAGGAGCTGATATAGCTACATTATTTCACACACAGACTTAGCCATAGTCCTATATTCTGATTCTGCACTTAAACGTGAAACCACATTCTATTTCTTGCTTTTTTATGAAACCAAATTTTCTTTAATAAATACACAATAGCCTGAAGTAGTTCTTTGATCTTCTTTAGATCCTACCTAAAGAGTATCTGAAAAACATTCAATCCTAATATGACCATGATTGTCATACATGATTCCTCTTCCAGAAGCTCATTTTAAATAGCATAAAACTTGTTCTACAGCTTTCCAATGATCGACAGTTGAAGAAGACATATATTGACTTACCATACTAACTGAATAGGCAATATCTAGATGAGTCATAGTAAGATAGTTCAACTTTTCAACTAATCTTCTATATCTTTCAGGATCTTCAAACAACTCACCATCTTTTATAAGCTGCAAATTAGGAACCATTGAAGTATTGCATGGTTTAGCCTCCAATTTTTCTGTTTCAGATAACAAGTCAAGCACATACTTCCTTTGAGATAAGAAGATCCCTTTCTTACTTCTTATTACCTCAACACCCAAAAAATACTTTAGTGTTCCTAAATCCTTTGTATGAAATTAACAGTAAAGAAAAGTTTTGAGAAATGAAATACCATCAGATCACTCCCAGTAATAATAATGTCATCAACATAGATAACTAATAAGATAATGCCAGCCTGCTTGTAGAAAACAGAATGATCAGACTTACTCTTTTTCATACCAAACTTTTTAATAGCCTGACTAAACTTTCCAAACTAGGTCCAAGAACTTTGTTTCAAGCCATGCAAGGATTTGCAAAGATAATATACTTTTTCATACTTCTAAGCAACAAAATCAGGTCATTGCTCCATATAAACTTTCTCCTAAAGATCGCCATGAAGGAATACATTCTTAATGTCTAATTGATGCAAAGATCAATTATATGTGCCTGTCATAGAAATAAATAATCGAACAGAAGTAAGTTTAGCAACTGAAGAAAAGGTGTCAGAATAATCAACTCCATACGATTGAACATATCCCTTAGCAACCAGTCGAGCTTTTAATCTAGCAACAGTCCCATCAGGATTAACTTTAACTGCAAACATCCATTTACATCCAATAGCCTTTTTATTTGTAGGTAACTGCACTAGGGTCCAAGTACTATTGTCATCTAAAGCATTCATCTTCTCAATCATAGCATTATGCCATCCAAGATGAGATAGAACTTCATGAACAGTCTTAGGAATAGTGACAGAATCAATAGATGCAATAAAAGAACAAAAGGATGTGACAAATGGTTATATAATACAAAAGAAGATACTAAATAAGTACATTGATGTTTACCTTTATGAAGGACAATGGAGAGATCATCACTAGAACTGAAAACTAGATTTGATGATGAAGGAACTACCCGCATGACATGGAGCAGGAGGCATAGGAACATGAACCTAATCAGGAATAGAAGGTTTAGAGGAAGAAGATCAGAACTAGGTGATGTAATAGTATAGATTAGTAAACCATCTTTCTCTCCTTGATTGATAGAACCTGAAGATGAAGCAAATGGTATTTGTTCAAGAAAGATAACATCAGTTGACACAAGGTACCTATTAAGACTGGGACAATAACATCTATATCCTTTTTGCTTACGAAAATATCCAAAAAGTTACATTTTAGAGATTTAGGATCAAGTTTTATAACCTGAAGTCGAACATCCCGAACAAAATAAGTACAATCGAATATTTTAGGTTCAATAGGAAATAATGACTTATTAGGAAAGAGAACATTAAAGGGAGTCATACCAGAAAGAACAGAGGAAGGCATACGATTAATCAGAAAATAGGTTGTAGAAACTGCATCAGTCCAAAATTGTTTAGGGACTTACATTTGAAATAACAAAGCTCTAGCAATTTTAAGAAAATGTTTATTTTTTTGTTCAGCAACTCCATTCTGAGATGGTGTATCTACACAAGAAGTTTGATGAATAATGTCATATTGAACCATATAAATTTAAAAGTATTCTGATAAATATTTCTTAGCATTATCACTTCTCAAAATTTATAGAGACGCATTAAATTGAGTTTTGATTTTAGCATAAAAAGTAGTAAAATAAGAAAATAATTTTAAATGATTTTTTATTAAAAATAACCATGTCATTCGAGAATAATCATCGATAAAGGTAACAAAATATTTAAACCAAGTTTTAGACTCAACAAGACAAGGATCTCAAACATCGAAGTAAACTAATTCAAAAGGAGTACTAGCTCTTTTATTGACTCTGGAACTAAAACTCAAACGATAATATTTGTCAAATTGATAAGACTCACAATTTAATGAAGATATGCTATAAAACTGAGGATAAAGTTTCTTTAACATAGGCAATGAAGGATGATCCAACTGATAATGTGCTTCAAAAAGGGGTTACAACTTCAGAACAAGTAACAAACTTTGGTAATTGTGTATCAAGAATGTAGAGGCCTTCAGACTCATATTCTTTACCAATAATCTCTTCGTTATAAGATCATGAAATAGATAAAAATCAGGATAGAATATGATACAACAATTAAGAGAACGAGTAAGTTTACTTACGAAGACTAAATTAAGGTAAACCTAAAATAAATTTTAAAGGAATTGAGGGTATTGAATAATTGTGCTTGACCCTAAAATACAAGACGTAAACCCATCTACTAAAGTACTATAGAACTAGAAGCATGTGACTTAAAAGAAAAAAATAAACTAGAATTACCTGTCATGTGATCTGTAGCACCAAAATCAATGATCCATTTGAAAGATGAGGAAACAAGACATTTGTTTATTTTACCTAAATCAATGTTGGCAGTAATAGAAGTAGATAAAGACTTTAAAGATTTCTGATACTGTGAGAACTTGGCATACTCATCTGCATATATTGAAATGGACTCAGAAGCATCATTAGTAGAGGCAACATAGATTGACTGGTTCGATTGATTCTTGCGTTGCAACTTTCTACAATCTTTCTTTACATGTCATGTCTTATGATAATATTAACATATAACACCTCCCAAATCCTGTCCTCAAGTACCACGATTTTGATCATAACTACTTGAGTCCCCCACTCTATTGCCATGTCTATATAGTTGTCTTCAGATTCAGAAATACGACTGATAAGAGCACCATTAGGCTGAGCAGGAGCTAAATTTTTTATATGGAATACCCTACTAAAAGCTTCTTCTAAAGAGAATATCTCACGGCTAGAAAGAATTTGAGATTTAGCAACCTCAAACTCAGAAGAAAGATCAGTCAAGAAACTCATAACTGCATCTTTTCTCTCTGAGCTTGCTAAACTTTCACATCAGTACTAAATGAAAGTAGCATATTAAGTTCCTCATGAGTCTTCTTAAAATCCATAAAGTAGTTAGTGAGGGATCTATCACCTTTTCTGTATGATAAAAGGCTTGACATACCTCATAAGTGCGTTTGATATTTTTCTTACCAGAGTACACAAACTTTAAATAATTCATCAATTCTTTCACAAATTCATAATGATTTATCAAACCAACCATCTCACCATTAATACAATTACGTATTTAAAAAAATAGATGGACATCATCTCTTAGCCATGAGGTTTTTGAGTCATTGCTAGGTAGATCATTAGTTAAATGATTATCCATAGCGATACTCCATAAATAAAGTCTAACAGTTTTACTCCAATCTAAATAATTAGATCTATTAAATTTATGTTCTATGATTTTTGACAACACAGGAACCACATCAGATACAATAACAGACTTTTTTTCCTTCGTATTATCAAATACCAGCCAAATACAGAGCCAAAACTACAACAAAGTTAAAAATACCTAAATAATCTAAACCTATCCCAAAGTAGATCCCACATTGAATAGATGCCGATCCAAACAGATAGTAAACTTTTTGTGAAAGTTGATGCAAGCAGAACGAACGAATAAGGATCAGATTCCAGCAACGAAACTCTGAACGAAGACTGATCAGCGAGTAGCACTTTCCTAAGTATAGGCAATGAGAACAAAAAAATTACCAAAAATAGAAACCCAAGAAAACCTTGAAACCCTACTATTTATATATTTCAGAGTTATAAGTCTGAAAGCTCTGATACCATAAAACACAACTAGAACTCAAAAAAAGAGTATCATATCTCTTGGAAGGAATGGTATCCTCCACCCTTGAAGTACATCGCTAAAGCCAAAGGAATTGCTTTCTTTATACCTTAAAAGTCCTTTTGTTATTTGAAACACAACTAGAACTCTAAAAAAGAGGAAGAAAAAAGTAATTTTTATGTATTTTTATTCATCAATCTCTTTGGTATATATACAAGCTACAAATCCCATATTAGGAAGGAAAACTAATTGCATCAAATCCCTATAAATTAGAATCAAATATATTTACTTTCTATTATAGAAATGCAGTCTACTTCTTATTCTATAAATGCAAAATCAAATATATTTACTTCATATTCTAAAAATATAATATGTAACATTATCAAAGGAAAGAAAAATGATCATTTAATAACATTTTAGAGCATTATAGATTTGTATAAATATATTATTTTTTTATTAAAGCCTCATTCTTTTGTGGGAAAGCTGGTTACCTCCTATGTGCTTTTGTAAAAAAAAAAATGAAGAAAGTAATTAGTTTAGTAGAATTATATTTCCATGAATGATGGAAATTTTTTTCTACTTAAAAAATAAGAAGGTGACTCCCTCATCATGCAAAAAGCTATCGATAATTTAAAACATATATATGCTAGATATAAGTTTATAATAACAAAAATACACACATAAGGGTCATCACTCTTCTATCCTTGTAAAGATCGGCTGTTGCTATAATAAATAAAACATAAAATATAATATTATAATAAATTAATTGTAATTAATATTATATATAAATTTAATGTGATTAATATATTATAGTTATAGCTATTATTAGCCCTTTTTTTATAAAATTGAATTGCTGAAGAACATTGAAAAATTAGTCACTTTTCACAACAAGCCTTAAGTGTACAAATGAAAGTTAATTATTTTTCAGAAAGTTAAACTACAAAAGATTATCATGCAAAGATTGAAATGTAATATTAAGAAAATATTTCATCATCCAAGATAGGATATTAGTTTAAAATCCTTATACTAAGGGCCTATTTGGTATACCATTTGCTTTTGCATTTGTGTTGCACTGCATTACATCACATATAGCGTTGCATTTTATTGAATAAAAGTACTTGATTATTGGCTTATATTTAGTCTAATGCTATGTGTGCATATTTTAAATAAAACTATCTAAACAAAGAAAAAGTTTAAAAGAACTAGCTACTTTCTTTGATGTGCACAAATTTTTTTATTATTGACATCTTGCCAAATGAGATACAATTTAGAGTTGTAATGAGTTGGAATTTTTAATCTTTAAATGACTAGAACCACATTGGGACTCTAAACATACCACATATGCAATACAAATGAAGACCCAAAAAGTCCTTAAACGTAAGAAAGAAAAAGATATAATAAATATCCAAAAATAAGATATTGAAATATAAAAAATGATATACATTTTTGAGATAAATTATTAAAAGAGAAAAATAAAACTTAGGAATTAAACTGAACAAAACATGAGAACAAATATTAACCATATCAAAAAGGTGGCTAAAGACATTTTAGGAGAAAGAAAGAGAGAAAAAAAAAAAGTATACATACGAAGAAGATTAGTGGTAAAATAATTGGATATAGGAGATAAATAAAATAAAACTAGTTTACTTAAAATAGTGGCAACAAACAAAATATGTGAATTTTTAAAAAATATAAGGAAGCTACGTATGAGAAAGGAACGGTAGTAACGCTAAATAATAGTGCATAGTAATTTATATAATGGATTGGGTTCCAAGAAAAAAAAGGAAAAATAAAATTTACAGAATAGCTAAAGCTAGAGAAAAATTAAATTATTGATCAAGTTACAAACAAGGATGTTAGGATACCAGTGAAATAAATATGATTTTTGTTAAAACAGTGATGGAAGAGTCAAGGTTCTTTTCATGCAACTTATCAAAACAAAGTAGGGAGGCATGAGAGAGAAAAAGGAAAAAAAAAAAAAGGTTAGAGCCAAATGAGATGCCTATTGTGGTTTGAGTAATTACGAGAGGTACTGAGATAAATTGGTTTGCTAGCCTATTTTATAAATTATAAAACTAAGAAAATATCCAATGATTGGAGAACAAGGACTGCATCACTTGTGTACAAGAATAAAATTGGTGCATAAAACTATTTTAACTATTAGAGAACAAAGATTATAAATCACTCCATATTTATATATTAAAGATCAACCATAGATGTTATGCTTTTTCTTGGACAACTAAAAAAAATATAGAAAAAAGTGAAAAAGCCTATGTATATAGTCTCTGTTAATTTAGAGAAAACTTAGGGCAAGTTGCTAAGAGAAGTAATTTGGCGAATTTTAAAAGTAAAAAATGTATATAAATAGTATATTGAAATAAGTAAGGACATGTATGCTAAAAATCAACAAGTGTTAGAAGTTCTCATGGTAAGACCATTTTTTTTTTATCACGGTAAGCTTACGATTAACACCAACTCAATATCTTTTTGTATTAAATTAGCAAACTTATGTTTCAAATTTAAGAGGTTCACTATAGTTCATGTTATTTGAAAACTATATAAGGGTTTAAAAGTTAGTAGAATAAGGACAAAAAATACAGCAAATTAAATAAGAAAAAAATTAAGGCATAATATCAATTAAAATCAATGAATAAAAAATATAAAATTCATTATTTAGGATCTACAATAGAAATAAATTAAAATGCACATAATAAATTATAGTTAATTAGATAAGACTGAAAAGTGCATCTAAAATATTATATAAGAGAAAATTTTGCACAATAAATTTAAGAGATGGAATGTGGTATAACTTGGAGTGCTTAACAATGAAAAAGCATCTAAAAATAAATTGAATATTTTAGAAATAAAAAGTTAAAATAAATGTATTATAATAATAGGAAAAATAAATCAAAAAATGATTATATTAGATGGACTACAAAATTTTCGCACATTGAGAAAAGGAATGGACTTTATGCATCACTTTCAGTGCACAGAGCCGCGCAACGAGGCATGGCATTGGCTGCGCACCCGTGCAGGCACGTGTGCCACGGCCCAATGGGCCCTGCACATACGCGCGCATGAACGCACGGTCAATGCTGCGCCTCGATGCACACTTCCTACACCGAAAGCGATGCAGAAAGATTTTTTCTTAAAAAAAAGCTATAGAAAATAAATTGAAATAATGAATGAACGTAACTAAGATTTGAGGGGACGTGCGAGAAGCAATTTAACTTCGTATTGAAGTTTGTAAGAAAAGAAGGAAAAAATATAAGTTAATAAAATTTTAGAAAAAGGATATAGATAAGCTTGAAATAATATTAAAGGTGACACTAGAAAAAAATTTGGAGGATAAAAATTGATAAAGTCCAGCCTAAATGATTAAATACAGATTAGATGATTATTACAATGACAATAATAATATTTTAGAAGAACCTCCTATATGCAAAAACTATGAGGATCAACAGGATATAAAAAAAGCACGAGTTTCATGGGTTCAAATTCACACCTATCATTCACCATCATAAATAGCCCTACGATAGGTCCACAATTCAGAATCCAGAGCATTATGGTTGTCCTAGATGGTCATAGAACAATTGAAACATGACCAAGCTCATGAAATAAATAAATAAATAATTGGGTTATCAGAATATATTTTAAAAAATCATTACTTTCAAATCTCACGGTTGAACATAGCCGCTAGATAACCACTAGTGGCTATGGCTCCTCAAAGCAGCGTGATTGCTACAATTTTACAAATAAAGAGAACAAAATTTTGGTAAACAAATGAAATCTTGTTAGTACAACCATTCACTGAAAAAGCTGCTGATACAAGCAAGCTAAAGCATTGCGACTTAGCTTCTTCCCGTTCTCTTCCAGGCTTCAGAACATGAACCACCTTCAGGATATATATTGGGACTCCATTAAAGGCCGATAAATAATGAACCCCAAGTTCTGCACTGTCATCTAACAGACCGACCAACAGGTGATATGATAATATTATTCCTACCGACCCCATTTGTATAAGGTATTGAGGAGCGTAACTGATTAAATAGTAAACACTTCTCCACACAAAGTTTCTAAGCTTTCTATGTTTTGCTTGTTCCACTTCATTTTGTCGTCTCTTCAGGAACGGACAGAATCCTTCCCATGCTGGTGAAATAAGGCCAAGATTTTCTACTTTTCTCGTTGCCCTTACATTCCTGTAGGAAGAGGAAATAATGCAAGTGAATTAGAAGTACACAAATAAAAGCCCTAGGCAAGAAGTTTCAGTAAATAAAATGAGTTTAGAAACATGCTCTTATAAAAAGAGTGGCATTTATGATGAGAAGACAGCTAGCAGTGATGAAGCATCCTGATAACAACTCAGAAATTGGTCTTGTGCATTTAATCATCATATAACGCTTGAGATTTGCAAGTTAACATGACATAAAGACTTCTGTGAAGGCAATGAGTTCATTGAATGATGATAGAGAAAAAAAAAAAAAAACACTCTAGAAATATAAAATCTGAAAAAGAATATTAAGAAGGCTTCAGAGGTATCTAGAAAATAGCTCAGTAAATTCTTGCAGGCCTAACCAATCTGCTCTCTGCAGTTCCCAAATACAGAGATCATCCACCAGTTATCATTTATGATTATTTTCATGCAACAAAGGCCATGCAGGTAGATGGATGACAAAAAATATTGTGTGAAGTAGATGGAATCAACAAGCAAATTTCTCTGGAGACATCAACGCCTGAGATTCTCAGAACCAATTCTCTGATGTCTCAAATCAAAACTACCTTGAACGTTAAGAAAATAAAAAGAAGGTTATCACATATTTTGGGTTTCTATAACTGTCATATGGTATCCTCTCTTTGCTGGCATGAATACAAAGTATGACAATATATTAGCTGCGACTAGAATTTGGGAGCAAATCACCCCAAGCCCATGACCACTAACCAACCATGAACTGAACACACCTCCTCCACGGGCAGTGCTCACCTAATAGTCATCTACTCAACACTTAATCAAAGAGTTCTCTCTTCTAGACTGCTTTTCAACTTGGCATGCAATCAGAATTATAAATGAAATATTAGTCTTCAAAGATTGAAGAAAAGATACCTCATATTTATGAACGAGTGATGCCCAAAGAGATTTGCACTGTGCGGGAGTATGATTTACTCCATGCTTAGACATGTTATCAGATATCTCTTCCCAGAGTAATCATTCTTGCTTTGACAGTCCGGAATCTATTATCAAATTCGGCACGTAATTTTATCAATTGTTTAATCTCTTCAGGCTTCCATTTGTTCCGCTTTGCAGGTTTAGTTGTTACTGGCTGAGGATCTGATGGTTTTATGGTCTCCCTGCTGCCTGCTTTTCCATTTTCACTAATTTTTAGATGTTCTTCTAAAACGGAACCATTTGCTACTTTTGAGACTCGGACAGCTGAAGGCCCCTTGAGTGACTCCCAGGGATCTTCTAATTTTGAAGAAGCATGTGAAGATGACTCTTCTAGGTTGTTATTTGCATTTGCAGCCCCAATTCTTGGTTGCTCATTGTCAGAACTATCACCTACACAAGCATAGAGATCAATATTGTCCAAAAAGTTAAAGATCTAACCAAGAAGCATTACTGAAATTGCTTGTCATAACATAAAGTCCTAAAGGTCTAATATGTACAAGCTAAACCTACCAAAAGAACATTCAGCATAACAACAAAAAGGTGCTTATTATATATTGCTCATTTATTAGGCAAATTAAATGGTTGTATTTTATTAATCATAGAATAAACACCTAATATGTGCAAGTCTGTTGACTGGAAAGCCAAGTGATTCAGATGCAGAAGGTACCTTCAGATTCATCTTCTGTTAGGTTCTCTGTGATGTCCATAGAGTCTCTGTCTTCATCAAATTTTCTGCTTGAACTCTTCCTCAGACGAATGTTAGCTGGTTGACTAAGGGTAGATAGCCCAAAGCCACCATAAGATTTTCCAGATAATCTGATTCTCAATTCTTCAGATAGAACTCCAACAGTATTCTCCATGGCAATTGTAATGACTTCAGGCCTTCTACTGTTGTATTTCCTCACCACTTTCCTTAATACTTCAGATACAATCCGCTCCATGTGAGCCAGTGGACAGTTTACTGGACAGCTTGAAAGTGCAGCATGTGCAGTTTTATAAAGTGCATCTAACAACTTTCCCTTATCCAGCCATAAACAACGAGTGGTTATCCTAATTTTTCCTTTCAAGCATGTTTGTGATGAATCATTTACATTCTGAGGACGCAAAATCTCCATGCTGAAATAAACAAATGGAAATACGGAGGGTTCAGGACCCATAATTTTCAACATATGAATCAAATAAGTCTAGTAAACATTTCATTAAAAGGGACAAATTGAGTGATCCTGATAGCTAGTTGGAAAGAGAATACTAAACTCTCACGCTTCAAAAAATATACAAGTTGACTTCTATTAAAAAGAATTAGATGTAGATTGCCTACAAAAACAAAAGGCAGATGAGATTACAGCATATAGTCTGTAGGGCGATGCCTGAATGGTCACACACCTCCTCTCATGGGGAGATTGTTGGTTTGAGTCTCAGCTGGTGCATCCCAAATAGTTGGCCACGGGGAGAGAGAGAAAGAGAGAGAGAGTGAGAGAGAGAGATAGAGAGACCCCTAAACAGTTCTTTATGCATGATTTCCAAAATTCTGAGAAACCAAAGAGCATGCATAGAAGCTGACATTTGTATACATGATTTGGATGTTTTATGCCATATAAAACATTTTCTAACGACTGAAAATTTAAGGGCAATCATATATTCCAGTTTGAAAGTTTCTCTATGGCATAAGACTTCAGATGATTACTCAAAGATTTCAAGACAGATATGTATGCAGCATTTCGTACTTGCAAGATGTGGTACTCATGCCAATGAAGAGTTGTAAACATCACATAGATAGGATCAGCCATACATACTGTAACCTCTCTTTGAAAAAGACTATGACACATTACCCAAAAAAAAAAAAAAAATAACAAAGTCATTTGTACATTAGCCATTTCTATAACAATGAAACAGGACTTGTTTTGTTCAGTTTTTTCAGAAAATAGGTTACCACGATAAACTTGCAACAGCAGCAAACCTACAATAACAAAGCCTATAAAATTATTTATAGATTAAATCAATCAACCAACACCAGAAAGAAAAGGATTGATTTGAGGACATACTAGGTCTGATCATAAATCTGTCATTTTATGCATGCCCAATGCATAACAAGCAACTTCTCTGTATAATATTGTTCTCTTGATTCGAGCCTTGATAATTTCAGAATTGCATGAACATGGATGCCTTCAATACTTTTCAGATCTTTTTTATCTTCGCATAAGCCTGGCAATGGTCAAGTCAACCCATTCTTTGAATAATTCAGGTCTAATATGGGTCACATGGCATGTTACCAAAAACAGAAGTTCTAGGCTACTATGAACCCACCCAAAATTCCCACATATACTTAAAAGGCCATAATCTGAGAACCATGAATCCATTTCATTCAAAATCTTTGCTCCATCAGGTTCTTTCCCACTTCTCTTCATCTTGCTTCCAACATTTCCTGGGGTAGCTCCATTCCAACTTGGCCTCACCATCAGCAGTCCATTTACCTCACTCGCCATCTACAGCCCCATTCCATCTCCGCTGCTTTACCTTACCATCAGTCAAACTTAGCCCTGCTCACCATTCAATTGCACTTCAGTTCTCATCCATGGCACCACTCTTAACCTGAACCCTTCCATCTGCAGCTCATCTCCAGCCTTCTCCTTTTCCACGCACCATCCATCCTAGACCATCTCCAACCACCTCCTCACCTTCATTCTCCATCTTATCATCCAGCACAACCACATAACACTCTTTTGCTTTAGTATTGTTGGAGTATGGGTCTTGGTCCTTGCTCAAAGTTAGCGCTATCACCAAATTAGAGATCACTGGCATTCAATGTTGAGAGAGATTTAACATAAGATGTGGCCACACATGCAGCAATCTGGGGAAGTTTTCAATGTTTTGGGGCCCAAGCAATATTTCCATAACCTAAGATTTTACCCTTTGTCAATGTTGGCCCTTCAAATCAATAGATCCATCAGAGGCATACATTTCCACTGCCTTACACCTATGCATGTTCTTCAATCTATAGACAATACTCACACTTCACGTTTGATGAATTGTTTCATTCAGATGCAGACACAAAAATGATCAATCCAAACTAGACCCCACTCAAACATATTGGGTCAGGGCTAGAGTCATGATTGACCCAAACTAGTTCAAACTACCAATGAGGTCTAAACAAACTCCCATGGACCTGAATTATTCTGACCCAATGAGCTGCCGTGCTGGGTTTGCATCATTGAATAAGACCTGAAATATATTAGGGTTGGGTCCAGTGATTTTTAACCTGGCCTGGGCCTAAACCAACTGCTGGCCTACTTTCATGCTCATTTAGGCAATTCACAAAGAAATCTGGGAAGAGGAACATGAATGTGGCAACAAATCATAATGTCACTGCCTTTTTTTAAAGAATTTCATGTCTTGCACAGAAGTTTAAATCAGAAAGGATCTACAGAACAATATTAGGAGAGACGTTATATAACACTCAACAATGATAAGATCTTCAATGTTACCCTGTGATAACATGTAGTGTCACCACCCAAAATTTGAACTTGATGAAATGCCAAGATGTGGTCAATAAAATTGACCAAAACATCATTAAAAATGAATATCCACAAAAGAAATAATACAATCCAATAATATATGACAAAATCCACTTTACAACTTAACATATTCTGTAATATACAATACTATACCTTGACGATATTAATACAAATGAGAAGCTACATTTTCAATGTTGCTTCACTAGTCACTAAATACAAAAAGGCAACTTCATGTAATTGAGACTTCTTCAAAAGGCCTATTAGAGATACTCACCTATCCCTTTGTCAAATCATGTAAAAGATAAGGTGAGCTACAAAGTTCAACAAGTAGAATTTTACCATGGTCAAGTATTTAGTTTTTTGCTGAGAAATGTGTGACTCTTAAATCATAAAAAAATCTAATTATTACTAGAAATCCAAGTGTGGCTTCACCAAAATAAAATGGAACTAAAAGCTTGATAAGAAAAAAAAATAGCAATAAAGAGTCAAAACACATGATTGTCAAGAAGAACTCAAATGATTCATATATTATATCATAAACCATACATTCCTCAAAAGTTCAAGAAAAAATTCATTGGTTCACTTCAATAATAAAAATTCTAGAAATAAATCCTTCAAAGGAGAAGGTAGTCAAAACACATTTTACATCAAATTTTTCCATGTCATATAATTTCATATACAATATAAAGTCTCTCATACCCTCAAGGCCACTAATGTCCTCTTTTCAAATGAAAGGAGATCACTAATCTTCACCAATAATTCGGATGAAAGTGAGGCCACTCATCATTCTCGTTGTTTATGCAAATGAGGCCTCCCATTCTTGGGGTCCTCTCATACCACTTAGCCAAGGGTCCACATATAGTTAACGTATTAAGTTCTAATGAGATGGGAGGTGTCCCAGCCATCTCATTCCTAAGGAAATGTGACTGAGATGGTGGTGGGACTTTGAAACACATTCATGTAGATAAAGAAGAAGAAAGAGGAAAGAAAAGAAGAAGGCAAAGAAAAAAGAAAAGAAGGAAAGAAAAAGAAAAACAAATAAAGAAAGAAAGGAAAAAGAAAAAGAAATAGAGGAAAGAAGGAAGAAGGGAAAAAGAAAAAAAAAAAAAGGAAAGAAAGAAAGCAAAAAAAAAAAAGAAGAAAAAAAAGAAAGGAATGGGGATACCTAACAGGATGCTCTACCGAGATAGCCAGCAAGACAAGGCAAGTAGTAAGGCGCACATCCCATTTCATGGAGAAACTAGGACACCCTATCCCATAGGATTTAAAACCTTGCATATAGCACCTAACCAAAGGTTCCTCATTAATAATTTGAGCGAGGCCAGTCATAAATCAACTAGATGAAAGGCCACATAGATCTTCATTGGTAATCCATATGAGGCCACATTTACCACCTAAATAGAGGCTCTTCATCCAAATTTTAGTGAGGCCATTCACATTCCAACTGATTGGGATCCCCTTATATTCTTCAATTAGGAGAGTAGTTTTACATTTGAAAATGTTCTAGAAAATACCATATGAAATATTTATTAGAACTTTGACCAAATAAACACATGGATGAAGTTTGAATAGAATGACAAGACAAATACAAGTTTAAAATATAAACTCAGGGATTTATAAATTTTAGAAGTTTGCATAGAATCTAGAAATGATTTGAAGGTACCATAGGACTATGAACGATTTAAAATTATTAAAGAAGAATATAACTAAAACAATCATAGAATCCATAATTCAAGAAAACCTTAGGTCTATGGCTAGTGGTTGAACGTATCAAAACAATACTTGATCTAAAAAAATGTGGTGGATTAATTTATCTCAAATTCATTGCAGTACATACTTTGACTTTAGGGTTTTGAAAGAATTTCACAATCATGTAAGATTAAACTGATTTTGGGATTATAAAACACCAATCAAATCAAAGTTTAAACCAAAGGCATGAAGGAGGCTTATTTACTGAGAAATTAAATACATAGACTCAAGATTGATTTTGAGACTTGAAAGCACAAAACTTGAATTTAAAGGCATGAGGAAGCTACTTGCAAGGAAAATCATGTAGCTTAAAACTTGAACATGATGCATGAAGTTAAAAAAAACTATAAGATTTAAAAGAAAACTAATCGAATAAAAAATTGAATAAAAATCAAGGAAAAGTTACTGACCTATGTTGCTAAAGAAACCAAGTTACTTACCTATGTTACTTAATCATCATCATAATCATCTTCTCCTCCTACCATTGCACCTGCTAATAGGTGGAGAGAAGTGGTTCCATGTGTGAGCCCCACTAGGTTGGTTCCACCCAAGGTCAGTTCCCTCGGGTAGGTCGGTTAGGTGGATGATATGCTTGGCCATGTGGGCTCAGCAAACAGCTCAGTGGACAAATAGACAGACAAAAAGATAAGACAGAGACAAACAGAGAGGTCTGTTTACATGTAACATCAATTAAGTAAATGTCCTCTCCTTCCTTTTCTTTCTGTTTCTATTTCCATTTACTTAGGACAGTACAATTACATAACGAAGAACCTCTTATTTGAATTCAGAGATACTTAAAAATTTCATTTCCTCAAGAATAAACAGTTGATTTCCCAGATATAGATCAAAAATCCGATTTGGTCTCCAAGTCAAAATTGTCTTTAAATGCAATGGTATTTGTCAAACCTTAAAGTTTCATAAATTCTATTTGTACAAAAATATTACAAAAAGCAATTTGAAATGCATCACCTAAATGATGCTTGACACCACTTAGCACATTCCACATATTGCTTCACTTTCATGGGTTACACACATAGATATCTATACACGTTTTCTAGTCATAGGCTGGTTGTTATATGGAGATTCATAATCTGGCAACTGGTTTCCAAAGCAGTATGTACTAAAGTTCAAGGCATGGCTCTAGGCTTTAATTCACAAGAAACAAAGAAGAAGAAATTAAACATACAGCAGCAGAAGAAGAAACATTAGAGCAAGTAAGGTTCAAAAGGAAAGAGGAGAGAGAAAAGGAAGACTCGCAAGAATATTACACCTTGAGTTGTACTTGTCTTCTTATATACCCTTCTGGTGATCACGTTAAATCCAAAATTGACAAATTTGACTTTAACTGATGCACTGTAAACTAGCTTCAAGAATATAGGTTAAGGCCCATTGCATTGAAGAAAAGCCCGAAATCCCTTTTACACACAAAACGAGCAATGCATTTTCGTATAAACTATTCAGCCATCCTATGGATCCCATGATTAAACAACAAAACTATCATATGTTCCACCATCTTCAGGATAAAATTAAATTATAATCCTAGCATTCATTTAGACTTCTGCATTTCATAAGGCTTAACGACAAACTTATCTCTGAGTTTGGTCAATGGTATTCTCTTGAAGGGTGTTAGAATTCAACAAATATCTGCAACCAGGTTCTTCTAGAGTTTTAAAGTGATTAGTTACTAAACATAAATAACACTCCAGCTAAAAAAATATTAGCTAAAGTAGGATTTTGCCTAATAAAGTAATCATAGCATCAAGCATTCAATTGTGAAAATCAAAAAATCAATTATCAAATCCAGCAAATATTTAAATTCTAGTGCTTAGGTCAATACCTGACAACTATAATACCATCCGTTGCGATCCTTAACCTCTCATCAATGCAAAGTTCAGTTGATGTTCCAAATGCTTTATCGCCATCACTATACATTAACTGTCAAGTCCAATATGTGTTGGTATGTAGCTAATACTCTAAGCAACAGATGATAAACAATGAACTGAAGGATCACAAACCTGTAATTCCTCTTTTCCTAGTGAAGCAAACCCATTGGACAAGACTCTTCTATTTCTGAGATGTGAAACTCCAAGCATCTCTCCATTCTTTATGACCTGCAACAAGATATGAATCAGAGAGTTGGCTTATTCGACATTTCACATAACAAGACAATGAAACCAGCAGGGCCATATATGCTGCAAGAAGCAAAGGGTTTCTTAATCTATTGATTTTGAATTAGACATTCCAAATTAAATGGTTCTCCTTTTTTATTCAATCAGATCTTCCATTTCCCCAAGAAAGAAATATCCAAAATAAAGCAGCTCGCATACTCTTCTTATATTGTATCATTTATGCTGCCTCTTTGATGAAGTTACAGACCTAGGTACAATTTGAATCATGATGACTCAAGCCCTCACCAAGCTGCTAGGAGCATCAATGGAACACAAAACTATCTCCAAATTTACAAATTCATATTATTTAATATTTAGTTAGAAACTTAGCCGTTAGGTTACTAGGCTAGTAACCCAAACTCTGAGTTACTTGGCCACTGATATTTAACTTACTAGGCCATCAAGTTTCTCAACCCACATGTTATTAGGTGCCCCCTTTTTTTCAGTCTATTTGGCCCTTGAATCAGGTAAGGCTATAACATATATACGAGTTAATGCTTATTAGAAAGAACAATACTTAAGCTCTTCCGAGTTTCCGGTTCACAAAGCAAGTGCTACCATGTAACAAAGTTGGTCTCTCTCTCTCTCTCTCTCTCTCTCTCTCTCTCTCTCTAGTGTCTTCTATTTTCCTGTCTCATATCTCTTTTTCTTTTACTTCCTCCTTCCTTACTCATCTTTTATTTACCTCCAGATATCTGTATTGCCTCCTGAAATTCAAATTTGGGTCAATATTGAACCTTCAGCTTTAAACTGAAAAACCTAAAACCTTTTCTAACACCACATCTTATCCTCCAGATCCTAGGGCACCCTTAGAAAACTTCCAAGTATCCATTAATTCACAAAATCACCATCTTCTTTCCTGTTTTCTGAGATTTGTCAGCAAGCACTAAAAGTGAGTGAAACCCTGAATTTTATGGCAGTTAGGTCCACTATGCGTAAGCAACCACTCCCAAATAGTTCTGCTTGACTCTTCTTAGAAAATTTACATATAACTCTAGATATTGGTCAATTCACCTATTCTCCTAAGCATTTGTGTCAACCATGATGTCATATCGTTTTGCTATAATCCTTAAGTCCTGATAATGCCAATGTCTATGGTGCTAAAGACAAAATTGAACAGCCAAGAACTTCAAGAGAGAAGGGACATAAAATTAACTGATATAACAAACTATAAAAATTGAGAGAATGCTCTTTTTATGGCAGTATATTTTTGCTAGAATACATTACTATGCATACCCTGCCAAAAAAAAAGCAACAAAATTCTTGATAGATCTTCCTGCACTCTAACAACTGTAATTTTTCAACTATACCTAAGAAATGAATAACAAATCATAAAAAATATACATAGGTATGCCCTTTCAGTTCATCGTGTTGTTATACATTTCACAGTAATCCATCTTCATATTTGCTGTCATAAAAATCAGAGAACCAGCAGAGTCACATAAAATTAAACCTTGTTCTCCAGTCTAGTCTGAAGCATTATATCACTGGTCAGCGAAATTGATTTTCCAACAGAAGGTTCTGAAGTACTCCAAAAAGTTGGGATAAAGCTGGATAGTTACAGTATCGTAGGTTCAAGAGTCAACTTGGAGATTTCTTAATTTTGCCAAAGGCACATACATATTCAAAGTTTTGGGTTTGTTTTCCATGAAAAAGGAAGGTGTTGATGATATTTGGTGACCAAATAGCTATGCATTTTTAAAATGGAGGCTTAACTGTTAAGTTACTTCATTTTTCAATCAATGTGGCCTATCCTTCATTTATTATGCATGCCAATGAAAATCATTTTTATTGGAAAAACAAACAAAACTGTGTTGCCTTGTAACAGCTTCTCCTTGATGAAAATTAACTATACTTATGTTCTGGCTATTACTCACTATCACTCTTTCAAAATTTGAGTCCCGATGCCCTATCTTCAGCCATGGCTAACAAGTCATCAGTTATTTGAAATATCACATGGGACTACTGGTTCAAACAAAAAGGAAGTTCCTCTTACGGATGACCTCCAATTATTCATCTTTTGTGTTCATAGGAAAAATCGACCTGGGGTAGACAACATTAATAAAATGTCTGTTTCAATTGCCAGAAGCAATCATTCAAACAAGTTGAAATTAATATGCCTGTCTATCTGTGAATTAGTAAGAGGTTACTAAAGCTTAAATTGGATGGTGTTGCAGATTTCAGTTCCAGACTATGGAAGCAAGGCTCGAGAGAAAAAAAGATAGGAAGTGCCTTGGAAGTATATAACAAACAGTATAAAGTTACAATAATTTACTAAACAGTTGTTGCATTTAAGGGAAAGGATGATACATGAAAAAAAAATAAGGAACTAATCAGTATATTAGTTTGTAACTTAAGAATTTTAAGGTAGAATACTCACCAAGGATACTTTTTCAAAAGATGAGGCTGAAGCATTAGAAGGAGGTGAAGGAATGGGAACGAAGTCTTTAAGCAAGCGTCGCACCTAGGAAGAAGATTTCAGCTCATACGCATTAAACCTCTAAGCAATTTGGGGCGTCAACCGAAGTGTCAGCATGATCAGCATGGGTCCCTGGAATGGTACTAACATTGTGCCAGTTTTAGGCACATCATGAAGGTAGCGCATGTCAAACACTGGCACAGCACAGCACAACATCAACCATGCCAGTGTGATGCTGGCATGGCACCATAATGTGATACATCATATCAAGTTGGCATTCTGTTCATGCTGTTGTGCCAACCATTTTCATGACCGTAATGGGAACATACTTTTCTTTCTTGCCCACCTACCTCATAGTGTGGAATTTATGTGGGAATTATATTAGAAAGTTAGGCAAGCCCTATGCAAATAAAAGATCAAACTAAGAAGGAAATTGATAATGTTTTTAACAAGAAGTGCCTTAGTGTGTCATTGAAAGCTGTTGCAGAATTCAGTTGCAGAGAAGCAAAGCTCAAGAGAAAAAAGATAGGAAATGCCAAGTCTTTCAAATGACCTAGAGGACTAGTTGTGATAATCTAGCATTCAGAATGATTTACAGTGGTTGTGATGATGCTGTACTGAACATACTCAAACAAAAACATTAAATTACACGCAGCCATGAAGTTTGACAAAACTTGTAAGATAGCAATTCTTGCTCCTATGAGTATGAGCAAGACTTGGCATTTATGGCCTGATAGAGCTATTGGCGGTAGAGCTTTTGATAATAGAGCTTTTGGCAGTAAAACTTTTGAAAGTAGAACTTTCGTAAAAAAAAATATTTACTATTTGATAACTACATTTTTAAAGTACCGTGAGATTTCACAATTTATTTGATAACCAAGCTAAGAAAGTAGCTTAGAAAGAGAAATAATAAAGAATATTGCATAATACTTTAACTCTTTGTATTATCAAAAACTATTATTTTAAATTATTCTTAATTTATAAACTAATATAATAATATTATATTTTATATATGTTTTAATATTATGTAATATTATAATATTACATAATACTAGAACATTGTATAATAATAATATTATTATATGATTCATAATAGAGCTAAATGAGAAAAAGGATTCATGTAGCCGACCAAACTAGGTTAGGATCAAGGTTTTGTTATTATTGTTGTATGTAATATTATGATATTAGTATACTATCTTATTTTGCACTACATGATTACATTATAGTTATAATAAATTTTTATACAATATTATATTATTACATTTAACAAAAATAATAATATAATAACATTTTAATGCAATATAATATATTCATTATTATAATAATGTTATATTTTTATTATCTTACAATATTAAATGTGACTACTCTCATAGTTTAAAACTGAACCCTTCAGATCTTATGAAAATAGCTTTTCCAAGTAGAACATTTCAGAAAAATTCCCACTTTAAGCTTTTTAATATAGAGCATTTAGCAATTTTGTGTTATCTTAAAAGTACTTTTAAAATTTTACCAAACATTCTAAAAGCACTGAAATTATCCCTCCAAAAGTATTTTGAGGCCATCCAAACACTCCGCCAAATGGGGCCTTAATAGATTGTCCTACATATAAGACTAACATGCACATTGATGCCTCTCATTAAAGAAAAGAAAAGTATTAGCAACTTCTAGCATGCCAATTAAAATACATGTCTTAGAAATTCTCTACAACAATTTTAAAACTGGGTCCCACCAATATCAATCATTCTGAACTAATGTTACTGCTGCTCTACGGGTTTGCATTATTATTGCATTATTATGTTGAGAATCTCCAGCACTTTGCTCACATCCTTTTAGGTTCAGCATTACAATCTTCTTAACCTCTGTTCCCAATATGATCCAAGCATGTCAAGAATCATAACCAATAAAATGAGTAATAAACCATAGCATGGACACCAAGGAAACTTGTATGCACTTTTAGAACAATTGAATTTACTCTTTTCAAACAATACAAATACACTAGACCTCTTCACAACATTACATAGGAAGACGATTCACCTCATCAATCAATTAATTAGCTTCCGGAGAGCATTCTCGATTACCACATTACCTCCATGATCATGACCAGCTCTTTATCTTTTAAGAGAACTTTGATGAGACAGGAAACATCAAAATTTAAAAAGAAACCTCATTGCTGAAACTCAAAGTGAAATAATCCATAGCTATGTGTCATTTTTATAACACAATTGTCCTATCCCTGGATGGATTTTAATGCAGCCCATTTTTCCATGAGAGAGATGTCTTCCACAGGAGCAGCCAGGATTTGATGATGCATTAAACCCTTATAACCAGAAAGGTTACAAGCATCAAAATAGCCAAAATTTTATCCCCTTCTGAAGATAGGCCTTTCCTGATTTTTCAGGGGACAAACCTCAAATAATAAGACAAGCGTCCATGATTAACATGAAGATATACACATTCAGAGAACATCTTCTTCAATCAAAGACAAGGCACCCTCCGATATAGGTCAACGTTAACGATAAAACAACTAAGAAATTTTCAAGTACCTAGAAATATTGTAATATTACTATTACACCATCCTAACTCTGCTAAGGCCGGTCCCAAGCCCGGGTAAAGGAGAAGGGTTGGTAGCTGACAGCCAGCGTAAAACTATGTCAAAACCTTTAAAACATGAATCTGATAAATCAAATGAAGGGCTAGGACGTCCCCATTCCTGAATAGAGCAGAGTGGAGGCAGCAAATTCATGTAGCCAACCCCATATAGTTGGGAAAAGGCTTAGATGAGTTGAGTTGAGTACCATTACACCATCTTCAAGGCTCAATTACAATCTTAAGTGTCTGTTGCCCCAATTTTGTACTGCCACTTGGTAAGAAATTTGTTTTACCTCTAATCCATGGATCACATGGGTAATTAAGAATATCATTTCCCCGACAACAATTACAGATTACAGATTGCAGATTTTACAGTGTTCTTATTTTCCTTAAAATACCTGGCCAAAAGAAACATAACTTAAAGATGCATCAATATTTGTCCAAATGTGCAATGTATCTAAAAATGGGTTTCAACGGGAAAATCTATTTAGTAATGGTTTCAAATCCCAGCAGAATTCCCATGAGATGCCAAACTTGAGTGTTGTCCCAAGTGTCAAGACAAGACCGTCCTATCATCCCAGCATCCCAATTGACTCATCTGGGACATCCCCCGTCCTAAATGTCGAGAGAGGGCGAGACGGCAGCACATCATCCCATAAAAACCAAGACAACCACATCCCATAGGATTTAAAACCTTAACTGCAGCCCCTCTAGAAAGAGGAGTGTTAGGAAGGTGGGGCAGGAGGCAGTTGTAAGCATGTAGGAAATGAAAATATTCAATCAGATTAGGAAACAGAGTTAGGAATTAGTCTGAAAAAAGGAAACTTATGAATTGGATCAATATGTAATAATGTGCATGATCAAATGCCAAAGGAAATGCATAATAAAAAGAGGAGAGAAGACCCAAGAAACTCTGGGTGGTACTCATGAGGATGGATATGATAATAATAAAGCAGGCAGAAAGTGCCGATCTCGAAGGAAAAGGTTGAGAAATCAGACAAGGTTTGAAAAATATGATAAAGAAAGGTGGTTTCATACTTTTTGATATCATTACAGGTATCAATCAACACTGGGAAAGATGGCATGATAATTCTTTCTTATCCTCTAAACAACTAGGTCATAAAGATCAGAAGTCCAACCTAGTCCACTTAAAATTAAAATCAACTTCCAAGAGTCCAGTCTCATGACAACAAAGTTCCCTTCTTCTTCCCAAATAGCTTAAAACTAAAAGAAAGACATTACAAGTTACTTCTTTCAGGATTTCATATGTTAAGACAGCAGTTTGCAGCGATTCACAGAAAAAGGATTGTAGACTTTGTCTAACCATAAATAAAAATACATAATCATTTCATCTGAAGCTTCTTCCTATCATCTTCTCTTCACAAAAGTTATCAGAAAATTTATAAAATTTTGCAATAATAGAGAGCAATACAATACATTTGGCACAGATTGATTATTTGCACCAATATATCTAATGTGCAGAAAATATAGAACAACCAAGTATTAACTTACAGCAGTATGCCGTATGCCAGTAGATCTTCCAAGTAATTCATGCTCCTTGAGGAACAAGAGTTCTCCATGAATGGGAAGGAAATGCTGAGGCTTCACAATCTTAAGAACTTCCTCCTACAAGATAAAAAGTTGAGATATACAAAATTGTTGAACATGTTAATTAGCTAACATGTAATTTGCTTGTTTCTAGACGTAAGTTATATGATATAAACAATCACTACTAGCAAAAAATGATAAACTAGGTTAATGAAGAACAAGGCTAGGATCAAACTCACCAATTCTCCACGATACCCATGGCCAGATGTATGCAGGCCTGAATTTCTGCCCATCACAATTGTGGGGCCAAGATCTGATAAGCGATTTAGCATCTTCATTACCCGAGTCTCATTACCAGGAATCACCTAGACACAAAATCAAGGGCAAACAATTAAAATAACCATGTTAATAACATTATGCCACATCAAAATATGTGTAAACAATAAATTCCAGACTTAAAAATTTGGGAGAAGGAACACAGAAACCATAAAATCCATAATAATTATAGGTTAACTGGAGTACCGATGTATAAGAAAACATCCACAAAGCCAGAAACAGTAAAGAATGACCAAATCCAAAATACAAGCTTTTTCTTTGATTTATAGCATAATAAAATATATCTGTCTATTATTATAAACTACAACTTTAAATCTCTCCATTTTCCTAGTGATCATCCACGTTCTGCCATTAGCATCAACTCCTCAGTTATAAAACTAAAAGACCTCACAATGTCACGTTCTGCCATTAGCACCAACTCCTCAGTTATAAAACTAAAAGACCTCACAAGACTACAGGACAAGTCACAAAATTCCCAAATTAGAAGTTGTTTGGCAAAGGCTTGTTCCCAACATCTGGTCAAAATAATCTAGAAAAGCATAACTCACAAATCTAGAAATAATTTATTATAAAATGTGGACATCTCAAGTATTAGAAAACAGCAACTGAATGAAATTAATTTTTTTCTGTATCATGAAAAGTTTCTAGTTTTACTTAACCCATCTGTTTGTCTGCATTTTAATTTGAACATTCTCATTATGCTTCACACCTCAT
Organism: Calamus simplicifolius; assembly: GCA_900491605.1. Classification (NCBI taxonomy): domain Eukaryota; kingdom Viridiplantae; phylum Streptophyta; class Magnoliopsida; order Arecales; family Arecaceae; genus Calamus; species Calamus simplicifolius. Next base: position 1,537,828 of record UESW01003945.1, on the reverse strand, counting down.
TGTTGAATAGTTCCTTGTCTCAATATATTCCAGTCTTCGCTCTTTGTCGAGATTTCTTTTTTTCAAGTCCTGGAAAATATTAGTAGATTGCTCCCTTGTGCTGTAAATTCTAACCAATATCATGTTTCTTTAGTCCTTAACTTCTTGCCTGACAATTGACCTTCCTCTGTTGTTAAAATGGTACGATTGCGATCCAGATCTTACAGTCCAGATTAAAATGGCCATAGACAAGCCAGATCCCATACTTGGAACAGGACCAGTGAAAGATCACAAGGTTCAGATCTATAAAAAGGACTATAAATTCCTCCGGATCATAGATCCAGATTAATAATGCTAATTAAATATTAATTCAGATCTTTCTCAACCACCAGTGAGTGTCGAGAAGTAAAATTAGCAACTCTGTTGATGGAATTCATAAAGCTAAAAACAAGTTGCAGATATATGTCTCATACAGCCATATGTTAAAGATTTGTCCACACTTTCTTCTAAAATATTCTAATTAAAAGGATAATTAAGTTGATGGGCAATATATTTAAATTTCTAGAATAACCAAACAAAACATTTGTTTCATTAGACATGCCATACATAGGCCTACGTGGGTGAAATCTAGAGTTGTTGTATGTATAGCTTCCTATTTTCCATTTATTAATAGTTGGCTTATAAACCAACTTTCACAAATTTTTTTATATTTAAGAAATTCAAAAGGAAATCAGCCAAACACTTACGATCCGATCTGATCTAGCATCGCTCTATGATTTACAATCTGATCCCAATCTTTAGAAATTGTGACTTCTATATTTCATGGAGAACCCATCTCTAGTCTAAAGTTGCCCTGCCCAAGCATGACAACAATTTATAGAGGGTCTGAACATTGCAAAAAGCTGCTCCATCTTTCATGGAATCTTCTCAAGTTACAGTTATGATAATACCACAGCTTTTGCAGAAATCATAGCTAGTCTCTAGCAACATACATGATTGCTACCAAATTTTTGTCAATAAAATAGGTTTTGCCCTATCAATCTGAAATCTTGATTTCCTAACTATGATTGCCAGTATTTGAAATTTCAATTAGACGGACAACTTTTTTTTGAATTAAATATGTGATTTCTTCATTAGTAGACTTCAGTTTGAATTTGTGGTCATGGAATAACAACACTTTCACCATATATGTGCATAAAGATTGCTACCTACATTAGCTTTTCAATAGGCACCAACAATTTAGCTACCTTAGAAAATTTCACTACAGTGATACCAGCTTGCCAGGAACAATACTTATGCACATAATAAGCTGTCTAGTGCAGTACATCACAAGTAATTATACCTAGACCCATGCTGTGGTCTTATATTGGCTTCATTCTATATCACATTCAAATTTAATTGATATACTCAATTTTCATTTAGCGAATTCTTATTCTTTCGCAATATCAAGCATGCTAAGATGCTAAAATGATGGCAAGACATTATTTAAAGCACACAGGATGAAAGAATGTTAGTCATAATCCCAGTTGTTATTCTAGTAAAAGCATCAATGCAAGTAAAAGAACAGAGGGGTTTTTCTTCTAAAGCAACACCTTGGACTTGACTAGGTGAACCTTCATGTAAATCAGTGTCCCACAGTCTCGAAGGGTTAGAATCTAGTCCCAGCACATGCCGCTAGAAGGAAAAAGTAGGTCAGGAAGTTTGTCTAAGTAGATGGCATGGGGAGGTGGAAAAGAAATCCAATTAACATGTGAACTTGGCATTTGTTTAGATTGGAAGCGAGAAGTGTTACATCAAATGTGTCCATCACAAAATGGAGGATGCTCGTAACAATCAACACTAGGCTCCTACCATGCGCTCCCTAATTATCCTCACCTTCTAAACAATTCTCTTCCACTAATCTCCAAAGTTGGGATGCTTGCAATGGGCCCACAGTATCAATAAGACTAGTGTCAATCCTGCCATAGGCAATGTTTTTATTAGCGCTAAGTGCACTTAACCGCAAAGGGCCCTTCGAGCCTATGTGCAAGGCAAAAAGCACAGATGTATGCCTCAATAAGGTGAGGTGCACATTTTTTAAACAAATGGTAAAATAATTTATATAAACAAAATATATATCATATAATAGGAGAAAACTAGAAAATCTATGGAAAGCCGGTTAGCACAATGGAAAGCCTCCTCTTTCTCAATTGAAATTTATGATCCCTTGATATCGTTCCTTATTTTTCTTAGATAATAGCATAACTTTTGTGTTACATCTCTTTGTCTTCTAATATTTAGCTTTTTTTTATAAGATAAGGGAAATAATTGTATATAAGATAGTGCTTCAAAAAATTAACACAATTTAATAAATATGATAGACTTAGAAAACTATTACAAAAATAGCTTATTAAGAAAGCACGCTTTCCTTACGCCTCAAATCAGATCAAAAGAGTGTGCCTTTTTTACCTCATATGTGTCTTAGATGAAAGCGCCTTGCCTAGAGTATAAGAAGCAACCAACCCTTGGCACCTTGCACTTACGTATGCCTTTGACAACACTGGCCATAGGTCTTTTGGAACTGCTTATTCTCAGCAATATGTTTGCCATAAACTAGTATCTAAGTCATAATAATAAGATCAAAGTTGCAAAAGCATTTTGGAATAGTAATCTCAGAATTTTAAATCAATGGACACCCCATCAAATGCATTTTATGACCCTATAAGACAACAGTTGCTCTCATAGTCAAGCAAAGGTGTTGAACCAGAACAATACATAAGACCATTATGCAAAATAGAAACAACCACCATGCCAACAAAAAAGCACACATTGCACATAGACTTCGTACCTAAATGGAACTGAACACATAACAAAATGACAACTGTGCCAACATAAAAGAATACGCTGCATATAGGCCTTCTGAGGATAGGGAACCATATGGGCTAAACTTTGATGTGTGATGAATGGACCAGCATGATTAGGAGAATTAACATACACCTCTACATATTCTTCATGTTTGCTGAAGCATTTTGTCCAGTTATGGTGCATATTATGTGTCAACAAATGTATGAGATGATTTATGGTTCAAAGCATTGTTCAAGCAGTGATATGCACACACTCAATACAAAGCAACTTGAAAGAATTTGGTGGATACACTTTTTGGGTGGTTGTTTTGCACAGTATACCAACTTCCAGTACAACCCAGAAATTAGTTAAGTGATTGACAAAGGAGAAGCAGTTAGCTGCTTTTTGTATGGTCCCTTGTTTATCAACAGTGTTTCTCAGTTTACAGAGTAAAACATGTTCATAGACTGGAAGCACGTTAGATCAAAGAATGACCATATGTGTCTACTACATGTAAGAAAGGCCATTTGAATGATTGTATTTATTACCTGTAAAAAGGACCTTTATATTTGCAATCAAAGACTTAGACGTCCTGCCATGGCATAAGTTGTAACAGCCACTGTTACATCAGAGTTGAATATGTGCTACAAACACAATTGGGTTTTATTCTATGTTTTCTCCTCAAATTAAATTTGACTAGTAGTAGGAATTTTGTGATTAGATTTCTCGCCTTCATCTTTCCTGTAGGACACATGTTTAAAATAGAATTTCCGGGAAATTCAGGTTTTCCTTTACACATGTTAAAGTTCATAGGCCTGCTGTGACGGATGTAATTGATTTTTTGGAATTTTAGTTATTGATTGAGTTAAGAATTTGAGTTAAAGATTAAACTCCGCCAAGGCCGGTCCCAAGCCCTGGGTAAAGGCGAAGGGTTGTGTTAGGTAGCTTACAGCCAGCGTAAAACTCCGTCAGAACCTTTAAAATATGAATCTGATAAATCAAACTATGAAGGGCTAGGACGTCCCCGTTAAGAAACGCGTTGCATCTACCTCTAGATGTTTCAAAAAATAAGAAAAGGGTGCCGCACCGGCACCCGGGTGCGGTGATAAGTGAGCAAAGGTTCCTGCACTACGAACAAGTGCGGGTAAAGAAGTTAGTCCATGATAATCAGCTTAGAGTAGCAACATGAAATATAGAAACACTAACAGGTAAAATTATGGAGATAGTGGACACTATGATTAGGAGAAAAGTAAATATAATATGCTTACAAAAAACTAAATGGATAGGTGAAAGATCTAGAGAAATAGAGAATACAAGATATAAATTATATTACACTAGAAAATATAAAAATAGAAATGGAGTTGAATAATTGTACACAAGAATTTTAAGGAATATGTTGTTAAGGTAACTAGGAAAGGAGATCGGATTATATTACTAAAACTTATAATTGAGAATAATATAATTAACATAATTAATGCATATGCACAAGTAGGATTAGACCAACAAACTAAGACACAATTTTGAAAAGACAGATAAAGTAATGCAAGAAATACCACAAGAAGAAAAGATATATTTGGAAGGAGATTTAATGGACATGTAGGTAAACAGAGGGATGGATATGAAATGGTACATGGAGGATATGGATTTGGAGATAGGAATGAAGCCAATGTGAGCTTATTAGATTTTGCAGTGGTGTATGATCTAACAATAACAAACACTTGTTTCAAAAAGAGATAAACATTTAATAACATTTAAAAGTGGATCTAATATAAGTTAAATAATTTTTTCTTAACCAGGAACATAGATAAAATAACATACAAAAACTATAAAGTTATTCCGAGAAAAAGTTTAACTTACAACATAGGATAATGATAGCAGATATATGGATAAAAATGAAATCTAGAGTACAACATAAAACTATTAATTCAAAAATTAAATGGCAAAATTTGAAAGGACAAAAACTAGAATTATTTAACGAAAAGTTAGTAAAAGTAATGGCTATGAATATAAATAGTGATCCCAACTTAATGTGGAAAAAAGCAACTAAATGCATAAAAAACATAGCAAAAGAAGTTCTAGGAGAATCAAAAGGAGGACTAGTAGGAAGAAAACTTGGTGGTGGAACGAGAAAGTTCAAGCTGCCATCAAGCTTAAAGGGACAAACTATAAAATTTGGCAAGAGGCTAGGGATGAAGAAAGTCTTAAAAACTATAGAGATGCAAAGAAAGAAGTTAAAAAAGTGGTAAGTAATGCGAAACTTAAAGCCTATGATGATTTATATAATAAACTTGATATGAAAGAAGGTGAAAAGACTATATATAAATTAGCAAAACTAAAGAAAAGAAAACAAAAGATCTTGACTATATTAAATGTATTAAGGATGAAGATGAAAAAGCCTTAGTAAAAGAAGAGATAAAAGAATGATGAAAAAGTTATTTTGAAAAATTATTAAATAAAAATAATTTGATAAATTTAAGGGTAGAAGGATGTGATAACCTAAGAGTAAAAATGAGCATAAATTTTTTCGTAGATTTAGCATGCTGAAGGTTAAAAAGGCTTTGAGTAAAATAAAAAATGCAAAGACATTAGGACCAGATGCGATCCCTATTAAGATTTGGAAAGGCTTAGGAGAAATTGGAGTCATGTGGTTAACCAATTTATTTAATAGGATTGTAGCAACTAAAAGAATGCTGCATAATGAGAAAAAGCATATTAATACATGTATACAAAAATAAAGGAGATATAAAAAATTGTGCAAATTATAAAAGGATTAAACTAATAAGTCATACAATGAAATTATAGGAGAGTAATAGCAAATCGATTAAGAGAAAGATTGACCATGGAAGCTATTTATTTATTAAGAAGATTGATAGATATATAGAGAAAAGAAAAAAGACCTCATATAATCTTTATTGATTTAGAGAAAGCATATGATAGAGTACCAAGAGAAATAATATGGTGGGTTTAAGAAAAAAAAGAATTACCAAAAAGTATATAAAATTGATAAAAGATATGTATGATAGAGCAATAACTATTGTTAAAACAACAATAGGAGAAACTAGTGAGTTTCCAATTACTGTAGGTTTACATCAAGAATCTGCCTTAAGTTCATATCTTTTTGTATTAGTTATGGATGAATTAACCAAATATATTCAAAATGATATCCCATGGTGTATGTTATTTGCAGATGATATAGTATTGATTGATGAAACTAAATCTGAAGTAAATGTTAAGCTAGAGATTTGGAGAGAGACTTTAGAATCTAAAGGTTTTAAGATTAGTAGAAATAAAATTGAATACATGAAATGTAATTTTAGCGGGAGTAGAAATACAAATGAAGAAACAGTGAAGATTGCAAGCTAAGAGATATCAAGGGTGAAAATTTAGGCATTTGGGATCAATTATCTAGCAAGAAGGTGAAATAGGTGAAAATGTAAATCATAGAGTTAAAGTAGAATGGATTAAGTGGAGTGCGTCGGTAGTATTGTCTGATCGGCGCATCCCATTAAAATTAAAAAAAATCTATAAAACTGCTATTAGGCCAGCTATGCTATATAGAATAGTGTTTGGCAATATTGAAACGTGTGAATAAATTAAGTGTAACAAAAATGCGTATGTTAAGATGAATATGTGGTAAAACTTTAAAAGATAGAATTAGAAATAAACATATAAAAGAAATGATAGGAGTAGCCCCAATTTAAGATAAAATGAGAGAAAATCGATTACAGTGGTTTGGACATATACAACGTAGACCTTTAGATGCTTTAGTTAAAAAAAGTGATCTTTTAACAATTCATGATAAGGTAGGTAGAGGTAAAGGTAAACTAAATTAACATGGGCAGAAATAATTAAAAAAGATATAACTATTTGTAATTTAAATAACGACTTGGCCCTGAATAGAACAGAGTGGAGGAAGCAGATTCATGTAACCGACCCGATGTAGTTAGTAAAAGGCTTAGATGAGTTGAGTTGAGTTGTTGAGTTAAGAAATCCATGAATTTATTAGGATCACTTTTAGCAAGGTTTAGCGATCTTCATGCTATAGGTTTCTTGAGAAAATAAATCCACTAGCTTTTTCATATCTTTTACTTCATTCTTTAATCTGATATCCATTTAGGAGAGGACCAAGGTTAGCCAAACCATCCTGAACCAGGTGGTTCGAGCCGAACTAAACCAAATCAGCCCGACATTGGGATCTTCGGCCTCACAATTCCAATATAGAGGGCAAACTACCTCGAACCGCCCTTACAAATCTTGTAGCAACATACCAAGCCACCTAGTTTAGTCTGATAGCAATTCATGGGTTAAGGCCTCTGGTCAACCCAACCGATATACCACTAGTTCAGTACGATATATCCCATACTGAACCATATCGATCCCATATTGAAACAATACCTGTTCCAGACATAGCAAACCCTGGAGAGGACTCAAAAAGCTATTTTTGAGACAAAATTTATGCTTTTGCTTTTCTCCTATGGATCAAACAAACCTTCCCTTATCCAAGGAAACCAAAAATTTTATTATGTCATTAGGGTTGAGTCAAGACATATATTAGGTTTCTAATAGTTTTTATAAGTAGATCATATAAAAGGGTTGAATATAAAATTTTTTAAATAGGGTTATTTAGATCATAATTGCATAATTGTTATCGGCATTAGTTGCTTATTAAATACACTAGGTTAATTTTCAATATTCTACAAACATATTAAATTTTTCCTCAACTTTTGGTCCTGATATCTCTACTATTAAAAAAGAAAACTTTTTTGTAGCTGAACTCCCCTCTATTGAAGCTAGATTCCTCTCTCATTTTTTTTTCATTTTTTGGAAATGACTTTGCCTTCACTAAAATCCACATGCAAAGGAGAAATAAGGAATTCTAAACTTTTAGAGCCCAGCTCCACTTATTTTTCAATAGTAGAAATATGATTCTCATCTCATGTAGGAAGAGAAGAAAAGGAATGTAGAAGCTTCCTCTTCTCTCTAAGAAATCACATCTAATCCAAACATCTCCAGTTAAAAGACCATAGCCATGGATGCTCCACGATCTTAAAACGAATGACTTTGCAGGAAGACTCCTCCGTTGCTCCTTTTTCTTTTCAACTTAAGGATACTATTATTTTCTTCCTTTTCTGGCTTGGAATAGGCAATTTTTCTAGGGGTCTGGAAATGACCGCTAATGTCTTTTGGAAATCCAAAAGTCTCTAAACTGCAAGCCTATAAATACTCTATTCTTTTATGCATATGTATTACCCAAAAAACACAAGATGCATATTACCCAAAACTAGGAACAAAATTATCAAATTAGCATGAATACTCAACTCATCTAAGCCTTTTCCCAGCTACATGGGTTCGGCTACATGAATCTACTTCCTCCACTTTGCTCTATTCAGGACTAAATCGACATTCCGATGATGTCCTAGCCCTTTACAAAGTTTGATTTAGTATATTCATGTTTTAGGAGATCTGACGGAGTTTTACGTTGACTGACAGCTACCTAACGCAACCCTCCTCCTTTACCCGGGCTTGGGACCAACCTTGGCGGAGTTTATCAAATTAGCATGAATAATAAATAAAAAAACTAAACAAATAATCCAATGGTGATCATAGCTATCTATACTTCCTCTTGTATGCATGGCACATCTCCATTATCCTATAGCTCTTCACCTGAATAAATTACATGCAACACACATTCACAACATTATTATAAATGACACTTAGGCATGCATTCCGGGTTCCAACCAAAACTAGATAATATATATTGGTTCAACCCAGCCACAGACATAATCCAAAACTAAAATTCTGAACCAATGTTAAAATTCTCGAAAGCAAGATCGAAATTTGTTGGCTGTCAGTCCAATATGCTATCAGTACAAACTAGCATAAATCTGTATGGACAGACAACAAAAGAAAGGGACCGTCACCCAATCTAACTTGATACCAAAATGATATTGGTAAGGTCAGTGGTGCTGCTTGGTACAGGTCCTGAGTCGGTTCTCCATCGGTTCAGTCCGATGCTGAACAGTACATGAAACCATGTTTTAAACACCGATGACTAATTGATATACAAAACCAGTCAATTGTACACACATACAAGAATAATTATGGATTAATATTGCATGGTCTTTCAGCAATGATGGAAAACTAGATTTAGCATAAAGATTCTGGAATGGTGTTTATAGAGAGCATAAGCACAGAAAACTATCTGATAAATCAACTAGGATATATTATTTGTAACCTATTACAACTCTGCACTCTATTGTAAAAATTACCAATTGGAAAGATGATGATATGCTATGCTCAAACTGGTCCAAAAGAAAATCAATCCCACTCAATGCAGCTATTCGAGTGTTGTCAGTGTAGATAATTAAACTTCATAAATGTTATCATTCAATGAAGAATTTTTTTCTAGTAAAATACTCATTCATTAATATATGCATATAAACCTTGTTTTCAGGAATAATCTACCATGCACACACCTCCAAGTCTCAGATGGTGTCATTACTAGTTACCTTAGCTGAATATAAGATTTTGTCATCTTTGCCTAGTCTGAGCGAATGACTGCTTCCAAATGATGCAAGATTTAGAGCAGCTCTTGGTTCTCCCTGACACAACAATGAAAATGGTCATGCTACCATATCATATTGATTGAATCTGGCATACATACTAAATAATCATCTCTGGTGATACAAAGCAAAAAAAAAAAGGATAAAAATTAAAATCTTACTTGAGAACCAGTCGTAACAATCAACAAATCTTTGGGGGCATAGCCATCCATATCCTCTACTTTAACCTACCCAAAATTTGTCACACAATCAACCATTTACAGGATGGGGTACGTAATATTTATAGCACAGAGAACAGATATAAGATAAGAGATAAAGCAAAACAAGAATGAATACTTTGTCTCATGATTTATGAATTTGTTATCTCTTTCAGGATCTCTGATAAGAAAGTACAAATACCAAGGAACAAACTCTTTGCTTATCTCACAGTATCTAGCTTTACTGTTATAAAATAGAAAATAATAATGGACAGATATGCAGCACATTAAATAATTTAAATAAACCAGTATGAAAATGGAAGCACATGGTTATGAGCACTCTGTTGGTCCCGTCTATTCACAAAAGAAAAGTAAGACAGAATCATGTATAGGAACAAGAATGGTTTATGAACAATAGACATCTCTGGAAATATGAAAATTACACTTCATGATCTTGATCTCATGACCTGAATAAAAAAAAATCTATTACAGAGGTGCCATAAATCCACATCAACATATTTGTGAATCTTTAAATAGCTCTAGAAATAGGGTAGACAAGGCTCCAATAAGAACCATTGTTAGATCTTCCATTTGGAAGTGCCACCATGCTATTCCTCTCAACCTTTTCAAGACCACCCTTTTCTACTCTTCTCCTCCCAACAACTCTGACCATCGTCACCTTCAATGGCCACCATATCTAACCATCTAGACGACCTCTAGCAATAACATCAACCCACCACTTTGTTAGGACTGCAACCCTTCCTCCACTTCTCCCAACACCATTTAGTCATCGTCACCTCTATCCACTGCATCTTGCTCTACCTAGTCAACCATTGGTGTTGCTACCAACATCACCACCTTGTGCAAGCCCTCTCTTCTTCAAGCAAAAGCCATCCCTTCGTTATCATTTCTAAACCTTCAAATCCATCTAAGCATTTATAGGCCCTTTCCAATCAGTTCTACATGATGTAACCAGCTCTAACTAAGAAGCTATTTGAAGTCCTATAGCTAAATCTACATTATAACTAATGCAACATTGCAATTTAAGTTGTAGTAGATGACTTACAAGAGTGCTCCCTTCTTTTGTTTGAAGGAGAGTGGAGAAAGAGGGGCATGCATTTTGTTGAAAAATGTGTAAGCAAATGCCAAATTAGAACACTTGACATACATAAAGATGAAGGTGTCATAGACAAAGAGGGTGGTGTCAAAATTGTCGGTGGCAAGGGCCTAAGCATAGACTTGAACACTTATGGGGAGCGAGCAAGCAGCAATCTTCAAGCCTTGAGGAGGTGGAGGTGGAGGTGAAGGTGCAGAAAAAAGGTAAGTTGGGGTCTAGAGAGGGTGCATGGCAACATAGAGGCAGATGGGGGCAACAGCAAGCAAGGTAGAGTGGAGGCCACTGTTGCAAATGAAGGTGGTCCAAAGAGGTTAAGGTCAGGGTTAAGGTCAGGGACCTAAGCAAAGGAAAGGAATGAGTAAAGGTGAGTGGGGACATGGTGGACAATGAGGCAGTTCAAATGGGTGATGAGAAAACTGCAATGAAATCTAAAACAAATGAGGCAGTCATGAGCATCCAAAGGTGGCAAGGGCTGTTAGCAATATCAAGGGCAACGGTGATGTGACTCGAGAGCAAGGAGAGAGGAGAAGCCTGTTGTGGTGATCGGGCAAAGGCGGCAGCCGTAGGCCTCCTAGAAGTGGTGAGGTATAGTGATGACATTGAGAACGACAATGGACTCTAGAGCAAAGCAGGGGAGGAGACATGAAGAGAAGAAAAGATCCTTTTCTTAATAAAGAACCTAATAGAGCTGCTGCAACTCGTCCTGTATTCATTTCAATAATGAAGGAGATTAAACAGGAACAAAACAGATCCATCAAAAAAGATCCTTAATTTTGTTCAGAAAAATAGGAAAAGTCAACCGACCACAAAATAACCGAGTTGCAGCTTAACAAGCAAGTTGCAATCATCCAAACAAGCAGTCTGGCCTACACCCGCAATGTAAGCTGCATGCAACCCTACTTACAAGACCCCAAACAGCAACTAGGTGGTGCCCTAGAGATGGCTGTTTGGAAACAGGTGCTGGCTAATTTGAAAGACAAAAATACTTTATGCTTATAATTTGGAATGAAATATGAGTTAGTGGCAAGTTGCAAGTTTTCAAATAAGAGTGTGATAGGGTTACCGCACATACGTACGTTCATCTCAGAAAATGAAGAAAGCAGAGTGGTAATATTGGGGCATTACAGTATCCTGGATAGGGTATCCAAGGTAAACAGATGGGTTTGCGAAGCTTCTCAAAGATTGAGCTTCTGAATTAGATGTGGACTTATTATTGGATATATTCTAGTATGATCAGTTGAAAATTTAGGAGCAAAAAGGAAAGTGAGTCATTTCCAGATAGGAACCGAAAGGCTGGTGTACACTAGGTTGAAGTGGAAAGGTGTGACTACAGTTGGGAGTGGCTTCAGCAGATAAAAACAGTCAAGGGTTAGATCAGAATGGACTATTTTCAGAAGTCACAGAAGAAAAACAAAAATAAAGAAGAATAAACTAGCAAGGTTAGGATGGAGAAAATAAAAAAGCATGCAAAAGCAATGGCTGAACCTGGTGGTCACTTTCTTTAAAAACCCTTCCTTTTCCTCAAAGCAAATAAGCCAAAAATAACATCCTAAGCATTCTGGCATCCCCTCTTAAAAGGGATGGCTGCCACATGTTTATAAGTCAATTTTTAGGGTACTTATCCACTATCAAACAAACATTAATCAATCAGTTAACTAAAAAAAAACAACATTCAAACAAAGACGTCACAATAGCTTAAAACTGCAAATAGAATGATTCTGACCAGTTATAATTTACCAGGGATCCAAACAAAGGCAGAACATTATTCTTCTTGGTCACTCAATAAGCAATGACTGGTCCTCAGCACAGATACAAGACAGGCATCCACAAAAATCCTTGAGAGGGGCCTTAACAAAATGAAAGTGCTGATATTAGAGTCCTATGATTGGTAACACAGGCCAACAACCATGGTTTCAGATCCTAATGGAACATCCCATGGGAAGCTGCCATAGGTTGCCAAACCCCTATCATCCCAGCATCTTAATTGACACATCTTGAGGCATTCTCTATCCAAATGTTGGGACGAGTTGGGATGAAGGCACATCCCATTCAATGAAAAAACCAAGATGGCCCCATCCCATCACACAGGATTTAAAACCTTGCTAATAGTATTGTTAATCAATCTTGAAGATTATAATTGACCTATGGATCAAACCCCTTGCTAATACATTCCACTAATCCCCGGTACAATATAATTAGGATAAAATGGACGGAATTGGACACTTGCTAAACAAAGAAACACAAAGTATGACTCATAATATTGTATATCCATCGAACCCTAAAAGAAAGCAAGCAAATTCTTTTATTTATAAATATTAAGCTATTTCTTTATTGGGAATGCAGAATCCCAATTCTTTTTCAAAAAAAAAAAAAAAGAAAGACTAACAAATAGATGGCAACCTTGTCTGGAAATTGAGGCAAACACATACTTGTTACGTTTTCCTTTTTTAAAATATTTCTAGTTTTAAAAGTGAACACAATGAAGAAACATAGGAGATGGTTATGGTACTATCTCTTACCAAGGTTGAAGGATCCATCGGTGCCTTTCCATCCTTGAAAGCAGCATCCAAGTAAGTTCTTAGTGACATGCCAATGAACACCTGTTGCAAACATTGGAACCAATGAAAATGTCCAAACAGAATACGCATTGTCTTCGAAGCGACATGATCCTATAACACTTTTCCTGGAACTGCAAAGATGAACAGATGAAGAGAAACAGTTAAGGCAGCTCACCAGTTTACGACCAGTTAGATCAGCAGCAGCTTTCACACTTCCAAGACGATGTATGTTAGAAGCAAATTGTGTAGTAATAACTCTTCCTCTGGCAGCTGAAATATGTTGTAGTAATGCATCTGCTACGACAGTTTCACTGACAGATCTTCCAGGTGACAAAACATTGGTAGAGTCACTCATCATCTAAGAATATAAAAGAACACATACAAATTTAGTATATGGGCTTTGACCCCAAATTTGTCAAAGATAACGGAAATTAGAAAAGACAAGCAAGATAGGGGCATAATAACATGCAACAAAAAATGCATAAACAAAAAGCATGCACCCAATAAAAGAAAAGTATATTAAATTCTCCCAAAGGGATGAAGTACATGGCAATTCTATTATCAATTTTCAAATTTTAAAGCCTGCCTTATAATGCCAAATCTGACCAGCGTGCTTAAAGAAGTTCATCAGAAAATCTAAAAGCTTCAGTGCACTAGATCAGTTATTAAAATTATATTAAATGCAGAAGCATTAAGTTAACCCATACACATATTGTGAATAAATGAATGAATGGAATAGCAGGGTATAAACAATAGAAAATATTCATTAATGCATGAAAGGGTTAACAAAAAAGTAGAAGCTACTAGAGTGGGGGGAAAAACACTGCTTGCAGTGATCATAAGTTCTAAACGAAATTTAATTGATCTAACAAAGATTGCATTTTGAAAAAGTTAGTCAAGGTAAACCTCTCTTCATAATGTCAATTGTCATTCAGACAGAAAAATATACACAGAAGGGATAAGACCAGCTTTATCCCAGTCATCATGATGATAGGCAACTATGAGAGTACATGAGCATCATGCCATCATCGCATCAAGCAGCCATATTAACTTGTCGACACATGGACAGAATTTGTTATGAATAAATTAGAAGAAGGCTATAAATTGCAAGCAATCTCTAATATATATTATGACATGAAGGCCCAGCATGGCTGGGTGCTTATATGTGAGATTCTGAAGCTCAACTTATTAAATGTAATCTTCTTCAATAATCATCCTGCATCATGCACCAACTTTTGTGGTAATTTAGACAGAGAATAAGAGGAATGTATTAACCAAAAGTGAGGGTTCACCATATCAAATCTCAACTAAAAAGAATTCATGGTTACAAGAAAAAATCTAATTCCAAATATTTCATCTTTGATGTAATCACATCCACCCATCCATTACCCCACTCAAATCCATCATGTGCAGTACACATGCTTAGTACAGGATAAGGTGACAACATCATTTAAATAAACTTGTTTGTAAACACTATAGGATAGATGGGTTCATTAAGGAGCATGCCCATTGTTTGTGACAGTAACAGACAGCAGATACTATCACTGCTGCAGGTGTCAGCAGAATACTGCACTGGCCTGGAGAGCAGAAGGCCAAAAGTTACAAGCATTCAGTGGCCACTGAATTTACTTGCGATTTGGATCATTTTCTCAATTTAACGAAAAAAATCAGTCGAAGCAAATAAGCATATGTACTGTTTATTTGCTTATTTGATTTCATTTCATTTGAATCTGATAATTCTGTACAAAGAAGGCAACATATCTTTTTGCAATATAAGCTCTCTAACAGAAGATATGTGATATTATCAGATAATTTGCAGGCACATTACTGATTTTCTTTAATTTTTTCAAGAATCTGAAGTTGGCAGCACTAAAGCATAATTCTATTCCTGTAAATTTGTAACTTCTCACAGGCTTGCTTCCATACGAGATTTTATTTTGCCATCATGAAAGTGCCCTCCATTTTTTCAATATCCTTTACCGCAAGGTTTGCAAAACCAGTGCCAAGAACCACAGTGGCACATTATCAGTTCAACATGGCACAGGATACACACCCTATACTGAGACAAGGTGCCAATGCTTTTATCTTGCCATTCTACCAGCGAGAGAACAAAAAATTACAAACTGTTCCATTCTTTTTTGGGATTCCAGCAGTTGAAGAAGCTGGGATCCATCATTTTCTTGATTCCGAAGTTTTCGTTTAGTAAGAGCAAGGTATTGAATACCTCTAGTAGGTACACCGGGCCAGACAGACAAGATGAAACCAGA
Organism: Calamus simplicifolius; assembly: GCA_900491605.1. Lineage (NCBI taxonomy): Eukaryota > Viridiplantae > Streptophyta > Magnoliopsida > Arecales > Arecaceae > Calamus > Calamus simplicifolius. The sequence goes on along the minus strand of UESW01003945.1, from coordinate 1,522,324 downwards.
AGTTGATAGAATGAGATTGAGAAATGGAAGCGGCAACCTTGGTTTCTATTATTCGCATTAACAGCTATGCTAGGAGGAATTGTTTTATGTAGTTCTAATGATTTAATAACCATCTTTGCAGCTCCAGAATGCTCCAGTTTATATTCCTACCTATTATTTGGATATACCAAGAAAGATGTACGCTCTAATGAGGAGAGACATAGTGGAATCAGGGGGGGGAACTACCAGACAGTTTCAGAGATGTCTAGGCTAGATAAATGCATATAGTATTTTTTCATTAGCTTCTGAAATGGCTGTAGGATCAGAAAGAGTCAAAGGACACGGTCCAAGCACAGGTAGGTGGGGATGGGTTTTCGTCCTAAATGTGAAATTCATCAAAGTTTTTCTTATCATATGATACAAATAAAATACATGAATGGGACCAAGGCCACTCTCACTTTAAGTAAGGAATAAGCATGGCTTGGGGTATATCACATACAAGAAAAGGAATCACTGTTTCGCTTCGCACATCCAGAAAGTCAACTTTCAATATAAGCATTCGGTGCTTGTGGATCCTTAGTCAAGTAGGCGAGGGCCTTTCCATTGCAAAGGATTCAATCCAACCATGAGTTACCCTACAGCTACCTTGTTACGACTTCACCCTAGTCGAAGACCCCACCACTACCTCAGACAGCTAGCGAATAAAAGATGACTACCAACAAACTAGGTGGAGACCACACCTAGCCAGCAATAGGCTTTCCTGCAACCTTGCTTCTACGCCTCTGGATTTTCCTATCTCCACTCTTAACGATGGTACCACTCAAAACTAACAATACGGGTTGGTACAAAGCAAGGTTTGTCGTACCACGGACCAGTACCATTTCGGTACCAGGCAAGTATAGGGCATACTGTACTGAACCGATGACAGATTGAACCAACGACATACCTATTCGATGAACTGCAAAGTTCTATCCATAAACCGCCCCATACCAAGCCGAACTGGATGGTTCAATACAAATACGAGGTCAATATGAGGTTGGTATAGAGCGATTCAAGACGGTATCATCCTATACCGTTTTGAAACGGTGAATCATACTAATTCCACACCGACACCATATGGTTCGTTACACCCTACATCCATACGATTCGGCATATCTTGGTACAAAGCAAAACAAGATAGTTCCCCACAGTTCGGGCTTGTTCAATTCATACTAAGTCAAATCTTATTGCCACACCGGTACCTTACTAGTACAAATACTAGTATGACCAGCACGGGTTTGTGTGATAGACCTTACTTTATTGTTACTTTTAGATTACTCTTAACAGCTCCTAAAATATAGGCTAGATGCCTCCCACCTCAAACCCAAGCATTCCCCCCACCCCCAAAAAACAGAAGGGGAAAAAACCTGTTTACATCACATGACTGTTCTAACTTACAAGATATTAATGAGCTCCCAACTAGTTTTATGAATCAGGAATATTTTTTTTAATGGTGTTTTAGGAAGCTAGGCTCTCATCTCTTTTGGCATTTCATTTAAAATTCTAATCAGACAAGGAAGCAAGGGCTTTTATTAAATCAGATATCTTTTAGGAAGCTATCTCATCTCTTTTGGCATTTCATTTAAAATTCTAATCAGACAAGGAAGCAATGGCTTTTATCAAATCAGGTATCAAATAGCATATATTAAAGAGTCAAATTTAATAAGATCCATGTCTATTTTTCACCAGATCATCCATGTAGTTTCCTTTGTTTTGATTTTGCATGCACAATCTTTCTCTTCTTCTTTCAGTATCTCAAGAGAAGTGAGACTTTTCTTTACTATCCAAACATATGAAGGCCAAGAGTCATATAAGTCATATTTCCTTTTCTACTTTTCGGTTCTTTTTCGCTCATGCCAAAATAGTTTAGATCAGTCATCATTCCCAAAAAGGTAAGCATGAATTGACAGCCAAATGTTATTGTTTCGACTACTTTTCCTTGAGAAAAAAATTGTCTAGATTTCTTAACATTATAAAATAGAACAATCATGGTTAGGTGTGGAATGGAATATCTTCTAGAACTTATAATTTATAAACAACACCAACAAATGATTTCTGCTTATCCAATTAAAAACTTGTCCTGTTTAATTAGCATGGTTCAAGTAACAGTCATTATAACACATTCATATATTATTTTCTCTTTTATTCTAGTAAAGATTTACTTTAATGGTACAATGATTTATGATAGATTTTAAACCATTGTTGATCCATAGTTGTAGAAACATTTGTATACCAAGTACAAATTTGTCTTGCTTTACTGAGTGCATTTAAAACAATGTATTTAGCCCATTTTATGGTACTAGCCACATAATAAATACCCATCCCTTCCTTTTTACTAGAATACCTTTTCTTTCTTATTCAAAACCTTGGTTCTTTATCACATGTCAAAACTGCACTTGCAGCACTAAAAAGAAAAAAAAAAAGAAAAAGAAAAACTATTTAGATAACATAATTAAGGTGTTCTTCATTGTTAAAAGACAAGTTAACAATACTCACTTGCAGGATGTGGTTAGCCAAACTTTAATTATAGCAGTTTACCTCTTTCATTCCAATTTTATTGAATCCTAAACACTAGGCCACCTCATGAGGTGTTGCAGATCATGAGATCAAATATTCATGTGCCAAATCTTATTGCAAAGATTCTAACAACATACTCAAATAAAGCTGGTGTTTGAGTGGTGAAAATCCATTTACCCACGCAAAAGGAAATGTCACAGGTGCAGAATCTTTAAAATAAAATTTTAACCATATGACTGGAATTTCCTTTTTGTATAATTTTAAACAATGGTTGATTGTATAGTAATTGAGCAAGAAGTGATCAAGAACATAGGAAGCTTTCACCATCTCACAGAGCTTCACAAGCATAAAACATTAAGATAAATATATAATATTTGAAGACTAAATATTGAGATAGTTGATAGATGGTTATAAGAGAAACAGGTGACATAATACATGCCACAACCACACACCACCAAGCTACAATTCAGAGAATCTCAGATTTTCAAAGTTTTACCTGAAACAGAAAATGGAAAAGGAAAGAAAGATGAAGGGAAACAGAACAAGAAAATGTCATCAGTGGTAAAAACTTACTAAAGTCACCCCTTCTTTAGAGAGCTCCTCTAATGCTTCACGATCAAAAATTTTACCATCCAACGGTGACTCATCAATCTGCAAAATTCTCAATTTCTTATGCACTAGGCCCAATAGATGTTAAAAGCTTCATATTAAAAATGTAGTTTACCTTCCAGTCACCAGTATGTAGAATGGTACCATCGCTGCAGCGGAGAACAAAGCCACAGCAATCAGGAATTGAATGAGTTACACGGATTGGCTCCACTTCAAATGGTCCAGCAAGAAATTTCTTTCTGACCTTAAATAACTTAAGCCTGGATGGAACAAAAATTCCGAACTCCTTCAAACGCTTCTTAATAAGCTGTTCACAAATGAAAACAGAAAGCTTCTTATCTTTTTGTAAATCAGGTCATAAAGAGATTTTGAAAAGGAAAGAAGGGAGGGGGTGGGTGCCTGCAAGTAGGAGATAAAGATTACTGGCTGAGATAAATATGCTCATTTTATTTTATAAAATAAAAGAACAAGAAAAAATTACGATGCATATTAGAATCTATAACGTCATAAAATCTGTCAATGTAGAGCCTATACTAGCATACTGTTCAAACTTAAAATCATGATTAATTCCAGCAATTTGCTCTCATTGCTAACAATATACCTCTATTGTAAAAGATGAAGCATAAATTGGTGTATGAGAATCCAAAGCTGGGATAACCTGTTTCACCAAGAAATAAGAAGAAGAAACCATGAGAACATTTAGACTAATTCAAAATTCCGGGAGATGCAGCAGGTTCAGAAGATTGATATAAAATTATGCTTAGATATCATATTTGCAATGAAAAGAACATGGTTATTCATTCTTACAAGACCAACAACATATACATGGTCGGAGATCTTATTGCAAATGATATATCTCAAGTAGCAAAAAGATTTATGATAGCATCATGCACAGAGTCATGCTAAACCAAAGAAATCTACATTCATGAATTGTGTTTTGTATAACAGGAATTTTCTTTTCAAATTGAAGCAGCTATTCCAACAACTTTGTGAAAGCATTTCCATTTGATCTATTGATCGGAAGTCCGTATTTATCTGTAAATAAATAAAGTAAAGGTGCATCTAAGTTAGACACCCCCTGTTGACTCCTAAAGTGAGTCCAGGTCTGAACTCTGATTTTGCAACTAAACTGGTCCAGGTCTAGCAAAAGTGTTTTGAAGCAACTAAACCTAGTTAGTTCACAATGAGCACAAGAGGTTGTTCACCCATGCTACTCTGATACAACAAATGTCAGGCAAAAACTGGGATACTCCAGGTGCACTCAGCTCTACATGATTCAACCATTCTGCATCACTAATTCTCCGGCAGAATGAAAGAGAAATGCTGATCAATAACTTACCAATGTGAATAACTAATAAATTTATGTCGTTACATCCTTCAAATCTTCAACGTGACATTACTTTGTTCTTTTGAGACCAAGGACCACTTGCAGGAGGTAGTTAAACACAGTTATCTTCCCAAAGCATCCTGCTTGGTATGTTCTGAATACTCCATCAGGAAAGGTGATGCAAACAGTCATTTTCTAATAAAACAAATTTGCAAGCACCCATAGCCACGAAGGAAAGAACTAGAGTTTCAAGGATCTCAAGAAGTCATTCTGATGTTCACTTGAAAAATCATTTAAGAATGCTGATATCAAACTCATTTTCGCTCAATATCAGTGTTTTAAGAGAAAGCTTTAAATTTGGGATACATTATTTAAAATTGTTATGATGAATTTCATTAGAAATAATTAAGTAGAGAATCATAATAATGTCAAATTTACAACAGAAACAATAATTTCAAGCATTAGAAGGAAAACTTTACCCAAGGCAACGCACCAATGTGATCCTCATGGCCATGCGTTATAACAACTGCTTCAATTTATGGCTCCATCTCTTGATGAATGTTGTATCAGGTACAATCTTTTGGACTCCAAACTCATCATAACTAATATGCATGTAATACAGCCATTAGAAACCAAAGAATTAACAGTGAGGAATAACAAGAAGTAATTAGAAGCAGGACATATGATTCGATTATAGTAGAAAATTCAACAGACATGTAGGAGATATAGAATATACCAAATGTACAATAGAAGACAGAAAAGGATATGCAAAAAAATAGAGCATTTTCACACGGCATTTTACATTGCAGCACTGCTAGGACTTGAATATAATATGATTTAGGCACTACAACGATTAGAATCTAGAAGGAAAAACAGCCACTTCTCACGAATGCCACTGAAAAAAAAAAGGTTGTTGTAAGCTCATTCATGTTCACAAAAACTTTATTTGGGTGCACCAGAAAAAAAAGTCCATTATTCTATGATTTGTCATTTCAATGAAAAAGAAATCTAAGATTTTCAAACATAGCTTTCTGAGTTTTTTTTTATTAAAAAAAAATCCAAACTCTCCTGAAATCCATCAGTTGGTCAGAATTCCTAAAGTTAAGCAATAAGGAGAAAGGGTAAGGATTATGAAATTGAAAACCTCTTGCTCCAGACTAAATTGATAGGCTTTTGAGCTTTGATAGTCCAACTAGGTCTACAGTTGAATCAAGTATATACACAAAATAGCCTGGAGTATGGATGACATAGTTAATGCAAATGCAATTCTTTTGTGATACGTACTCTGGGAACATGACCCCTGCATCAATTAAGATATAACGGTCATAGTGTCCTACAAGCATGCAGTTCATCCCTATTTCCCCCAAACCACCTATTGGAAGCACACGGAGTGGTGGACCATCTAATCCTTCATAAAACTGCTCCAATTTGCGCTGAACAGAATCTTCCATGCTTTTCCCTAACCCCTCGGTTCTTCTGGATCTTCTGCGGGGAACTTTAGATTCCCGGGCACCTACAATTGAAATGTTAATGTGGTGGCAGTAAGATTATAAAGAATAGAAACATGATAAGCAAAAATTGGCAGTTTTGAGAACATGCACTTTATTACATTATTATATCTCACAAATAAACAAAAAAGATAGAAGGTCAACAGTTACAGTATTATTTTTTGCCACCTAAAACATAAAAGTTATTCACATACTAACAGGGCAGGAGTGCAGAAGGAAATCCACTAAAGGTATAAGGATTTTAAGCAATATTATTAGCATTATGCTGCCGAATAAAATGGCATGCGTACAACAACCAGGTACAGATAGTCAGGGAGCCCAAACTCATCATCTGGGCAGTGTGTCCTTAAAACATGCATAGAATTGGTTTTGAAAGCATAGCCACGATATGAAGCCTGCCTGCAAAAATAAGCATTAGGCACTGTGGAGAGACCATAACTTTTTGACCTCAGAAGCTGTCCAATCTCCGAATTAAATGGGCCTACGAAATTTGTGGGTGATCCATGCCACAGAGCTCCTCTGGCCCAGCTAGAACAGATACTTCGTTATCACAGTTTATATTGTTCCAAATTCAGCACGAGGATATCTAAATCAACATTTATTCTAGCAAAGGGCCCCAAAAGGGGGCAAAAATAATGACCAACAAAAATTAGAAGCCAATTTATCGAAGCAGGAACCCTAGAACCATCTACAGTGAGCAAATCAAAACAAGATGGCGACTAAATCTAGAGAGGGGAATCAGAGAAGAGACCTGTGACCGAGGAAGGAGACCCGACGGAGCACCGAACTATGGATTTCGGAAGCCTGGGCCTCCGGGAGAGCCCGCAGGGGCAGAGAGAAGGAAGCACGCTGAGAGTAATCATGGCAGCCGTCACGAAAGAGGGGACGGAGGAGAGCAAGAAAGAGAACAAGGGATCGAGCGTCGGAGCTCTGCGAAGCGAATCGAAACCCTGAAGCCGTCAGGATTTTTGGGAGATTGTAGGTTTGGATGTTGGTGGTGGTGGTGGGGGGATTGGGGGGGTGGGTGCTGTTGGGTTGCGAGGGGATGAGACGACGGTAAAGTGAGGACAGAAGCGGGAAAGGGGGCGCGTAAGGTTTGGTTTTGGATGGAGCGGAGCGGAAATATCTCCCTTATCGCCTTTCCTCTTGCGCGCTGGTTGCTTTCCGCGGCATCGGGTGACGAAGAGAGGGCGTCGTCTCGCACCGAACCCGCCGTCCGTGCGGTCCGAGCCGAGTCGGGCCAGCAGACGCGGAATCCGGGGAGACGGCGAGTCGTGGTTCGGGACGGATTTAGCCACACGCCCCACACCTAAATCAAAACATATTTCATAGCTCCAAACCTCATTTAAATGCAATTATAACAGCCTATTATTGGATCCAAGAGAGATTAGGTATTGGTTGTTAAGTAAAAAATTAAGTATTTAATTATTATTTCGCTAGACTTTTTCATAAATTCAAGATTCCTATGAAAAGTAATTATTAAAAAATAAAAATATTGTATCTAAAAGAGAGCATCTACGCACCTCACCTATATATTAGGTTATCTAGGCATCCATGTAATCAAAAAATATGAAAAATAAAAAATTCTTACAATAACCAAGCTGTAGTACTCACGTGCATTTAGTCTTAGTTTTAGTTTTAAATTATCAATTTATTTAAATCCATACCCATTCTAATCAAAGATTAATCAAATTTTGATACCTAACTCCAACCTACTGAAAGTATTAAGTTTAATTTTTACATCCAAACCCTAATTATTATTTGAACCAATTTTAAATAGTGCTAGTAGGTTATCAACCTTCATCGACATCCTCGGAGAAAATAGAAATTGAGTCTAAACTATATATATCATATAAAATAATTTAAATAAAAAATATTTTTTGAAATATGATAATACAAAAATTTGATTAAGACTAATTTTATTTTTAAAAAATATTTTTGTAAATAATCAAATTCTTTCTATATTTTTGTTACTTTTTCATATTGGTTATAAAAAGTTGTCCCAAATATGATTTAATTTAGAAAAAATATTTTCATGCTTTTATTAGGTTAGATTTCAAAAGTATTCCAAAATCTTTCTTACATCATTGAAAAAGTAAAAATATATTTTTGATATAAAAATGATAAACAAAATCAAAAGGGATTATTATTTAACTTTGAAAATTATTGCTTTTATATAAAAAACAGGCGTAGATACTAAAATTAGGGAGATGCTATATATGTGAACAAAAGCAATTTGTTTGCCATAAGAAAAAGTTTATTTACGGTAAAATTTTGAAAATATTTTATACTGGGATTTTTACTTTGTGGATTAAGATTTTATAAATTTTTTAAATTTATATATAAATTTTTGAATTCTTTCTAAATTAATATTCTAAACTTTGCCTTTTCTTCTCTCTTTTAATTACACTGATACTTAATAAAGGATATTCTTTATATAAAAATATAGCTGTTGAGGGGTAAAATCATCATTGCATTGATAACCGTGCAAGGGGTTAGGATCAGCCCTGACTCTCACTCGCTGCGCGGTGCCCGCAAGAAATGAACCAATAATTATACCTCGGTGGATCGAGGCACCTTAGCCCCTCGACGAACTAAGGATTTTCCGGGTACGGATTACATCTCTATGCCTCGCTAGCCGAGCTATCCCTATCTCTCGGTCCTAGTCCGAGCGATCCCTATCTCTCGGTCCTAGTCCGAGCAATCCCTATCTCTCGGCCCTAGCCCGAGCGATCCATATCTCTCGGCCCTAGCCCGAGCGGTCCATAACTCGGCCTGCCCGAGCGATATCCATACCTCTACGGAATCAAACCATCCTTACACCCAGCTTACTCCTTTGTCATACCTCGATGGACCGAGCCATCAGATACCTTGGCAAACCGAGCCTTTCTATACTTCGGCGGATCAGGCCGTTCTCTATGCCTTGGCCTGACCGAGGCACTCAGGCACCTACCTCTGCGGAACCATGATGACTAAACAAGGATCTACATAGGCAATCATGCCTATACTACCAGAAACGGCCTAGAGCCTATATGATCGCTGAATCTCAAAGCGTCGGATAGCCCTCTCGGCCGTTGATCCTCTAACTAACAAGATACAGATCCTACCGGCCTCAGAACAGTCTGATTCGAATCAGCCTCGAATCCCAATAACTTTCAGACCTCCTATGACACACTCAAAGAATCAGGTGATCGCCTATAAATAGCACAGTCCTAGATTCTCTCAGGTAATGCATTCCTGACGCATTCTCAGCACTACTCTCACTCTATCTCTGCTCACCCCTTTCCGCTATTAAAGCTCTGCTCAGAGCTCCCAAAAGGCCACCCTAGAGGGACTCTTCAGCGAGAGCCTTCTCCCCATATTTGTTCGTTGTTGATCTCCACTGACTTGAGCGTCGGAGGGTCTTCTGCAGAGGGCCACCCCCAACGCCTCTCGCGTGAGGACTGTTTTGCAGGTCTGCCCAGGAGGGAGCCCAATCTGAAGCTCGACCGCGCCCAAGTCGGAGACAGATTCCAGCAACAACAAATTGGCGCTAGAGGAAGGGTCCTCAAGTCCCATAAACTTGAAAAAAAAGGAGATAAGGATCTCGATCTTAAAGAGAACCCCTCCAATGGTCAATCGAAGAAGGGCTACTTCTAAAGCCCGGGACCAGGTCACCTCCCAAATACCTGATCCAGTGAGCAATGTGGTGCCACCGCCACCACCAGTTGAGACTCCATCGCCACCAGCGGCCCCAGTGACCCAAGACTAGTTTGCCACACTGGTCCAGCAGGTCCAAACTCTGACCCATCTGATTCAAGGACCCCATGAAGCTCCCCTGTTGGCCCAGATGGCAACCCAAGAGGGGGGGGGGTGAATTGGGTTCTTAAAAATTTAAGACTTTTTGAAATGTTTTAAACAAATTAACTCAAGATGTGCAAGTGAGAGAAATTAACTTATAAACAATGCACAAACAAATATAAGAGAGATAGAGTGAGAGACAAATGAGCACGGCAAAACACAAGATATTTTTATAGTGGTTCGGTGCAACCAGCACCTACGTCCACTCCCAAGATCCACTTGGGTCCACACTATAATTTCCTCGATTACAGTCGAGTTGTTTTACAAGCTCACAACCCAAACTTGTTGTTTTTCCCGGGATCACAACGAACCCAGCTGGTTTTCAAGGGCTCACCAGCACAAAAACCCTAACCCAAGCTTAACCAAGCTTGAACCGAGGTAAAACTACCTCCTCTAGTTCAATCCCCCAGATTGAACTAGGCACAAACAAAATAAGTATTGTTTTTGAAATACAAAGCTCCTCAATGAGCAAATATACAAATTAAGAATAACAAGGTTTAGAAAAGCCTGATTTGTGGATTGGTTGGCTTTTGAGCTTTTCTTCTTTTCTTCTTTTCTTCTTCTCCTTGCTGGATTGAATCAAGCCTCAGCTCCGATTCTTCACAGTTGAAGCAGTTGAGAAGAGTTGAAAAGCAAGAAACGAATCTCCTTTCTCCAAGTTGGGAAATCCACCAAGACTTTGATTTGAATGCTTTGGATTCCTCTTGAGCCTTTTGGAGTGGAGTGGATTTGAGCTAGAAGGTTTTCCTCTTAAGATTCAAGCTCTCGGATTTTTGAAATGGGATTTTTCTATCTCAGATTTTCTCTCTTTTTTCGTTCCCTTTTTTGTGTTTTGTTCTCTCTCTTTTTTGAATAAGAGTCTTCCCTTTTTATAGATTTCTTTCAAGCCATTTTTGGAAGAAAACTATCCGTTGGAGTGTACCTTGTATCAAAATATATCCGTTAGAAATCAGGTAAAATAGAAATATTACCGTTAGAGCTGATCTGGCAACTTGATTTTTCGTTCCAGGTGGGTTGGAGTCGACTCTAACTTTTCTGGAGTCGGCTCTAGCTCGAGGCATCTCAAAACGATATTTCTGGAGTCGTCTCTGACTTTTCTGGGGTCGACAAGAAACTTTTCCGGAGTCGACTCTAACTTACCCGGAGTCGACTCTAGGTCGGGGCCAGAAAAATCGACTTTCTGCTTCGTCTGTGAGAGTCGACTCTAACATTCTCGGAGTCGACTCTAACGTCCGTGCCAGTTCCGGAGTCGGCTCTGTGATTCTCGGAGTCGACTCTAATGTCTGCCATTCTTACCTAGACATTAGATTCGATCCAGAACACTATGTAACTCCTGATTTTGATCATTCAATAGTCTAATAATCTGAAACACTAAATCAAAATCATTAGAGCCTCCAATAGTTATACTCAAGTAGTTTTGTTAATCATCAAAATCATCAATTGGGTCAACAATCTCCCCCTTTTTGATGATAACAAAAACTTTGAGTATATGCATTCAAAAATTCATTCAAACTAAAGATTATCGTCATTTTGAAACTTAAACATTTTAAATGAAGGATTTGATGCCAATATTCAAAGTAAGCTTTTAAAATTGTGCATGAGTTCAATATAATCCATCAATTATGAATATTTAATCTTAATGTGCATAAAATAGCAATTGAGCTTTTTGTTAAGCTCCCCCTGCATTGAATAGCTCCCCCTATATATAAGCATCAAATTTTAACTGATTAACATTTCAAGTCATTTTGCATAAGCAATTATTTCTCCCCTTTCTTTCTTTCTTTATGCATATACAACCATCTCTCCCTTCATTAAAATTTTCAAGTCTTCGCTTATTCATATTCAATCTTTCTTTGCATACAACCATCTTTCATTGAAATTTTCAAGTCTTTCTTTCTTTGCATATTCAATCATCTCAACCATCTCTCCCCCTTTTTTGTTATCAGCAATAAGGAGAGTATTAGATAAAGAAAGCTATTAAAAAAGATTTGTAGACTCAATAAAGCATATGGATCCAAGCAATCAATATTTGAAAATGTGAAATTGCATTTCATAAGCAAGAACCATTACATTAGTTGATTCATATACATTTCAAAATGAAATACATTAGATATTCAAAAACTTCCTAAGTACAAACTATCAAAATCAAAATCAAGGTCAGATATGTTTGAATACAATTTTCTTCAAATGACCTATGATTTCCATTACATCATCCTTTTGTGATTTCTTAAAGTTTTCAAGGCAAGCTTCGATTTGAGAGACTACAAGGTCAATGTCCTTCTTCAATTGACCCGTTGCATGAACATAAGCTCCTGACCCATCAGCAATACCTTCCATCCTTTCGAAGATTTTATGAAGATCAACCCCAAAGGATTCAACTGAATTGCTTAAGGTAAAGGAGATCATGTCCAGTCTCGAATTAAATTCTTCCTTCAACTGATTAAAGTCTTCTTTTAATTGTGAAATTTCTTGAGATCTCTGACTATCATACTCAGCAAGTAAACCTCTTAACTGATCAATTTGTTCATCAGAGAATCTCCCAGAATTTGTTATAGGCTGATGTGGAGGTGAGGGAATAGTACTAGGTCCGGCCTCTGAAGGTCCAGCTGAAGAAGGTCCCGCAATAGATGGATCAGGGACAGTTGGTCCCTCAGAAGATGGTCCTGGGATGTCTTCTACTCTGGTTTCTTCTGCTCTATCTCTTTCTGCTCTTTCCTCTCTTCCTCCTTTTATCCAAACACCATTCAATTTCTTGAAGCCCATCCGATGAATAGTAGATATGCTATAGTAATCAGTGTGTCTCAGTTTTCTTAAAGGTTCATTCTCCATAATGAGCACACCTTGGCTTCTAAAGATAAGTGTCAGAATCATACCGTATGGCAGTGTTGATCTCTTCTTTGTAGCTGCCTCTGCCATGTATCCAATCATCATGCCAGCTAAATTGACTGGCCTTCCAGTAATTATACAATCCATTAACAGAACGTCTCGCTCCGAGACATACTCGAATTACCAATTTTTGGAAATAAGATTCTTCCACAGATATTATGTAGTAATCTGAGTTCTAGATTCAATTGATTTGCAAAGATTTCTTCAAACTCAGTCACATCTCTCCCTAGCATTCTTGTCAATGCTCCACTTCTATCCTCATGTTGATATTCCATTAATCCGATTGTGGGCATTTCCAATAAGTTTCCAAGAATCTCAGAGGTTATTGTCACTCTTGTTCCTCTTACTATACTTATTAATCCACCTTCTCCTCTGCTTAAACCGTTGTAAAACTCTCTTACTAAGGCTGGATATGTGGGTATATCAAGTGAACATATTTTTTCCCATCCCATTTCCTTCAAATTTCTTCCAATAGAGAAACCTTCCGACTCAAAGAAATCAAAATTCACCTTTCTCCCAGTGGTAATGGTCTTACCGGCTAAATGATCAACCTTGGGTGAAGATGGTGAAGGAGGTGAATCCTCTTGAGTGGCCGAAGAGGAAGAAGGCGAGGGTTGCCTCCGAACAGTGCGTCTCTTCGTTGGAACGGATGCTCCACCGACGAATCCGCGCCTCTTAGGTGCCATTGAGAAGATTGGAGGATTAATCAAGGGTTTTGAGTAGATTGGGGAAGTTGGAAAGGCTTTGGAGCTTTTTGGTTAGGTTTTGGAGACGAATGGAATGATTGGGGGTCGACTCCGCCTTTTTATTTTTGACCTAGCTCGACTTAGAGTCGACTCCCGAAAACTGGTGTCGGCTCCGAACCAAAAAATCTGTCAGCGCTCGTATTAGAGTCGGCTCCACAAAAGCCAGAGTCGGCTCTAATCGCTTAGACAGAACATCAAAAACTCAGGTGTCGACTCCACAAACTGTCAGAGTCGACTCTAACAGTTCCAGAGATAAAAATTAAGTTTCAAGGATTTGAAAATATTCAAATTAATCATCAAATTATAGATTAATGTTCCTTAGCAATTGGGGAAACAATGAATCAAGATCTAGATAGATTTCCTTATTGAAATATCAAGATTTTTCAAGAAAATGATGAAATCTAGATAGATGTCCTTAAGAGTTTCAGAAAACTATTCCAAAGGATCACAAACTCCTAATTCTCCTCTAAGATAACAAAATCTCTCTTCACTTAAGGGTTTTGTTAATATATCTGCTAGTTGTTCTTCAGTATTCACATAATCAAGACAAATTTCATTATTGGCTACATGTTCTCTTATAAAGTGATATCTTATTTCAATATGCTTTGTTCTTGAATGTTGAATTGGATTTTTAGTTAGATTTATTGCACTTGTATTATCACATCTTATAGGTGTCTTATCAAGTGTGATACCATAGTCTTCAAGTTGTCTCTTAATCCATAGGATTTGAGCACAGCAACTTCCAGCTGCAACATATTCTGCTTCCGCAGTAGATAATGCAACCGAATTTTGCTTTTTGCTAAACCAAGAGATTAAGTTACTTCCTAAAAATTGGCATGCACCACTTGTGCTTTTTCTATCTAACTTGCATCCAGCATAATCAGAATGTATGCAATCAGATTTAATGTGGAGTCTCTAGAATACCATAAACCTACATTTTTTGTTCCATTTAAGTATCTTAGTATTCTTTTAACAGCAATTAAATGTGATTCTTTAGGTTCTGACTGAAATCTAGCACATAAGCAAACAGCAAACATAATGTCTGGTCTACTTGCAGTTAAATAGAGTAGGGATCCGATTATACCTCGATAATATTTCTGATCAATCTTCTTACCTTCTTCATCTTTGTCCAGCTTGCATGAAGGGCTCATTGGTGTTCCGAGGGGTTTAATTGATTCCATACCAAACTTCTTTAGAATTTCTCTTGTGTACTTTGTTTGGTTGATGAAGATTCCTCTTTGCTTTGTTTGATTTGGAGTCCAAGGAAGAAGTTGAGTTCTCCCATCATGCTCATTTCAAATTCGCCCTGCATTAACTTAGCAAATTCTTGACATAAGAGATCGTTAGTAGCACCAAAAATAATGTCATCAACGTAATTTGTACTATAAGTAAATCTTTATTTTCTTTTCAAAAATAATGTTTTATCAACATTTCCTCTTGTAAATCATTTTCAATTAAAAATTTACTTATCTATCATACCAAGCTCTAGGTGCTTGTTTCAAACCATATAAAGCTTTGTGCAATTTAAAGACGTGATTTGAAAATTCGTGATCTTCAAAACCTGGTGGTTGTTCAACATAAACTTCTTCATTTATTAATCCATTTAAAAATGCGCTTTTAACATCCATTTGAAATAAGTTAAAATTCATATGACATGCAAATGCAAGTAAAAGTCTAATGGCTTCTAATCTAGCTACTGGTGCAAAGGTTTCATCAAAATCAATACCTTCTTCTTGATTATATCCTTTTGCAACTAATCTAGCTTTGTTTCTAATTACTATGCCATTTTCATCTAGTTTATTTCTAAAAACCCATTTTGATCCTATTACTGAATGATTTTTAGGTCTTTCCACTAATGTCCATACATTATTTCTAGTGAATTGGTTTAATTCTTCTTGCATAGCTAGCATCCAATTATTATCTTTTTCAGCTTCTTCAATAGTTTTTGGTTCAATTTGAGAGACAAATGCAAGATGATTACTAATATTTCTCATATATGATCTAGTTCTTATTCCTTGAGATGGATCACCTATAATCAATTCCTTAGGATGACTATAAGCATATCTCCAATCTCTAGGTAGATCTACATCATTATGATTAGCATTAGTATCATTATCCTTAGGTGAATCATTATCTTTAACTTCTTGTTCATGATCTGAAGATACATCGATATTAAGTTTTTCAAGATCTTTTTCAATTATGTTTGTATCTTCCTCATCATCAATCCTTTTGGAACTTGATGCTAAAGATTCATCAAAAATTACATGAATAGATTCTTCAACAATTAGGCTTCTTTTATTGAACACTCTATATGCTTTACTAGTTGTTGAATAACCTAAGAATATTCCTTCATCTGATTTTGCATCAAATTTACCTAAGTTATTTTTACCATTATTATGAATAAACATTTACAACCAAATGCATGAAATATTTAATGTTTGGTTTTCTGTTATGCCATAATTCATAAGGTGTTTTCTTTAAGATTGGTCTTATTAGGGCTCTATTTAAGATGTACATGCTGTGTTAATAGCTTCCGCCCAAAAGTATTTGGGAGTTTACTTTCACATAGCATGGTACGGGCCATGTCTTCTAGAGTCCTATTTTTCCTTTCAACTACACCATTTTGTTGTGGGGTCCTAGGTGCAGAAAAATTATGATTAATTCCATTTTCATTGCAAAAACTTTCAAATAAGTGATTTTCAAATTCAGTTCCATGATCACTTCTTAGAGACACTATGGTAGTGTTTTTCTCATTTGTGACTTTCTTGAAGAATTTCATGAATATCGAGAAAGTCTCATCTTTGTGAGCTAAAAATATTACCCAAGTGAATCTAGAGTAATCATCTACTATCACAAGACCATATTTCTTTCCTCCTAGACTTGTGGTTCTAGTTGGTCCAAAAAGGTCCATGTGGAGTAGCTCTAATGGCCTAGAAGTTGAAACAATGTTTTTAGATTTGAAGGAACTTCTTGTTTGTTTTCCAAATTGACATGCATCACATTTTTGTTGTTTTCAAAATCTAGTTTAGGTAAACCCTTAACTAAATCCATTTTAATTAATTTTGAAATAAGGTGTGTGCTTGCATGACCTAATCTACGATGCCACAACCAACTAATTTCATTTATATTAGCATTGTCAGCAATCAAGCAATGATCATTCAAAGATAATTTTTCTAGATCAACCAAGTAACATTGCCATGTCTATAACCAGTAAATACAATGCTATTATCAATAGAATTAGTTACAGTGCAATATAGAAGATTTAAATGAAACATTAAAGTTTTTATCACATAATTGGCTTATACTAATTAGATTATGCTTCAAACCATCAACATAAAGTACATTATCAATAAATGTAGATGGAGTTACGAACTTTACCAAGGCCCATAATTTGACCTTTACCATTATCGCCAAACGTAACAACTCCACCTTTTTTTCTTCCAGGGTGATGAATTCATCTTTGTCACCCGTCATATGTCTTGAGCAGCCACTATCAAAGTACCACTTTTCTTTGATCTTTTGGCTACAAGACATTCCTGCAACATAATTTAAACTTTATGTTTAGGTACCCAAGCTTTCTTGGGTCCTTCATGGTTAGTAGCAATAAAAATTGTTCCTTTCGGAACCCAAATTTTCTTCCTTTAGTGTTTAATTTTTCATTATTACTTATTGTTTTGCACTCAAAAGATTTATGTCCTTTTTGATTACATTTAAAACAAGTAATATTACTTTGGTTAGCTTTTACAAAAATATTTTTCAATGATTTTTGTTTTCTAAATGTGTTATACCCTAAACCTGCTTTGTCAAAAACTGCTTTTTGACTATCTAAAATCATATTTAGTTTAGTTGAGCTTAGAGTAAATTTTCAACAATGTCTTTATACTTTTTAACATCTTTCTTTAGAAAATCATTTTCATTAGAGATTGATTCTTTCTCTTTAATTAGATTTTCATTCTCAGATTTAATCAAATCAATCTTATGAGCAGAATCATTCTTTTCATTAAGAATTGTTTCTTTTAAATCTTTAACTACAAGATTTAATTCATTTTTCTCTTAATTAAATTTAAGTTTTCAGTTTTCAAAGATTTATGTTTCTTTTTCAAAGCCTTGAAATCAATCATCAATTCATTAAATGCTTCAAACATTTCATCAAAAGTAAATTCATTATCGGGGGTTTCGGTACTTACCTCTTCATTGTCGTCCGCCATGAAGCAAACATTTGCAACTTTTTTTGTTCTTCTTCTTCGGAAGAAGACTCTTCACTGTCAGTCCAAGTTGCCATGTAGGCCTTTTTCTTTTTCTTATAGGCCTTCTTAAGTAAAGGACAGTCATATCTAAAATGCCCTGGCTTTTTACATTCATAACATACTAAGGGCTCTTTCTCTTTGTCCTTGTCCTTTTCCTTTTTCTTATCCTTTTCTTTTTCTCCTTCCATTTTTGATCCAAATCTCTTCTTGTGGAAGGGCCTTCTTCTTTGCATAAACTTCTTGAATTTTCTTGCAAGGAGGGCTGTCTCATCATCATCATCCTCTTCATCATCGCTGCTGCTTACTTCTTTTTCCGCAGCTTTGAGGGCGATGGTTTTCTTCTTTCTTGACTCATCCTCATTGACATGTTGTTTAATTTGAGCTCATGAGTCATTAGCGAACCAAGAAGCTCTTCCAATGGTAGGATGTTCAGATCTTTGGCTTCTTGTATGACTGTCACTTTGGCTTCCCAAGTCCTTGGAAGTGACCTAAGAATTTTGCGAACAAGCTCAGAGTTAGTATATACTTTTCCAAGACTTTTCAAACCATTCACAATATCAGTGAATCTAGTGAACATGCATGTGATGGTTTCATTTTGTTCCATGGTAAATAATTTATATTTATGAACCAAAATATTTATCTTTGATTCTTTTACTTGGTTTGTTCCTTCATGTGTTATTTCCAACCTATCCCAAATTTCTTTTGCGGAATTACATGTTGAGATTCGGTTGAATTCATTAGAGTCTAAGGAACAATACAAAATATTAATGGCTTTAGCATTTAATTGTGTCATTCTCCTATCATTATCATTCCAATCCCTTTTGGGCTTAGGAACAATAGTGCCATCAACTACGTGTGTGGGTGTACTAGGTCCATTCATTATTACTCCCCACAATTCATAGTCAGAAGCTTGAATGAATATTCTCATTCTAGCTTTCCAATATGAATAGTTGGTTCCATTAAATAAAGGAGGTCTATTCGTAGAATGACCTTCAGCAAAACATGAACCACTTTGTGTTGCCATAAGGATCTTTAGCCCTTGATCGTGAGATCAAATTCTAAATGAGCACTTGCTCTGATACCAATTGTTGGCCCAGATGGCAACCCAAGAGGGGGGGATGAATTGGGTTCTTAAAAATTTAAGACTTTTTGAAATGTTTTAAATAAATTAACTCAAGATGTGCAAGTGAGAGAAATTAACTTATAAACAATGCACAAACAGAAATATAAGAGAGATAGAGTGAGAGACAAATGAGCACGGCAAACACAAGATATTTTTATAGTGGTTCGGTGCAACCAGCACCTACGTCCACTCCCAAGATCCACTTAGGTCCACACTATAATCTCCTCGATTACAGTCGAGTTGTTTTACAAGCTCACAACCCAAACTTGTTGTTTTTCCGGGATCACAACGAACCCAGCTGGTTTTCAAGGGCTCACCAGCACAAAAACCCTAACCCAAGCTTAACCAAGCTTGAACCGAGGTAAAACTACCTCCTCTAGTTCAATCCCCCAGATTGAACTAGGCACAAACAAAATAAGTATTTTTTTGAAATACAAAGCTCCTCAATGAGCAAATATACAAATTAAGAATAACAAGGTTTAGAAAAGCCTGATTTGTGGATTGGTTGGCTTTTGAGCTTTTCTTCTTTTCTTCTTTTCTTCTTCTCCTTGCTGGATTGAATCAAGCCTCAGCTCCGATTCTTCACAGTTGAAGCAGTTGAGAAGAGTTGAAAAGCAAGAAACGAATCTCCTTTCTCCAAGTTGGGAAATCCACCAAGACTTTGATTTGAATGCTTTGGATTCCTCTTGAGCCTTTTGGAGTGGAGTGGATTTGAGCTAGAAGGTTTTCCTCTTAAGATTCAAGCTCTCGGATTTTTGAAATGGGATTTTTCTATCTCAGATTTTCTCTCTTTTTTTCGTTCCCTTTTTTGTGTTTTCGTTCTCTCTCTTTTTGAATAAGAGTCTTCCCTTTTTATAGATTTCTTTCAAGCCATTTTTGGAAGAAAACTATCCGTTGGAGTGTACCTTGTATCAAAATATATCCGTTAGAAATCAGGTAAAATAGAAATATTACCGTTAGAGCTGATCTGGCAACTTGATTTTTCGTTCCAGGTGGGTTGGAGTCGACTCTAACTTTTCTGGAGTCGGCTCTAGCTCGAGGCATCTCAAAACGATATTTCTGGAGTCGTCTCTGACTTTTCTGGGGTCGACAAGAAACTTTTCCGGAGTCGACTCTAACTTACCCGGAGTCGACTCTAGGTCGGGGCCAGAAAAATTGACTTTCTGCTTCGTCTGTGAGAGTCGACTCTAACATTCTCGGAGTCGACTCTAACGTCCGTGCCAGTTTCGGAGTCGGCTCTATGATTCTCGGAGTCGACTCTAATGTCTGCAATTCTTACCTAGACATTAGATTCGATCTAGAACACTATGTAACTCCTAATTTTGATCATTCAATAGTCTAATAATCTGAAACACTAAATCAAAATCATTAGAGCCTCCAATAGTTATACTCAAGTAGTTTTGTTAATCATCAAAATCATCAATTGGGTCAACATCCCCGTCTAGCTGCTCCTGCTTTGCACCTTCCTGAGGAGGCCACGGCCCCCATTCCCCCAGTAATCTCTTCTTCCGGTCCGCATGGAGTCGGACCCCCCTCGTCTTCCTAAGGGAGCTGGGCTAGCCCCGCAAGGGGTCTGCAGCAAGGATCTCCCTAGATCTCGGCGGGCTCGATCCCTCTCTCCGGTGTTCTCCCACCACGACTCGACACCGTCTTTGCATTCTCCTCGCCCAGCCCCTCCTGCTATGCCCAAAGAGGAGATCCGCTGACAGATCCGGGAGATACGCCAGGAGTTGGACGTTGCCAAGCAGGCCCATCTGCTTCAGCATAAGGCGGAGTAGGGCATTCCCTTCTCCAAGGAGATCATGGGGGAAGTGATTCCCTCCCATGTCAAGCTGCCCGCCATCGAGCCTTATCACGGATCCTCCAATCCCGACGACCACCTCAGTAGCTTCCGATCGATCATGATGTTCTATGGGGCATCAGATGCGATTCTCTGTCGCGCCTTCCCCTCCACCCTTAGAGGGTCCGCTCGAACCTGGTTTAATGCCTTAAAACCAGGTTTCGTTGGTTCATTCGATGAGCTGAGTCACCTCTTCATCAGCCAGTTCGTCAGCAGCCGCCGTCACCGGCGAAGATCTGATTCCCTCTCCGAGGTTTAAGCAGAAAGAGGGGGAATCCTTGAAGAACTATCTCAGTCATTTTAACACGGCCATGCTGGAAGTGGATCACTTTAACCATGAGGTGGCCATGTCCATCCTAGCGGGCGGAGTGTTAAAGGAAAGTGACTTCTACCTGGCATTCAAGGTCAGTTACCCTCCGAACCTCTCCAATATGATGGCCTGGGCGGACAAGTACGCCAGAGTCGAGAAATCACAGAGGACTGCCCGCGCCAAGCTGGCAAGGAAGAAGGAGTCCAAGGGCTTGGACAAATATCGATCTGTCCGTCAGCTGAGCCCACCTTGCCGCCAAAGGGTTCCTCCGCCGTCGCCGAGGAACCGCACCCGGAGCCCGCCTAGGAGGTTCAACTGGTTCACCCCGCTCACTGCCCCGAGGATGCAGATCCTCATGAAGATAGAGCGCAAACTTCCTTGACCGCCTCCTCTCCGAGGGAATGCGACCCGGAGAGACCCCACCAAGTACTGCCACTACCACCGGACCATGGCCACGACACCGAAGAATGCTGGCAGCTGAAGAATGAAATCGAGAGACTCATCCAGCAGGGCAGACTAAACCAATTCAGGAGAGCGCCCGAGCCAAGAAATGGGGGTGACCGCCAGCCCGAGCCTCAGCAGCCTCCTCCTCCAAATCCTCCAACTGTTGGCCACATCAATGTGATCGAGGCAGTCGGTAGTCCGTCGGACCGACAGGATGATGAAGAAGATTCAGCACCAAAGAGAGCACGGACTGATGAGCTCTCCTTCTCCAATGATGACCTCTAGAAGATACAGTTCTCGCATGATGATGCATTGGTTGTATCTCTCAATCTAAACAATTATGATATAAGCCATATTCTTATTGATAGTGGGAGCTCTGTCAATGTTCTGTACATTGATGTGTTTGCGAAGATAAAACTGCTCATGAAGAGTCTCCGTGCCATGGACTCCACCCTAATGGGGTTCACCGGCGATGTTATTACCCCAGAGGGGGTCGTGACCTTAACGGTCCGAGCAGGAACTTGGCCCTGTATTGCCACTGTTCACACAGATTTTCTGGTGACCAAGCTTCGGTCGCCCTACAATGCAATCTTTGGGAGACCCAGCCTAATGTCCCTTGGAGCTGCTGTCTCCATCCTGTATCTAGTCATGAAGTTCCCTACCAAATGGGGAGTTGGTGTAGTTCGAGGAAGCCAAGCTATGGCTCGGCAATGCTTCATCACCAGCCTTCAGTCCAAACTGCCCGAGGTTGACGGGCTAGACGCTCGGGAGGATTTTGCCGAGCAACAAGGAGAGCTAGCCGAAGAGCTGGAGGAGGTACCGCTGAACGAAGCCCGGTCCGACCGAACTATAAAGATCGAGTTGCTACTGAAAGGAAAACCTCGGTTGGACCTGATCGACTTTCTTTGAAAGAATGCTGATGTCTTTTTCTGGTCCGCTTCTGATATGCCGAGGATCAGCCCAGACGTCCTCGTCCACCGTCTCAATGTGGACGAGATGTTCCAGCCCATTAAGCAGAAGAAAAGGAGCTTCGCCCCTGAGCGACAGAAGGCTATTGAGGAAGAAGTCGACAAGCTTATCAAGGCAAATTTCATTCGGGAGGTAAACTATCCTAGCTGGCTATCAAATGTTGTTATGGTGAAGAAGTCAAACGACAAGTGGCGGATCTGCATCGACTTCACCGACCTCAACAAAGCATGCCTGAAGGATAGCTTCCCTCTCCCTCGGACCGACCAGCTTGTAGACGCTACTTCGGGTCACCAGATGCTAGCCTTCATGGACACCTATTCGGGCTACAACCAAATCCGAATGGTGCCCGAGGATGAAGAGAAGACCGCCTTCATAACCGACCGAGGTACTTATTGTTACCGTGTCATGCCTTTCGGTCTGAAAAATGCAGGTGTTACTTATCAAAGGCTAGTTAACAAGGTCTTTAAGGAGCATATCGGCCGTAACATGGAGGTGTACGTTGACGACATGCTGGTCAAAAGCAAAGAAGCATCCCAGCACATTGAGGATCTCTCGGAGAGCTTCGTGACGCTTCGAAAATATCGAATGAAGCTCAACCCGACTAAGTGCGCCTTCGGCATAAATTCTGGGAAGTTTCTAGGCTTTATGGTTTCCCAGCGAGGCATTGAGGCCAATCCACAGAAGATCCAGGCCCTTCAGCAAATGGCGCCTCCAGCGTCCGTCAAGGAATTCCAGTGCCTGACTGGGAGGATCACGGCCCTCAACCGCTTCGTGGCTCGGTCGACCGAGAGATGCCTCCCTTTCTTCAAAGCTCTCCGATCAGCTAAGAATTTCCAATGGTTTCCCGAGTGTCAGAAATCGTTCGAGGACCTCAAAAGGTATCTCGGCTCTCCACCCCTCCTCAGCAGTCCGAATCCAAGGGAAATGTTGTTCTTGTACTTAGCAGTTTTGAAAGGCGCCATTAGCTTAGTATTGGTCAGAGAAGAGAACAAGACCCAAAAGCCAATCTATTATGTCAGCAAACTGCTCCAAAACGCCGAGACAAGATACACCCGAATCGAGAAGTTGGTTTTGGCCCTAATAACGTCGGTCCAGAAGTTGCAACCGTATTTCTAAGCACATTCTGTGACGGTCCTGACCGACCAACCCATCAGAGCGGTGGTCCATCATCCAAAGACATCAGGGAGAATGACCAAATAGGTCATCGAGCTAAGCGAGCATGACATCTGATACCAACCTCGCTTGGCCATCAAAGCCCAAGTTCTAGCTGATTTCCTCCTCGAATGCACTATCCCCGAGGATGGCTCCATTTCGGACTCCTCTGAGCATCCGAGATCTGATGCCTTATGGCTGCTCCACGTTAACGGATCATCTAATGCCAATGGCTCCAGTGCTGGCTTAATCCTCATCAGCCTAGAGGGGGCGACCTTCGAATACGGCGTCCGCTTCTCCTTCTAGCCTCCAATAATGAAGCCGAGTATGAAGCCCTGCTCGTTGGACTCCGAATTGCCTGTGACCTTAAAGTGAAGAAGCTGAATGCCTTTACCGACTCTCAGTTGGTGGCCGGTCATGTGCGGGGTGAGTTCAAGGCCCGAGAGCCAAACACGATTCGGTATCTTCAAGAGGTGCGGGACTTACTTTCCCATTTCTCCGAGTTTGAAGTCATTCAAATCCCAAGATCCGAGAATGCACGCGCCGACCTATTGTCCCGCTGGCAACCACGGAATCGATGGATTCCGAGCGGAAGTTTCCCTTAGAGATTCTGGAAAAGCCCAGCATCGCGGAGGCTGATCGAGTGATGCAGGTTGAGGTCGAACCATCCTGGTTTGACCCCATATTTAAGTATCTTAAAGAAGGGTCGCTCCCAGCCGACCGAAAGGAAGCAAGAAAGCTGAAATTGCAGGCCACCCATTATGTGTTGATCGATGACCAACTGTATAAGCGGTCCTTCTCCATGCCGCTGCTTAAGTGCCTTCGCCCATCTGAGGTTGATTATGCTCTTCAGAAAGTGAATGAGGGAATTTGCGGCAACCATCTAGGGAGCCGATCCTTATGCCACAAGGTGCTGCGCCAGGGGTATTATTGGCCCACCATGTAAAAGGATGCTGACGATCTCGTCTGAGCTTGCGACCCTTGTCAGAGACATTCTAATATTCAAAGGCTCCCCTCCGCCAGCTTGATCCCTATTTCCTCCACTTGGCCCTTTGCTAAGTGGGGGATGGACATCCTTGGCCCGTTTCCCCTCGCCACAGGACAGAGAAAGTTCTTATTTGTTGCCATTGACTACTTCACCAAGTGGGTCAAGGCCGAGGCAGTTGCCCAGATAACCGAAGCTCAAGCTAAGGACTTCATGTGGAGATCCATTATTTGTCGCTTCGGTCTCCCGCATACTATCATCACCGACAATGGCAAGCAGTTTGATAACCCTAAGTTCCGAGAGTTCTGTGAGGAGCATGGAATCTATCACCGCCTCACATCAGTCGGGCATCTGCAAGCCAACAGAGAAGCCGAAGTAACTAATCAGACCCTACTTCAAGGGATCAAGGCTCGGCTTGCCAGAGCCCGAGGCAAATGGGCGGACGAACTTCACCACGTCCTATGGGCCTACTGCACCACCCAGAGAGTTCCCATAGGCAAGACCCCATTCCGAATGGCCTTCGGCACAGAAGTCGTCATCCCCGTGGAGATAGGACTCCCCTCTCCGCGGGTGGAGAGTTACTCGAAGAAGGCTAACGATGAGCAGCTCTGCACCAATCTCGACCTGGTGGAGGAAATCAAAGAGAAAGCTCGGATCAGAGTAGCTGCCTATCAACAAAGAGTGGCTCGCTATCACGCCTCCAGAGTCAAAGGGAAATCTTTCTTGTCCGGCGATCTTGTCCTCTGGAAAGCATTCATCTCCAAACCACTGGAACAAGGAAAGCTTTCTCCGAACTGGGAAGGCCCCTATCAAGTGGTGAAAGTCATCGGGCCCGGTACCTACAAGCTCCAGGATCTGAACGGAAAATCTATTCCCCAGACATGGAATTCAGACAATCTCCGTATATACCATCAGTAGGGTACGCTTTCTATAGACTTGCCCCGTTTACAGTATTGGCATCTTGTTTCTATGATCCACGACATGATTGCTACAATCATTTTTCCAAAAAGTCATAATGAAAAACAGATGCTGCTTACCAATTCTCGGCACGATCGAAAAGCCTCCTTGAGCAGGAAATCTCCATACCCCGGCTGGGCCGAGTCCTATTCCACAGAGACTCGGTATGGCCAAGCACTCTCGGTACGCCTGGGGGCTAAGCTAAATCTCTGTACCTCGGCTGGTTCGAGTCCTATTCCATAGAGACTCGGTATGGCCGAGCACTCTCGGTACACCCGGGGCCCAAGCTAAATCTCCGTACCTCGGCTGGGCCGAGTCCTATTCCACAGAGACTCGGTATGGCCGAGCACTCCCGGTACGCCCGGGGGCCAAGCTAAATCTTCGTACCTTGGCTAGGTCAAGCACTCCCGGTATGCCCGGGGGCCAAGCTAAATCTCTGTACCTCGGCTGGGCCGAGTCTTATTCCACAAAGACTCGGTATGGCCGAGCACTTCCGGTATGCCCGGGGACCAAGCTAAATCTCCGTACCTCGGCTAGACCGAGTCCTATTCCATAGAGACTCGGTATGGCCGAGCACTCCCGGTACGCTCGGAGGCCAAGCTAAATCTTCGTACCTCGGTTGGACCGAGTCCTATTCCACAGAGACTTAGTATGGCCGAGCACTCCCGGTATGTCCGGGGGCCAAGCTAAATCTCCGTACCTTGGCTGGACCGAGTCCTATTCCACAAAGACTCGGTATGGCCGAGCACTCCCAGTACAGCTGGGAGCCCAGTGATCTGCAAGCCTTTGGCTGGATTTGGGCAGCTTACAAGCCCCGGCCGGGCCGAATGGCGTAAAAGCCTCGATCGAATTCGGGCAGCTTACGAGCCCCGGCCGAACCGAGTGATCTCCAAACAGTCTCTGAACTTCGGCAGGCCGAGCAATGTTCCCCGTGCCATGGCGCCACCAGGTATATACTCTACGGCTCCTAAAGCCTTGTCATGCTCGAGTAGTTTCCCAAAGCCTTGTCATGCCCGAATGGCTCCCCAAAGCCTCGGCCAGAGCCGAAGTGCATCTCTTATTATCAAAAGCCTCAGCCAAAGCCAAAGTGTATCTCTTATTAATAGAAACCTCGGCCAAGACCGAGTGACATATCAGAACCCTCGGCCAAAGCTAAATAGAATTTCTTATTAATCTTTGAAGCTTCGGCCTTTGGTGTCGCTGCAGCATCCAAGAAATCAGAGAAATCATACGACTCCAGTTGAGTCGTTGATCCCTTGGACGGAAAGCCAAAAGACCCAAACTGGGCCGAAGACCTGTGGATGCCGATGCTGAGGGCTCCTTCCCCCTATAGTGGGATGCTGGGCTGCTAGCTGCTACCCAGAGACATAGACAGCGGACTAGCAGACCAACACCTCCCCTCATATTGGGTCCCTCAGTTCGTCCTATGAGGGGAGGGGAAATTCATGTAACCCATGGGGACTGCATGTGCTTTACATTTCTAGTTGTCCCCATAGCGGACCACAAAGGACACACAGAAAAGACATACATACGTTCCCCATATGACCTCTGTGGATAACCCGTGCGCTCTCCATATGACCTCCGGGATACCTCCTCTAAGGATCATCTGCTCTTCAGCAACTCCTCCATCACCGCAGCTATCTGGGTCAGGCCGACCTCCAAAAGGGAAACAACTCGACATCTCCGCTCTCGGCCTCAATGAAAAGGCCATGGACATATCTCTGAGTTATGAAGAGAAAAGACTTTGAAAGGTGCTTATGCACCGTCTGCTCCCCCCTTTTTTATAGGCAGTCGGGCGGGAGTGGCCATTAAGGAAGGAA
Source organism: Calamus simplicifolius (assembly GCA_900491605.1). Taxonomy (NCBI): domain Eukaryota; kingdom Viridiplantae; phylum Streptophyta; class Magnoliopsida; order Arecales; family Arecaceae; genus Calamus; species Calamus simplicifolius. Next base: position 1,495,026 of record UESW01003945.1, on the reverse strand, counting down.
CCCTTGAAATTCGAAACGGCAAAGTCGTGGTGCCACGTGGCGCACTGGGACAGGAAGATACACATCAGAGCGCACCAAGTGCACCCCTTAGGTCATTATGGAAGGCAGAAGATCTCCCCACGATCTCGAATCGGGAGCCTTAAATGCGGAAAAACCACATGCAAATCTTCGAGATATGGACGAGCTTGAGAAATCCCCACTGAAAAAGACGTCCCCCAATGAAAGCCAGATGCTTGTCGCCCATGCAAAGCCAACTCGCCTTGAAAAAGACAAAGCGCTGGCAGAGCAATAAAAAGGCACAGAAGCCAAGTACTCCTCAATAAAGACACGCCGCCCCTGCGACTTCAACAAAGACCAGGTCGATATCTCCTGCTTCGGTCCAAAGCCAAACCATCTGTTATATTTCGGCCTAAACTGAGACATCGCTTTTTGCTTCGACTCAAAGCCGAGATAGTCTCCTTACTTCAGAAAAAACCGAGGTATCTCTTTTTGATTCGGTAAAAAATGAATGTTCCCTTATCCCCCAGTCCAAACTGAGATAGCTACTCTCGCCCCAACGCTAACGGAACGCTCCTTATGTTTTGACAAAACCGAGCGATATACTACACTCCGACTGGAACTTATGAGTTTCCCTTACCTCGGCTAAAATGGAGACACCATACCTTAGTCTCGCCAAGATCACCAGAGATTCCCCAAGGGGATGGTTCGTTCGTAAGACTCACATGATGAGAACGAACATTTCAAAGATGGCAGCGAAAATGAAAGTTGCAAAAATTCTTTTTTATTCATCATAAAAAGAAAAATAAAAAGAAAAGAAAAAGACACACGAGCCCTCATTGGGACTTATCGTCTCCACCGAGCGCTGCCGAGCTCTCCCCACGCTGCAAACTTAGCTCGGCGGTGAGAATAGCAATTTGTTGCTGGAGAGTCGCCACTTGCCCTTCCAATCGACTATTGATTTGACAAAGGAGCTCGTGATCCCTCGTGGAGATGGCCAAGTATTCTTCGACCATCTTCTAGAGTCAGTCGCGGCCCGCGAGCATCAACGACAGGTCCTCCCTGTTGATAGTTATCAGAATGCGGCTCTAATGGGGGCCCCCTCGCGGAGGGGCCTGCCCCCCGTGGCCATTATCGCCATTACCTGGCGCTCCAGTATACCCCCCTTCATTTTCAGAAGCCATCCTACTATCCTAAATTTCGGGAGGTCAACAAGAGAAGTGATTAACGATGGCATCCCCCCATCTGTGTTTAAACTACTTCTGGCGGGTATTTCGTTCGCCCGGGCCATCAACTCCAACGCCACGATCGCGGAAACTCGCCACGCATCACCGCCTTAGTGGGCGCTCGCAGGAAATGAAGAGTTGCACCCCCTCACCGAAGAGGATCAATAAATAGCAACAAGGCGCTCAAGAGGCGCCCCCTTCTTGGGATCAGACTCCCTTCGATCTGCCGGACTCCTTCGAATTAAATATCCTCAAAACGCGGAAAAGAGGAAAAAGACGCATAATAGAGACAAAGGAAAATTTTAAATTTCATTGAAGTCTTCTATAGACGACCAACAAAGAGAAAAATAATAATACAAAATTCAAAGCGGTCCTCAGTTATCAGGGCACAGGCCCGACCTCAGGGGCATCAGCGGCCGGCACTGGAGAAACATGGCTCGGTCCGCCCACTTCGAAGGTGGCCGATCGATGAGCCTCGGGCGCCCCTGCGTTTGCTCGGATGGCTCTCCCCCTTTTGACCATCCACACCTAAGTCTACAGTTGCATCAGCCCCCAGGAGGGCATCTACGTCAATATCCGAGACCTTTTCATATTCGGTCTCTGCTGATAACTCGGTCCCTAGGGTCCGCACGTCATGACCCTCCACCTCAAGGAAAGAGAGGTCCCATTCTGGGTGCTCCCGAGATATCCTAGCTCGAACCTCCTCCATGCCGAGCTGGAACGCCTCAGCTCAGGTCGCATCCTGTTCGCCCTGAAGTAGGGCGAGTTGCCTTTTAGCCTCAGCAACCTGACTCCGAAGTGAGGCGACTTGCTTCTCGGTCTTAGCGACCTAGCCTTCGAGCTCCAAGCTCCTCCAGTGACTCGACGCCAGCTCTCCTTGCAGGGTCTCTAATTGACTTTGGCCCTCAAGTTTCGCCTTCTCCATCTGTAAGCACAAGATTAGTCGGTGCAACAATTAGAAAATAGAGGAAGTTAAAGAGACGATATCGTACCTCCCCCTCCTGCCGGGCTATTCTCTCGATCAACTCCTCGACCTCGCCGAAGGCCCTCAGCTTATCGGCCTTGACCTGCTCGATCCTATCCTTGAGGTCATTGATTCTCGACTGCCTATTGTTAGCTTCTTCCCTTGACTGGGAGAGCTCATCGTCAAGCTTGGCTATTTTCTCCTGATGCCATTTGATCCTACCATCCCTGGCAATAACGCAATGTTGTAGCTATCGGATCTTCTCCTTCGTCTCGCTGAGCATTCTATTCAGGCGACTCCTCTCCTCGGTAGCATCTTTCCTTAATCCTTAGCCTGTCCCGACTCTCGTCAAACTATTTTTTAATAGTTTTCATTTCTCCAGCATGCCTAGATCTGATCCGTAATAGCTCCGAGCATGCTTCTTCATACCTCGTCCGGAGCCCACGTAGCTCCCTAACTTTGAGCCTCAGCTTGGACGCTTTATCGAGGGTGGCCTGATGCAATCCCCTCGCATTCATCAAGTTCTCGTTGGCGACATCCAGAACTCATTCGAGTTTATCAGACGCCTCTGCTCGCAACCGGAGCTCGGCGCTGACTCTCTTGGCCTGGACACTAGCCCCTGTTGCCAGGTTCAAGCGCCAGCATAGCGCCCTAGTGATCAAAGCGCTCTGTAAAATAAAACACAAGTAAGAAAGCACAATCAAGTCAACCAGAAGGCACCCATTACTCTGTAACAGCAACTCACCCGGGAGGCGTAAGACCTAGCGAGCTCCATAAGGGTGGGGTTATCGATTTTAGAGAGGAGGTGGACATCCTTCGCTACATTCCGCTGACCAAATGCGGCATCGATGAGATCCAGGTCCGCAAACTCATTCACCGAGGGACCTGCGCTCGGGTACAACGCCAACCTCATCAGGGTAGCGAACGTTGCCTCGATGGTCGGGTCCAAACTATCGGGCTGTACATCCGAAGGACCAGTCCGGACAACCTCAGGTTGAGAAGCCTTCAACCGCCTGGCCTCCTTCAGCAAAATTCTGGCCTGGGATTCCTCGGATACCTCAGCCAGCCCAGGCACCAATATCCCCAAAGCCTCAGTGGGAGAAGCTTCGGTTTGAAGATTCTCATCTTGTCGTCCCCCCTTGTCCAAGGGTTCTTCCTCGATCACCAGCATCTGCTCGTCCCCCACGTGCTCCACGAAGCCTCGATCCTCTCACCAGCTCCTCCAACCTTTTTAGGAGGAAGCTCTCTAGCAGGAGTCTCCTCTCGAGCCTCCGCCACTGTCGGCCCAACATCACCGCTCTTTAATCCCTCCGAAGGAGGCCCTTCGACGGTAGGCTCATCCTGAGCCTTGGCGACTACAATCGCCTCCTTCATTTCTCCTGCTCGAAGCTAGAGACATCTTCTCGTTTGGGGAGGGAACCCCCGGGATACCGACCTCCGTCGAACCTGGCAACAACTCATCTCCAGAAGAGGGGACTGCCAGACAAGCCAACGGAGCCTCGTTCGAGTTGTCCACTATCTCCACCATCGAAGGACAAGGGATCTCAGCGATCCTCCCTGAGTCCTCCTCTGCTCTCTACTCCTCCATCGCGACTATCACTTCTTCCCCCAATTGAGAAAATCCCTCTCTCACCGCCCGTGCTCCCACCTTCTCTTTCTTCAGTGATAAGGAGCGCGGGCTAACCTTGACTCACCCAGCCTCCGGTGAGTGCTCTTCGGAAAGGCGAACCTTCTTCTCAAACTTGCATCTTTCCCCACTATCAGTCTCTCTTGGGCGCTTACCCAACTCCTTCTTTATATGGCCCGCCAATGCAGATCTCTTGGCTGCAAGCATAGTGGGCGAATGATTAAACTAAGATATACTTGCTCGAATGAAATCAATAGAAAGGGAAAAAAGGAGAGGACTTACCTTGTGTGTCGATGGGGCTAAGCCCGGCGGTGAAAAGAGCCTTCTCCAACAGTAAGTCATTAGCCAAAAACACTCGGCCGTCACGAAGGACCTCTCTAGGTCCTCCTTCTCCTGTTTGGATAGAGCTGGATGCGCTTCCATGTCCCTGATAAAGTTTCCCCATCCCCGTGGGAAGTCGGAGCCGATGTTCCCCTCAGCAATGAAAAATCGGACCTTCCACTCCTTTATGGACGACGGCTTATCCGTTATCATCTTGAACGATCTTCGAGGTCCGATATAGGACCACTCCAAGTTCCTCCCAGACATCAGATAGTAATAGGCATGGAACAGGGGAAGAGTTGCTGTTACCTAAACCTGGCTACACATCGAGATAAAATCGACGATACTACGCCAGCTGTTAGGAGCCACCATTGTTGGGCAGATGTTGTAAAACCTCATAATCTCCTTTACCAGAGGGTAAAGGAGAAACTGAAGGCCTGCCTTCAGACTATCTTCATAAAGAAAAATCCCATGCTCCAGTTCCTGTAAGACCCTATGCTCGGGTTTCGGCAATCGTAAAAGGACATCCGAAGGAACACCATACTTCTAGCGTATTCTCCCCAAGTCCTCGGCAACAATCTCTGAAACCATGTCGCTGGGACTCACCATGCTGCCAGGTCAAAAGGGACACCGAATGGGTTACAGAAGAAGCAGGGATCGAAATTCTCCAAGAAGAAATGAGAAAGCGCTGCAAACAGGAATGGCGCTGCTTCAACCTTGCTTTCTCCCAAAAGAAACCACTTCAAAAGGAAGATAAGGCGTCTCAATCGAGATACCCGAAACCGCCATCGTAGGCACCATGAAAATCGAGATTTGCTACGTAACGTTTCCTCGACAATTGTCCCTAAGAAACGACGGATCCATCCCGTAAAGGCAGGGCGGCTGCGCAACATTAATTAGGGCATCATTACGCAGGCTGTCAAATCCAGATTCCTCCATCTGGATCATGCCACCTAGGGCTATACTCCCTACGCTCGAACCTACGCTTCGAACTAGGGAGTGGGGGGCATGTGTTGAGGGATAAAATCATCATTGCATTGATAACAGTGCAAGGGGTTAGGATCAGCCCTGACTCCCACTCACTGCGCGGTGTCCACAAGAAATGAACCAACCATTATACCTCGGTGGATCGAGGCACCTTAACCCCTCGGTGAACCAAGGATTCCTCGGATACGAATTACATCTCTATGCCTCGCTAGCCGGGCTATCCCTATCTCTCGGCCCTAGCCCGAGCGATCCCTATATCTCGGTCCTAGGCCGAGTGATCCATATGTCTCGGTCTTGGTCCGAGCGATCCCTATCTCTCGGTCCTAGCCCGAGTGATCTATATCTCTCAGCCCTAGCCCGAGCAGTCTATAACTCGGCCTGCCTGAGCGATATCCACACCTCTACGGAATCAAACCGTCCTTACGCCCAGCTTAGTCCTTTGTCATACCTTGGTGGATCGAGTCATCAGATACCTCGGCAAACTGAGCCTTTTCATACTTCAACGGATTAGGCCGTTCTCTGTGCCTCGGCCCGACCGAGACACTCAGGCACCTACCTTTGGAACCATGATGATCGAACAAGGATCCACCTAGGCAATCATGCCTATACTACCAGAAACGGCCTAGAGCCTATATGATCGCTGAATCTCAAAGCACCGGATAGCCCTTTTGGCCGTCGATCCTCTAACTAACAAGATACAGATCCCACCGGCCTCACAACAGCCTGATTCGAATCAACCTCGAATCCTAACAACTTTCAGACCTCCTATGACATGCTCAAAGAATCAGATGATCGCCTATAAATAGTACAGTCCTAGATTCTCTCAGGTAATGCATTCCTGACACATTCTCAGCACTACTCTCACTCTATCTCTGCTCATCCCTTTCCACCATTAAAGCTCTGCTTGGAGCTCCTAAAAGGCCACCCTGGAGGGACTCTTCAGTGAGAGCCTTCTCCTCATATTTGTTCGTTATTGATCTCCACTGACTTGAGCATCGAGGGTCTTTCGCAGAGGGCCACCCCCAATGCCTCTCGCGTGAGGACTGTTTTGTAGGTCCGCCCAGGAGGGAGCCCAATCTGAAGCTCGACCGCGCTCAAGTCAGAGGATGGATTTCAATAACAACAATAGCTATAGAACAATTATATTATTTTAAAAGTAATGTCAAATCACAAAATCTTCTCTTTATAAAATACTAAAAATTAATTATTCTAATTTTTAAGTATTTTTCTTTATTGCCCTTTCTTGCATCTCCTAAATAAATTCAATCTCAATATCTCCATAATTAAACTAATAAAGAATAAAAATAATATTTAATTAATAATAATTTCACCTAGCTATAAATTTTAAAATTTCATAAGTATGAAAAAAAAATAGTTGATAACCAAATTTTGAGGATCTCCTAAGTCCCTATAGGCTTGCTCTTCATATCATGCCACATAGGGCTTTAATAGAGCCAATACACATAGACACCCCTCAATATCTACTTTCTAGTTTGTAGTTATAAAATCAATAAGTGATTATGTATATATGTATCTAAATTAAGATCCTAAGTTCTATTGAATTTTTGTACAACTATCCTTCCATCCATGCTCTAATTTACTCCTAAATTAGCTAATATCATACCTCACCCTCTCTTTAATCAAGCCCAATTGCACCTAATTATATCAATCAATCCATTTCTCCTAATTTCAACCCCTGATTCCATCTCTCCCATCTAATTTCCCCCCAACTCACTTCATTTCAAACCTAATCTATCTACTCTCTAACCTAAATCCACCTCCATGTGACCAATTTTAAGCTTGATTAAGCAAAAATCTTCTTATTATATTAATTTCACTTGAATTAGCTAATTGAATTCACCTAGTATTGTGGTTCACTTTATCCAATCTAATTTTTCCTCAAATTATTCCTTGATTCCACATTTTGTCCACTCTAATTAGTGAGTTATTGGATTAGATATGTTCAACATATTCAATTCCTTACACATGCAAGTCGGTTAGACTTAATCTGATTCAATTTTAAATATTAGGTGATATTTGAAATTATATTAAACAAACTTAAATTTGGTTTAAGCCATATCTTCCTTTCATAACCTAGATATCTTAGTTTAAACAAAAGGGACTAATTTAGGACATTTTTATTTTCACCAATAAAAATCATCCAAAATCTTGAAATTAGATTAATATTTTAAGCACCAACTAATTTCCTCTCTACAAGCCAAAGAAAGTTAAGAAGTCCTAAACATCATATTTAGGAAAGGATTCCACATTAAACTAACTAAATTTGACTCATTAATTTAATCCATGGTTCTCTCCCTAAGCCAATGCTCGGCTATGGTTTAGTAACATTGTAATCTATCTTTACTTTAAAAAACTTTAAATTCAATCATTGATCTATCTCTCCATCTATAAATTGTCTGTAAGAGAAAAAAGATCAAATGATTTTCTTTAATTCTCTTGATCCTTTGGAGACTCCCTCCTTAATTAGTTCTCTATTATCCTCCTCTTTCTTTCTAAATCTTATTAGATGTAAATCTCCAAAATCAAAGAAGTAGCCCTATTTTAGATTGATTCTAAGTTTTTTAGCTAAGAAGAGATCAAGTTTGAAGAAATTCTCTTAGAAGCTTTTTTTTTAAGAAGAAAAGAAGCATGCTAATCATATTATGACACCAGCATAGAAAGCTATCAACAAATACTATTGCTCTTTAATGATGTATGTATAAGCTTAGTAATTCCTTTAGAATAGATTATTTTTACTATATTTCTGCTTTTCAAGTAATTAGCTAGCAGATTTTTAGTTCTGTTTTTCTTCTTAGATATTAGATGGGTGGCTAAGGTACTGGCATCAAATAAAATGTTAGATTAAGCTTCTCTTATGGCTACCAATATTGAGTGTGATACTAGATATGAGATGCTTTAACTATATTATTATCATGAAAAATATCAGCTGGCTATAAACTTGAGTGAAAAGTGTGGCATCAAAATAATGCAACATGGATTCAAATCAAGTAATATATCTTTACAAGAAATCAAAGCATTTTTATGCTTCAATACTTTTAAAAATTATGAAAAATATCTCCTTGAAAAAGTAGCATTATTAGTAACTTTTATTAAATGAAAGAGAAAGAATAAAAATATATTATTGATAATATTAATAGAAAGAGAGGTGCCTATGCTGCATATCGTCATAGGCACCTCTTCTTCTATTTTTTTCATTTTTTGAACATCCAATTTATTCATCTACCTCAAATTCTCTACTTCTTGAAATGTATTTCATGTATGCATGTATGCATTGATGTTGCTCATATGCTTTGAGTCTTTTATATGAATGACAGTCTTTTGGATATTGTCAAGCCTATCAAGGAGGGTGCTCAATGGTTCACTGAATTTTGTGAAAAACTTTTGTATGACTGTCATTTGTACGAGCATCCGTGTAATACTTGCTTAAGATTTACTTGTTCCACCTATCAACAACCATCATGTTATTGATCATGTCGTTATATATTATGGTGATATTGATGCTTAGGATATTAGTGTGAGACCCAACATTTTGAACCAGACCTAATATTAGGATTCAGCTTTGCCAGCTTGGATCAAGTTAAAAAGGAAAAAGAAAAGAAAAGAAAGAAAGATAAAAATCAAATCACAGTTGGAGTCATAGAGGAGATAAATACCACTTCCTCTAAAGCTCAAAGAAATAGATAAGGTCATCCATTGCCTCATCCTCTTCTATTTGAAACCCACAAAAACCCTCGTCGAATCCAAAGAAAGAATGGCAACATCTAAGTGTTACTGCCAAATCACTTGCGATGAGCGTCGGGTGAGCTGAGATCTTCACAGGCTTTCGAGGATGCAGAGAGGTCACCGTCTTCCTTCGAGAGCCTACAAAAAGTCCCAGACCGGTAGTTCCGGTGGGAGACCTCCGACGTCCAAGTCAGTGGGTTATAGAACAGGAATGTTGTATGTGAGTAAAGCTTGAAAGAGGGAGAGAGAGAGGTCCCCAGCATTGAGCTCGGGTCCTCTTCTTATACATGTTCGGGGGGTCAAGTTTACCTCATTCCATTGTAACCATCGAATCTGCTTTGTTAGGATAAGCTTTGTGAACGGCAGGCAGGTGAGCCGTTGCTGAATGGTGCCGCGTATATCGGCAACTGCAGGGTGTGTTGGTAATTGCCCGTGATCTTGGTAAAACAGATGAGCAAGATATGTGGTGATTGGTGCCTTAAATCCCTAGGTCCGGTATTCGAGATTGGCTCTATTATACTAGGAAAACGTGCAATGTTGAGGCCGAAGCCAATGGCCGAGGCGAGGGTGGGGCCGAAGCCAGAGGCCGACGCCGAAGCCAAGGGCCAAGGCGAGGGTGAGGCCGAAGCTAGAGGCCGAGGCCGAAGAGGCCGAAGCCAAGGGCCGAGGCGAGGGTGGGGCCGAAGCCAGAGGCCGATGCCAAAGCCAAAGGCCGAGGCGAGGGTGAGGCCGAAGCCAGAGGCCGAGGCCGAAACCAAGGGCCAAGGCGAGGGTGAGGCCGAAGCTAGAGGCCGAGGCCAAAGCCAAGGGCGACACTAAAAACGACTATCAACTCATCTGATTCCGAAAATTGTGCAAAGTGTTACGCTGCTGCCCAAGGGAAGTGATCAGCCACATCAGATGCCCCCCTACCCCTGAGATGGATGGGCGTATAGTTGTCAGCGAAAGGGGTGTTAATATCCACCAGGTGGCTGATCTCCGTGCCATCATTCCACCTGTTCAGGCTATTGGGATTTGGCAAGATTTTCCTCGGATGAGGGGTTATGAAAAGGTAGGCGTCATCATTGTGGTGAGGTCACCGCTACCTCCTTATTGGCGGTGTTTTTCGTGTTCCTCGCGTCAAGTAGTTGCCGAGGCGATTTCTAATAGAAAGTGGACACATAGTCAAATCAGAAATCGGTGGGATGATTTGGAACGGGGGTATAAAAGGGGGAAATCATCCCCATCTTCTGCTTTTCACCTTTTCTCGCGTTATAATCTCTCACCTTGAATCTGCAAGCACTGTTCATCTCCCATTTCTGCTTACCTCCCGAGCTCTCTCTTCCTCAATCTCGGTTCAAGTTTTCTAGGTTAGTCCTTATGGCTTCTTCACCTTCTTGCTCTCTTTCCGATCTTGGGGATCATTCCCCTGTTCCTTTACCGCCTTCCTCTTCCCCGGGGCTTAGTTGGTCCTCTTCATCTTCCGACCATGTTCCATTGGAACAACGGCGAGTGACCAAACGACCCGCAACTGAGATTCATCCGGCCGCCGGATGGGCCCCACCCCGGCACCGTCGACCATCGCCGATCCATCCACTGCTGCCAAGGAGTCCCCTGAATAGACTGCCTCCACCATGTCGGCTCAAGATATTGTGAACTTAGAGCCAAGTATAATTTTCCTCCCAACATGCGTCTGTCCTACTCCACTCATAATGATAGGGTTACATCTTCCCGTTCTGGGAGGGTTGCCTTGTACAGAGCTTTCTTTAAGGCGGGGCTTTGGTTACCTATCTATCCTTTTATTCTCAACCTTTTAGACAGATACTCCTTGGCACCTACCCAGTTAGTCCCCAATTCATCCGAACCATCATTGGCTTCATGATACTTTGTCACTTTCATGGTATAGAGGCTAGCATCTCCTTATTTCGTAGCTTCTACACCCTCCGTAAGCAAGCGGGGTGGTGGTCCTTTACCCCTAGACCTAGCAGGATTCTTAGTCTTTCCATATCCATCAAAGGGTGGAAAGATAGATTCTTTTTTGCCGATGTTGAGGGGGTGAGTGGAACCTGGGGAACACCCAATACTGATGCAAATAGGGACTCTTCCATACTCCCGAGGGATCGAATGGCATTTAGGTAGCTTCCGACTGCCGACATCCCTCGGTGCAACCAGCTTTGATCGAAGAAAACCTCCATCTTGCCGGCCTTATTCCGCCCAGTGGTGAGTGGCTGATTACTCACCTTACTTTTTCTATCATTCTCCTCTCCTTCTCTCTTTCTCTCTTTCTTTTCTTTTTTTTTTTATTTTTTTTTGACACTTCCTTCATGTTTCTTGATACAGGAATGGCAACATCACTTTGCGAGATAAGATAGGCTGCCATAAGAAAAAGAAAAGTCAAGGCAGATGGGGCCCCTGCCGAAAGGAGGGCCGTCGCCAAGATTGCTAGGAGGACCGAGGTCGGAGAGGCCTTTGGAAGGGGCGAGATTGAGGGAAAGGCTAAGGTTAGAGAGGCCTCTAATGGGAGCGAGGCGAAAGGGCCGAAGTCGGCAGAGACCTAGGAAGCGAGGCGGTAAGGGCCGAGGTTGGAGAGGCATCAAGGTGGAATGAGGCGAGGGAAAGAGATCTACCTTATTCGCCTTCACCGGTACTGCATCCATCTCCTATCGATTTAATCGACACATCTCCGGAGCGAGGGACTAAAGAGCCGTCACCATGGCCCATAGCCACCAAAGCGGAACTAGCCAACTCAGCTACAAGGCTGACTCTGGAAGCCTCCTTATCTCCCGAAGGGGCAGCAACCGAGGCATCTCCAACAATAAAGGCGCCAGAGGGGGCAGAGTCGGAGGCTGAGTCCTCGCATGTAGCCATGAGACCAGCAGAGGAGGATGGCATCGATACCTCATTTCAATCAATTCTGATGTGCCATAGCCGTTGGGCCGAGCGGACATTGGCCCAGGCTTCCATGCCCGAGCTACAAAGGTTCCTTCGTCACCAAGGAAGATCTACATTCTTCTGAGAGGCGTTCATGGCACATCTTTGGGTAAGTATTGTTCCATTACCAAAACTTTTGTGACTGTTTCTTTATCTAACCTAAACAATCCGATCAAGCATTGAATTCTATGACTGCCATGAGGGGCCTTTGGTCCCAGACCAAGGCCGCTCTCGATCAATCTGTGCAGGAAATTCGAAAAGTCCAGGCTAGAGCAAAGAGGGAAAAGGCAGCCCTGGAGGAGGCCGGGCGAGACTGCCCGGGTGCAAAAAACTGAAGTCGAAGCCGAGGCCGCCCGATTTTGTAACCTGGCCCGGGCTGAGAAGGTGGAGGAGGCGCTGGAAGTGGCCCAGCGCCAGGTGGCCAATGAGCTTGATAACGCTCAGGTGGTAGAGGAAAAGCAGAGGGTGGCCGAAGAGAAGCAGAAAGCCGCTGAAGCGGAGATTTACCTACTGAAGCATCGGCTGCACTCTGCCACCATTGAGATTGGAGTGGCCGGGGAGCGGGCCGAGAATGCTGAGGAAATCGCTCGCCAATGAGATGTTGAGGCAGCACATCTGAGGACGGCGGTAACTAAGGCTGAGAAGAAGGCCGCTGAGGCCGAGAAGAGGGCCACCAAGGCCGAGGAGAAGGCCACCGATGTCGAGAAGAAAGCCGCCAAGGCCGTAGAAGATTTTAAGAAGTCCAAGGCCTTCAATAGGGAGTTGGCTGAGACAATCGCGTTTGCATACGAGGGCGGCTTCCAAGATTGCAAGGAAAAAATACACAGACTCTACGGCCTTGAGGGAATTGAAGAGCTGGAGTCGGACGAAGTTCTCAAAGATGATGGCTTAGCTCCAGCTGAACCCTAGTTTCTTTTACTTTCCTTGCTTTGTATTAAGTCCGACTTAAATCGGCAATTTTGTAAATTGTTGCTATTAATAGAATTTTGACCCATGATGCTCACGACTTGCACTATAGTCAGGTCATCTAGTGAATAAGTCGAAACGAACGAATTCCAATGACTAGACCACTCGACCATATATCGTAGGATGTTGCCATAGTGGTGCCCAGGGAGAACTCCAACATGATCTCGGTCTAGGACACAGCTAGGAAGTCAGCCAGAGAGATGATGTGGGATTAGTTTTGTGTACCGATGCGGAGTCGAATATGTTCCGACGCGAAGTCAAGCAAAGTGCCGACGCGGAGTCGAGACAAGTGCCGATATGGAGTCGAGCCAAGTGCCGACACAGAGTCGAGCTAAGTGCCACCGTGGAGTCGAGCCAAGCGCCGATGCGGGGCTGAGCTAAGTGCCACCGCGGGGTCAAGCTAAGTGCCGACGTGGAGTCGAGCCAAGTGCCACCGTGGAGTTGAGCCAAGTGCTGACGCGGAGTCGAGCCAAGCACTGACGCAGGGTCAAGCTAAGCGCCGACGCGGAGTCGAGCCAAGTGCCGATGCGGAGTCGAGCCAAGTGTCGCCGCGGAGTCGAGCCAAGTGCCGACGCGGGGTCGAGCTAAGTGCCGACATAGGTTCGAGCTAAGTGACGATGCAGAGTTGAGCTAAAAGTGCTGAGGGGAGACTTTGGCTTGGAGTGCCGATGCGGAGCCGGGCTTGGAGTGCCGAGAAAAGACTCGGGCTCAGAATGCCGATGTGGAGTTGGGCTTTAGTGCAGAGGGGAGACTCTGGCTTGGAGTGCCGACGCGAGCCGGGCTTAGAGTGCCGACGTGGAGCCAGGCTTAGAGTGTCGAGGGGAGACTCGGGCTTAGAGTGCCGTTGGGAGGCTCTGGCTTGGAGTACCGATGTGGAGCCGGGCTGAGCACCGAGGGGAGACTCTAGTTGGAGTGCCGACGCATAGCCAGACTGAGCACCGAGGAAGACTCTAGTTTGGAGTGCCGATGTGGAGCCGGGCTTAGAGTGCTGATGCAGAGCCGGGCTTAGAGTGCCGAGGGGAGACTCGGGCTTAGAGTGCCGACGCGGAGCCGGGCTGAGCACCGAGGGGAGACTCTAGCTTGAAGTGCCAACACAGAGCTGGGCTGAAAGCCGAGGGGAGACTCTCTCTTGGAGTGCCGACGTGGAGCTGGGCTTAGAGTGCCAACGCGGAGCCGGGCTTAGAATGCTGAGGGGAGACTCGGGCTTAGAGTGCCGACGCGGAGCCGGGCTAAGTGCCGAGGGGAGACTCAGCCTTAGAGTGCCGAGGGGAGACTCGGGCTTAGAATGCCGACGCGGAGCCGGGCGGCGTAGGTTATCTGCATTCCAAGTGCAAGGGAGAGGCTTCCCGTCTAGCCCCTCAACTTTGTACGCTCCGTGGTGAAATGCCTCCTTGACTCGGTAGGGTCCTTCCTATCTTGGCACTAGCTTGCCTCCTTCTATCGGCTTTGAAACTTCAGCTCACTGGAGGACTAAGTCTCGGGGTGGAACGTCTTGGGATGAACTCGGGCATTGTAGTACCTGGCCGTCCGCTGATGGAAGGCCACCATCCGGAACCATGCTCGGTCTCGTAGTTCCTCCACTAGGTCGAGGTTGGCCCGTAACTGATTTGGGTTGTCGCCCTCGCTGTACGACTCCGTCCGAGGGCTCGGGACACCTATCTCCACCAAAATGATAGCTTCGGACTCAAAAATCAGGCTGAAAGGAGTCTCTCCGGTGGAGGCTCGCGGCGTTGTGTGGTAGGCCCATAGCACACTGGGGAGCTCTTCCACCCACCATCCTTTACAGTCATCTAGCAGAGCCCTAAGCCCTTGAAGAATAGTGCGGTTGGTCATCTCGGCCACGCCGTAGGTTTGGGGATGCCCCATTGAGGAGAATCGATGATGAATGCCTAGCTTGGTGCAGAACTCTCGGAAGGCCGTGTTGTCAAACTGCTGGCCATTGTTAGTGACGAGGGTGTGCGGCAACCTGAATCGGCACACTATAGATTTCCAGAAGAAAGATCTCACCTTGCCCTCGGTGATCTTGGCGAGTGCTTCGGCCTCGATCCACTTGGTGAAATGGTCGATGGCTTCCAGAAGGAATTTGCGCTGACTGGAGGCTGGAGGGAATGGTCCCAGGATGTCCATACCCCACTAGGTGAAGGGCCAAGGTGTAGCAAGGGGGGTCAGCTGGGATGCCAGTTGGCACTGGACGTTGGCAACTGTCACATCTTTCGATGAGCTCGGACGCATCCTTCCTCATTGTCAGCCAGTAGTACCCTTGTCGCAAGGCCTTATACACCAGAGTTCTGTCCCCCAGATGACTCCCGTATATGCCTTCATGTATTTCTCGCAGGATGTAGTCAGCTTCCGTGAGGCCGACGCATTTGAGGACCGAGTACGAGAATGATCTTCGGTAGAGCTTTCCTTCCATTATAAGAAATTTTGGGGCCCGCCGCTTGAGTAGCTTGGCCTAGGCCAGGTCTTCAGGGAGGGCACCATTGGTGAGATATTGGACATAAGCATCCATCCAAGAAGGCTCTTGCTCGACTGGTAGGGCTTCTTCTGTTGTTTCGATACTTGGGGCTTCCAGATGCTCTATGTAAGCTTTTTCCAACATCCCATCGACTGAGGTAGCGAGCCGGGACAAAGCGTCAGCTCGGGCATTCTCCCCTCGAGGGATGTAGCTGACGCTGAAGTAGGCTAAGGGAGAGGCTTGCGACTGCACCATACTCAAGTAACGGGACATAGTAGGATCTTGCACCTCATACTCTCCTGTGATTTGGCCAGTGACTAGCTGGGAGTCAGTGAATGCTCTAAGGTGCTTCACCCCGAGCTCCTGGGCCAACCTTATTCCAGACAATAGGGCCTCATACTCTGCCTGATTGTTGGTGGTTGGAAAGAGAAAGCAGAGAGCGCACTCAGTTACAACTCCGTCCGGGTTAGCCAGGATGAGGCCTGCTCCGCTCCCTTGGGTATTTGATGCTCCGTCCACATGAAGGATCCATTCATCCTCTCCGATCCTAGGAGTTGAGGGGTTTGCATGGGACTCTTCTGGTTGCTCCTTACCTCAGGTGCATTCGATCAAGAAATCTGCCAGGACCTGAGACTTCATAGCCGACCAGGGACGGAATAATAGGTCGAACTCTCCCAGCTTGAGCGCCCACTTCGCCAGTCGGCCCGAAGCGTCCGGACGAGCAAGAATCACCTTTAGTGGTTGGTCTGTGACCACCGCGATCGGATAAGCTTGAAAATAGGGTCGGAGGCATTGGGCGGAGACAATCAACGTGAAGATAATTTTTTCGATTCTTGAATACCTGGTCTCCGCGTCATGAAGCACCTTGCTGGTGTAATACACCAGCTTTTGTGTTCCATCGGCGTCTATGCAAACCAGCATGGAACTGACAGCTTCGGAAGAAGTCGCGAGGTACAGAAGAAGTTCTTCTCCACCCTTCGGCTTGGACAGCAGCGGCAGGGTGGATATAAATTCTTTCAGTCCCTCGAAGGCCTCCTGACACTCCTTCATCCATTCAAGTCCGTTGACCCTGTGCAGTGCCTTGAAGAAAGGCAAACATCTCTCAGCAGACTTGGATAGAAAATGGCTCAAAGCCGCCACCCTTCCCGTCAAGCGTTGCACGTCCTTCTTGTTGGCAGAAGACTTCATGTCCAAAATGGCTCGAACTTTATCGGGGTTCGCCTCGATTCCACATTGGGTCACCATGAAGCCCAAGAACTTGCCGGCTGTCACCTCAAAAGGCGCACTTGCAAGGATTTAGCCTCATCTGGCATTGGCAGAGGTTACCGAAGGTCTCTGTCAGGTCAGCGATATGGTTGGTGTTGCGAACGCTTTTTGTCAGCATGTTGTCCACGTATACCTTTATGTTGTGTCCGATTTGGTCCTCAAAGATTTTGTTCATTAGCCTTTGGTAAGTGGACCCCACGTTCTTCAGTCCGAACGGCATCACCTTGTAACAATATAGTCCCTTCTCAGTTATGAAAGAAGTATCTTCCTCATCGGCCGGGTTCATCCTGATTTAGTTTTACCCAGAGAAGGTGTCCATGAAACTAAGGGTCTCATGACCGGATGTAGCGTCCACCAGTTGGTCGATCCGAGGCAAAGGAAAACTCTCCTTGGGGCATGCTTTGTTGAGGTCCGTGAAGTCTACACACATCCTCTAGTTTCCGTTGGCTTTACGGACTATCACGACGTTAGTCAACCAATCGGGGTAGTGAACTTCCCGGATTTGGCCCGTAGCTTTGAGCTTAGGATTTCCTCGTCAATGGACTTCTATCTATCTGGGATGAAGCTCCTCTTCTTCTATCGAATGGACCGGCATTCTGGCTTGAGGTTGAGCCAGTAAGTGATTATCTCCTCAGGGATGCCTGACATATCAGATGATGACCACGCAAAGATATCAGAATTGGCATGCAGGAAAGCAAAGAGCTGATCGCATGCCTCTTCTGGAAGTAGCGCTTCGATCTGGATGGTCCTTGTCGGGTCCTCCCCCAAGGGGAAGGTTAGGAGGTGCTCGGCTGGCTCCCCTCTCCTTTCTAGGTCTCGGGGGTCGAGCGGTTCAGGCGCTGCTGCCGACACCGTCTCTTGCGGACTGGGGGCTAAGTGGTAGCAGAGCGGTAGCGGGCTCCATTCTCCCTTCATTTCTCTGACCCCTTCGTCGATGGGGAACCTCACCAGCAATCTCTTGGTGGATATAACAGCATCCAGTAAATTCAAGCCAGGCCGTCCCATAGTGTTGTAAGCCAATGGGACCCGAACCACCAGGAAGTTTATGACTACCGTGCTTGACGCAGTGGAGTCCCAGCTGTGACAGGAAGAGCGATCTCCCCTTCGACGCTCACAGAATCTCCGTAAAACCCATTAGAGGCATGGTGACGGGTTGCAGAGAGGAGTTAGACAGGTTCATCCGAACAAAAGTCTCGTAGCTCAAAACATCAACAGAACTTCCACTATCTATTAAAATTCTCTTTACAGGGTGTTTGGCTATAGTCATAGACACGATGACGCTGTCGTCATGTTTGTTAACTACCCCGTCCAAGTCCTTCCTAAAGAAAGGAATTACAAAGTCTAACCCCTCATGTCGACATTTTGAGCCGTTTCCTGCCCCCTAGGAAATCATGGCTATCGTCTTTTCCATCGGGGTGTTGTCCACGCCGATCTGAGGTGCAGGAGGCGCTGATGGACCCAGAGCAGGGGGGTTTCCTCTTCGAATGAACTTGCCCAAATGACCCTGTTGGACAAGTTCTTCAATGGCCTTTTTCAAAAGGTAGCAGTCTTTAGTGTCATGCCCATAATCTTGGTGATACCGGCAGTAGAGTTCCTTGCTGCGAGGAACCCCCGGCTTCATAGGGGGCGGGTGTTGGAAGTAGGGCTCGTCCTCGATCTTCAACAGGATGTGAGAAATTGGAGCGAGGAGAGGGGTAAACTGCTCCTTGGGGATGAGCATTTGAGGTCGGTTGTCCAAGCGACGAGGTAGCTCAGGCTTTTTGGATCGTCCTTCGGCGGGTTCCTTGGATATTGGCTTCTTGCTGGAGCCTTTCTTGGCCTCCCTTCTAGAAGAGTCCACTTCGTCGGTGCGAATGTACTTCTGCGCCTGGCTCAGCAGTTCGGCATAGGAGCTGGGAGGTTTTTTGTCCAGGGAGTAAGCGAACCTGGAAGGACGGAGCCCTCGCTTCAGGGCTAGGGTGGCTACAGAGTCCTCCAAGTTATAAACCTCGAGCGCGGCCTCCTTGAACTAAGCAACAAAATCCTTCAGAATCTCGCCGCTCCTTTGCTGAACAGCGAATAAACTATCAACCACTCGAGGGATCTTCCGGCATGCATCAAAGTGGGCCAGGAAAGATCGCTCGAGTTGTCTAAAACAATTGATGCTGCGCGATGGCAAATGAGAATACCATGCGTGCACCACCTTCCGAAGTGTGGCCAGAAAGGCAACACACAGGAGAGAGTCCATCGCCCCCTGAACTTGCATGAGGACATTGTAGCTCTCCAAGTGGTCCAGAGGATCCGTCGTGCCGTCGTATGGGTCCAACTAGGGGAGACAGAACCGAGGTGGGACTGGCTCCTCCATGATGCGGCGAGAAAGCGAAGGACGGTGGTCATAGTCTGTCCCGTGAGGGTTGGAGATCCGGAGACTAAGCTCCTCCAATCGCTAATGATACTCATCAAGCTGCCGTTTGGCCCGACGAGCGGCCTTCCTGTCGGTGTCTTCTTTAGAGGAGTCAAAAGAGGAGAATGGGGAAGACTGCCGGTGCAGGGAGTGCACATGCCTTGGTTCCTTCTCTTCATTCCACCGGTGGGAGCGATCAGAATGGCGGGAGAGAGATTGCCGTCACTTTGAGGTCTCCCAATGGTGAGGTTCAAGGAGCGAGTGGTGGGAGGCCTCCTCCTGCCCTGACGAGGTTGACTGGCTCCATGGCCCTCCTCATGAGGCGGAGGGGGTTGAGGTGGCAATGGCATGGTGGCGAAGCAATGTTCCTGTAGTCCCCGTACCATCGTCATCAGATCTTACACCTGATTGGTCAGGACATCAAGCCGATCGGCTTGGCTAACCTGTGGTGGCGCAAGAGGCAGAACATGGAGGTTGGCCTCCGATTGCTCAGCCCGTGGGAGGCGTTCCCCGGCATGGCTGGTGGAGGCTTCCTGAGCTTGTGTTGTTACCATCGTCTCCCTTGCAAAAGTTGAGGGGTCGCAGATGCGTGAAGGTGAACGTTTGTCTACCGGCCCTCCTTCCTAGTGCGCCAATTTGTTGCTGCCAAATCACTTGCGATGAGCGTCGGGTGAGCTGAGATCTTCACGGGCCTTCGAGGATGCAGAGAGGTCACTGTCTTCCTTCGAGAGCCTGCAAAAAGTCCTAGACCGGTAGTTCCGGTGGGGGCCATTCGATGCCCAAGTTAGTGGGTTGTAGAACAGGAATGTTGTATGTGAGTAGAGCTTGAAAAAGGAAGAGAGAGAGAGGTCCCCCAGCGTTGAGCTTGGGTCCTCTTCTTATACCTGTTCGGGAGGTCAAGTTTACCTCGTTCCGTTGTAACCGTCGAATCTGCTTTGTTAGGATGAGCTTCGTGAATGGCGGACAGGTGAGTTGTTACTGAATGGGTGCCGCGTATATCGGCAACTACAGGGTGTGTTGGTAATTACCCGTAATCTCGGTAAAACAGATGAGCAAGATATGTGGCGGTTGGTGCCTTAAATCCCTGGGTCCGGTATTCGAGAATGGCTCCGTTATATTAGGAAAACATGCAATGTTGAGGCCGAAGCCAAAGGCCGAGGCCGAAGCCAAGGGCCGAGGCGAGGGTGAGGCTGAAGCTAGAGGCCGACGCCAAAGCCAAGGGCCGAGGTGAGGGTGAGGCCGAAGCCAGAGGCCGAGGCTGAAGCCAAGGGCCGAGGCAAGGGTGGGGCCGAAGCCAAAGGCCGAGGCGAGGGTGAGGCCTAAGCCAGAGGCCGAGGTCGAAGCCAAGGGTTGAGGCGAGGGTGAGGCCGAAGCCAGAGGCCGAGGCCAAAGCCAAGGGCCGACACCAGAAACGAGCTATCAACTCATATGGTTCCAAAAATTGTGCAAAGTGTTACGCTGCCGCCCAAGGGAAGTGATCAGCCATATCACTAAGTATCAAAAGAGTGAGATATCAATGGAGAAGATCAGTGTCCTCTTCCTCAATTTAATAAGCAATCTAACAATCGAACCAACATCAGCAAGCCCTCTTTGATTCCTCCTCTTGTTTTCAGTCCAATTATCTTTTGTTTCTTTGATGGGCTGTTGATGGTTACCGAAATAGTAGGTTTTTGTAGCTTCTATTTTTGTCTCTTTTATCGGGGGTAAACAATGGCCGAACCTAAAGCCGATGGAGCCATAATCCCCAATCAGCCCCTTAACAAAAGCTAGAATGAAAAAGCCTTTGTACACAGTCTTCGATATAGCAAATCCTACATGGGTTGCACTGTTTTTTCTTATTGATCGAAACCCATTAAAAAAATATTAAGACAGCTTTATAACATTATGAGGGGAAAAATTATGATACCCCAGTTTTAAACTTACAACACCGTAGTTATAAAGTGAAGACACCCGTTCAAAAAGCAAAAAAAAAATTACAACACCCTAGTTTTAAACTTACGACACCATAGTTATAAAATTAAGACACCCGTTCAGAAAGAGAAAAAAAAAATTACAACACCCGAGTTTTAAACTTACGACACCCTAGTTTTAAACTTAAGACACCCATTCAGAAAAAGTGTCTGTACACAAATTCCAAAAAAAAAGCTAATGTACATTAATACCCGTTTAGCTTTTTTTTGAATTTTGTATACAGATACATTTTCTGAACGAGTATCGTAAGTTTAAAACTAGGGTATCGTAAGTTTAAAACTGGGGTGTCGTAATTTTTTTTTGCTTTTTGAATGGGTGTCATAAGTTTAAAACTAGGGTGTCGTAAGTTTAAAACTAGAATGTCATCTTAAATTTTGATGTGACGTGCATTAATACCCATTTAGCTTTTTTTTTGAAATTTATGTATAGACACATTTTCTGAGTGGGTGTCGTAATTTTATAGCTACGGTGTCATAAGTTTACAACTAGGGTGTCGTAATTTTTTTTTTCTTTGAATGGGTGTCATAAGTTTAAAACTGAGATGTCATAAAATTTTTTTTTGGGATGTCATAAATGTATTTGAATATTTTTTATGAATGTTATACATATGTGGATCAATAAAAAGGGACGGTGCAGCCTACGTAGGACTTGCTGTACCGGATATGGTGTATAAAGTCTTTTCTAATCTAGGACTGGCCATGGTTGGCGGTAAAAGTGATTATCTCATTTGAATGACCCTTTAATATGGTTCCCCTGTTCCAATTCAATTCTACCCTAGTTCATGCCCTATTTTATTGAAAGAACAGTGGCCTTACAAGGCCAATTGAGCTGTACGCTTCTCACCAAACCCTTATTTATTAAAATGGACCTTTGTTCCATTTTAAAAGTTTAGGTATTGTTTGAAATAGGGGATAAGAGGGGATATCCAGGGATATCCCCTCTTATTCCCAAAAGCTATAACTATAAGGGATAGCTGGGAATAAAGTTAACCAAAGGGTTAATCCATGGTTAATCATGGATATCCCCTCAATTTATTTCCTAGAAAATGCAGGAATAGCTGGTTATCCCTCCAAATAAGAGTAAAAAAAAGTTATCCTATGGATTTACCTTTTTGCATTTGATATGATCAATGGGATAGCCAGGGGATAAACTCTATCCCGTACACTTATCCATGGATAATATTTTTTCTATCAAACACTACCTTAATGTCAGTAAGGGCTAACAGTGAGGTCTATTCCAATCGGTAAAACTTTTGTGGATTATATTGGTTTCTTATTTCCTTCAACCAGATCTTGCCTTATTCTAAGAATTTTATAAGCCATATTTTGCTTCGCATGAAAGATCATAAAGATCTTCCCCTTTTCACTTTGGAAACTCCAATTGCATAGAATGAGATTTGAATCATTGCAAAGGCTAAACCTTTAACAAATAAACTTTTTGTAAGTCTAAAGTAGATGGCATGACAAGAAATTTCTTGCTTCACATAATAAATCTAATGATAAAGATCCTCCATTTTTACTTTGGAAACTCTAGTTGCATAAAATGAGATTTGAACTATTTTTAAGGCTGAACCTCTAGCAAATGAACTTTCTGCAAGTCTAAAGTAAATAGCGTGGCAAAAATTCTCTCTTTAACGTTTTAATTTTCGATGATATCTATTGATGCCAAGTCACCTTCCTTCAACGCCGAGAGACGGAGGACCTCCACTTCGGAATGTTCCTGCAAGAAAGCCCCCGGAGATCGGATGCTCCGATGGGGACCCTCCGACATTCCAGTAAGTTACTTGGGAACAGACAAGAGTAAAAATTAGCAGAAGGAGCTAGAGAACTTGAGTTCAAGCCCCCTCCCTCGTTGTGAGTGTGGGCTTTTATACCTGTTCGAAGTCCCTTTTCCCGTTTCCAGAAGGTTGCTGATTTTGAGGTACTGTTGTCCGATAACGGACGGAAGGCAAGGCTGCCGGTGACAAATCGTAACCGACACTGAGCATGTCAAAGGTGTTATGTCCCATCGGCCACCTGCCAAGCACGTCGCTACAGGTGGCTCATGGGCGCAGTCAAATCAGGCATGCGCTGTTACGGGGTGTGGCCATGCGCTGCTGCAGTCGAGTGGTGGACACGTGGCCACTGCAGGCGGTTGGTGGGCCACGTGGGTGTGTAGACGGCTCGAGGTAGCGGGACATGAGGTCCGAGGCCGAGGGGACACGGGGTCTGAGGCTGAGGTCGAAGGGACGCCTGGTCCGAGGCCGAGGGGACGTGGGATCCGAGGCCGAGGCTGAGGGGGTGCTGGGTCCGAGGCCGAGGGGACGCCGGGTCCGAGGCCGAGGGGACGCTGGGTTCGAGGCCAAGGCCAAGGGGACACCGGGTCCGAGGTCGAGGGGATGCCAGGTCCGAGGCCGAGGGGACACCGAGTCCAAGGCCGAGGGGATGCCAAGTCCGAGGCCGAGGGGACACCGAGTCCAAGGCCGAGGCCGAGGGAGCGCTGGGTCCGAGGCCAAGGTCGAGGGAACGCCGGGACCGAGGCCGAGGCCGAGGGGAGGGGACGTTGGGCCCGAGGGGGCCTCGGAGGCCGAAGGGGCCTCGAAGGTCGAAGTCGCCTTGCGGGGCCAAGGCAAAGCTCCGTCAGTTTCCTTCATTGTTAATTCTAACCCACATCAGATGTCCCCTCGCTCCTGAGACGAAGCAGGCCCACCCCTGCAAGGCAAAAGGGGTGTCATCCCCCAAGTAGCTGATCCCCACCTGCCGCCAACCGCCGACGGGCACGTGTCCTCGGGCGTTGTGATAACTTAGCGTGGGCAACCTGGGGGATGCGATGGGGCAGCCTCTGTCGTCCATTTGATCTGCAGAGATTGGCCTCGAGGTGGGGGTGCCCTCTTGATACCTACAAAAAGCTGCCGTCATCATTACCATCATAACGCTGACGTTAGCGGTGTCCCATCATTGGCCGAAGATGGAATGCCCCATGCGCCGGGCGCCTGTCGAGGCGACCTAACCTATGGCAGGAGTCCGCATGGCTGGGCAGGTAAGGTAGAATGATTTGAAACTGTTTAAGTCGGACGAAGGGCCAGTTTCTGCCATTTTGCTTCCAACTGTTGTCATCTTCCTCTGGCTCTCGAACTCACCTGCATCCCAAGAACCAGCCTCCACCATTTTCTCCACAGGTTAGCTCCTTGACCTTCCCAAAACCTTTTCCATCCTCCCTCGAACCTCTGCCATGGCCTCTTCACCATCCTGGTCCTCTTTTGCCTCCCCCGAAGATCGAATCTCTCCCTCGAGGCTTCGTGCCTCTTCATCTCCCGCTCCCTCGTGGTCCTCCTCCGATCCAGAGGACCACATTCCTATCATCCAACGGCGAGCCACCGGCAGGGCTCTAGCAAGGAGTCATCCGGCAGCCGCTGGCACCTCATCGAGGGTGGGGATGGAATCCCCGACGGGGACCGCCTCCACGTAACGAGCCAAGACTTGGCCAATATAAGGGCCCATTATCAGATCCCTAGAGAAATAGGGCTCTTCATCCTGATCCCAGATGATAGGGTAGTGTCCTTCCGACCTGGTAGGATAGCCTTATACGAGATTACCCTGAGGCTGGGCCTTCGTCGGCCTTTTCACCCTTTTTTTGTTAACCTCCTCGACTATTACTCTCTGACCCCTGCTCAGCTTGTTCCAAACTCCATCTGAACCATCTGTACCTTCATTATCCTTTGCCACTTCCACTGCATTACCCCCAGACTTTCCCTTTTATGATGCTTTTACACCCTCCGACAGCAGGCAGGTTGGTGGTTATTTCAGCCCCGACCCGGCCGAGTCCTCAAGCTATACCTCCCCTCTTCCGTCAAGGGATGGAAGTCTCGGTTCTTTTTTGCCGACTTGGACCAGATCAAGCCTAGGTGGGGCGACCCAGACCTTAGGCCCAATATGAACTCATCCATACTCTCGGGGGATAAGGAGGCGCTGGGGCAGCTGCTGATGGCCGACACCCCAAGTGCAACTGACTCTTGATGGAGAGTAACCTCCGACTCGCGGGAGTCTCTACCCAAAGCGGTGAGTAGTGATCGGCCCGGCACTTAGCCAATTTTTCCTTTGTTCTTTTTCTTTTCTTTTCCTTTTTTTTAACTAACCCCAGTCGATGCTGTGCAGTGATGAAGCTCCCGACCCCCAAACTCAAGAGGGCTGCCACAAAGAGGAAGAGGGCCCTAGAGGGGTCGAGCGAGGAGCAGCAGGCCCTGGCCTCCAGGCACCCGGTGGTGCAAGTCTCCCTGCCACCCGAGCAGCAAGAGCCTCTGGTCGCACCGGAGGTGGACCTGATGGCAGACACCCCTCTAGAGGGGGTGAGGGTTGAAAGGGCAACGGGGGAGCCCCAAGTCCCCACCGAACCACCCCAGTGAAGGCCGAGCGAAGCTGGGGAGAGGGGCCATCAGTGGCAGCGAGCCTGCTCCCAGAGGAGATACCGGCGGGCAGTCCCCCGTGCATTGAGCCTGAGCCTACCGAGGGGAGCAGAGCCAAACCGAGGCCACCTCGGGACTCCATCATGAATGATGGGCGCTGGGCAAAGCGGCTCATCTCTCAAATAATTGTGCCTGAGATCCAGGAGGAGCTCAGTCACCTTGGAGCAGCTACATTCTTTCGAGAAGCCTTTGTGACTCTCGTCCGGGTAAGTAATCATGCAACCCTCTGCTTCTGAATACTTGACTATTTGAGTGCTGACAGATGTTCTAAATGCAGTTGGAAAACTCCCTGATGGCCACAAGGGAGGTCATCAATGAAGGTGAGGCCATCATCCGTTAGGCTCGGCGGGACGCCGAGGAGGCCCAGGCCTGGGCCGAAGCGGCTGAGAGGGCCTTGGAGGCGGTGAGGACTGACCGAGCCGCTGAAATAGATGAAGCCGCCAGGCGGGCAGAGATCGAGGCCAACCGAGCCCGGGCGGCGCTGAACCAACTCGGGAAGGCCGAGAGTCTCATCGAGGCCCGCAATATTCACATCGCCGAACTGGACTCGGCCATCTGGGCGGCCGAGACTAGGCTCAAGCGCACCGAGGAGAGGGCGGATCATGCCGAGGAGAGGGAGAGGGAGGCCGCCTCCATAGTCGCAAAGAAGGAGGATAGGGTCCAAGCGGTGGAGGCTACTGTTGAGGCCAGGGTCACCGCGACCCTGGAGGAGTTCAGGGCATCCAAGCGCTTCGCGGACGAGCTGGCTGAGACCTCGGCGGACGCCTACCTTCAGGGGTTCCAATGCAGGAAGGAGAAGGTGGCTCGAGACCTGAACTTCCCCCAAGCTTTGGAGGTCGAGCCAGACCGCATGTCTGAGGTGGCCTTGTTCGACGATGAGCCCGTGGCGGCCGACCCGTAGACTTGTATTTTTCCTTTAATCTTTGTACTAAGTCCGACCTAGTCGGCATTTTATAAGCTCACTTATCAATGAAAATATTTTTGGTTCTAAAATGTGTCGCGCTTGAGTCCTCGGCTCACCGACGTGGGACCCCTATGGGCTGTGTCGGCACTGAGAGATAGTGTCTTCCCACTTACCATGAGCGACTTTGACTTAGCTGCTACGTAGGGCTGGACCCCAGGGAGAGCCGAGGTTAGACTCAGGGTTAAGTCTACCTCGAGCCACCAAATGTTGATGGGACATCGGCTCTCAGTACTGATGGAAAATCTGCCATGGCATGCCGAGTGGGGCTTGAGCTTCTGAGTATCGATGGAACATCGGCCTTGAAATGCTGAGGTTGACTCGGGCTTCTGAGTACCGATGGAACATCGGCCTTCGGATGCCAAGGTGGACTCAGGCTTCTGAGTACTGATGGAACATCAGGCTTGGAATGCCGAGGTGGACTCGGGCTTTTTGCTGATGGTACACCGGTCTTCGGCGCCAATGGTACATTGGTCTTGGAGTGCCGAGCTGGCCTTGAGCTTTTGGGAGCCGATGGTACACCGGTCTTCGGTGCTAATGGTACATTGGTCTTGAAGTGCCGAGCTGGCCTCGGGCTTTTTGGAGCCAGTGGTACATCGGTCTTTGATGCCAATGGTACATTGGTCTTGAAGTGCCGAGCTGGCCTCAGGCTTTTTGGAGCCGGTGGTACACTGGTCTTTGGTGCCAATGGTACATTGGTCTTGAAGTGCCGAGCTGGCCTCGGACTTTTTGGAGCCAGTGGTACACCGGTCTTCGTACCAATGGTACATTGGTCTTGGAGTGCCGAGCTGGTCTCGGGCTTTTTGGAGCCGATGGTACACCGATCTTCGGTGCTAATGGTACATTGGTCTTGAAGTGCCGAGCTAGCCTCGGGCTTTTTGGAGCCGATGGTACACCGGTCTTCGGTGCCAATGGTACATTGGTCTTGAAGTGCCGAGCTGGCCTCGGGCTTTTGGGCACCAATGGAACATCGGTCTTGGAACGCCGAGGTGGACTCGGACTTTTGAGAGCCGGTGGTATACCGGTCTTCGGTGCCAATGGTACATTGGTCTTGAAGTGCCGAGCTGGCTTCGGGCTTTTCGGAGCCGATGGTACACCGGTCTTCAGTGTCGATGGTACATCAGTCTTCGGTGCCGATGGTACATCGGGCTTGCAGTGCCAAGCTGGCCTTGGACTTTTTGGAGCTAGTGGTACACCGGTCTTCGATGCAAATAGTATATTGGTCTTCAAGTGCCGAGATGGCCTCGAGCTTTTTGGAGCCGATGGTACACTGATCTTCGATGCCTATGGTACATTGGTCTTAAAGTACCGAGCTGGCCTCAGACTTTTTGGAGCCGATGGTACACCAGTCTTCGGTGCCTATGGTACATTGGCCTTGAAGTGCCGAGCTGGCCTTGGGCTTTTGGAGCCGATGGCACACTGATCTTCGGTGCTAATGGTACATTGGTCTTGAAGTGCCAAGCTGGCCTCGGGCTTTTTGGAGCTGGTGGTACATCGATCTTTGATGCCAATGGTACATTGGTCTTGAATTGCCGAGCTGGCCTCTGGCTTTTTGGAGCCGGTGGTACATCGATCTTCGGTACCAATGGTACATTAGTCTTGAAGTACCAAGCTAGCCTCGGGCTTTTTGGAGCCGGTGGTACACCGATCTTTGGTGCCAATGGTACATTGGTCTTGAAGTGTCGAGCTGGCCTTGGGCTTTTTGTTAAAAAGATGGGTTACTCGAGCACACTTTTATTGATATAGAAAGCGGGTCCGAAGCCCAAGAGAACGTAGGCAACTCAATGTAGAGAAGGGATACATTACAAATAATATCAATGGAGGTTGTCGGCATTCCAAGTCCGAGGGAGTAGCTTTCCATCTAACCCTTCGATTTTGTATGCCCCACGATGGAGGGCTTCGGTGACTCGATAGGGTCCTTCTCAATTGGGTGATAGCTTCCCCCCTTCCGTCGGCTTTGTAACCTCAGCCCGTTTGAGGACCAAGTCCCTCGGCAGGAAGGTCTTAGGGTGGACGCGCGCATTGTAGTACCTAGTCGTTCTCTATCGGTAGGCGGCCATTCGGAGTCGGGCTCGGTCGTATACCTCCTCCAGGAGATCGAGGTTGGCCCGGAGTTGGACCGCGTTGTACTCCTCATTGTATGACTCCGTTCGTAGGCTCGGGGCGTCTATCTTCATAGGGATGACAGCCTCGGATCCGAAGACGAGGCTGAAGGGCGTCTCGCCGGTGGGAGTCCGCGGCGTTGTGTGGTAGGCCTACAGCACATTGGGAAGCTTCTCCACCCACCTTCCTTTGAAGTCATCCAGCCATGCTCTAAGTCCTTGGAGGAGGATGTGGTTGGTCACCTCAGCTGCACCGTTGGTCTGAGGGTGACGACCGAGGTGAACTGTTGGTGAATGCCAAGCTCGGTGCAAAATCATTTGAAGGCCGCGCTGTCGAACTGTCGGCCGTTGTCAGTGATGAGGGTATGCGGCAGCCCGAACATGCAGATTATTGATTTCTAGAAAAAAAGATCTCACCTTGCCCTCAGTGATCTTGGCCAGTGCCTTGGCCTCAATCCACTTGGTGAAGTAGTCAATGGCTACTAGCAGGAATTTGCGCTGACTGAAGGCTGGGGGAAACAGTCCCAGAATGTTCATACCCCACTGAGCGAAGGGCCAAGGTGCCACCAGGGGGCTTAGCTGAGACGTCGGTTACCGCTAGATGTTAGCATGGCGCTGGCAACTATCACACCTCTTGATGAGCTCCGTCGCATCCTCCCTCATCATCAGCCAGTAGTACCCTTGCCGCAGGGCTTTGTATGCCAAAGCTCTGCCCCCCATATGACTTCTGCATATGCCTTCATGGATTTCTCACAGGATGTAGTTAGCTTCCATGGCATCGACACACTTGAGGACCGGGTATGAGAATGACCTTCGGTAGAGCCTTCCGTCCATCATCGGAAACTTCGGTGCCCGCCTCCTGAGTAGTCTGGCTTCGGCTGGGTCTTCAGGGAGGGCACCCTCGGTAAGGTATGGGATGTAAGCATCCATCCAAGAGGGCTTCTGCATGACCAGTAGAGCCTCTTCTATGGCTTCAATGCTTAGGGTCTATGGATGTTCCACGTAGGTTCTTACCAAGGTCCCGTCGGTCGAAGTGGCCAAGCGGGATAGCACGTCGGCCCTGGCATTCTCTCCCTGGGGAATATAGCTGACGCAGAAGTAGACAAACTGCGAGGCCTAGGATTGCACATTGCCCAGGTAACAGGACATGACCAAATCTCTGGCTTCGTACTCCCCAGCGACCTACCCAGAGACGAGCTGAGAGTCTATGAAAGCCCTCAGATGCCTCGCATCGAGTTTTCCGGCCAACTTCATTCCTACAGCAAGGCTTCATACTCCGCTTGGTTGTTGGTGGCTGGGAAAAGGAATCAAGAGTGTACTCGACCAACTCCCCCTCGGGGCTCGCTAGAATGAGATCCGCTCCACTCCCCTAGGAATTCGATGTACCATCAACATGAAGGATCCAATCTTTCCCTCCTGCATCCTCAGCCGTGGGGGACTCCACGCGCTTCTCCAGGGGCGACTCCTCCGGATGCTCCTCAGCCCAGGTGCACTCGATCAAGAAATCGGCTAATACTTGGGACTTCATTGCAGATCTTGACTGAATGGACAAGTCAAACTCTCCCAGCTTGATGGCCCACTTTGCCAGCCGACCAGAGGTGTCAGGACGGGACAAGATAGTCCGAAGGGGTTGGTCTGTGAGCACCACGATTGGATGAGCTTGGAAGTAAGGTCGAAAGTGCTGAGCAGAGATGATCAGGACGAAGATGATCTTCTCGATCCAAGAATACTTGGTCTCAGCATCATGAAGCACCTTGCTCATGTAATAGATTGGCTTTTGCATCCCATCGGCGTCCATGCGAACAAGCACGGAGCTAATGGCCTCGGGGGAGGCTGCAAGATACAGGAAGAGCTCCTCCCCGCTCCTCAGCTTGGACAACAAGGGTGGGGTGGTCAAAAACTTCTTTAACTCCTCCAAGGCTTCCTGGCACTTCTTTGTCCATTCAAAACCGTTATCCTTGCACAATGCCTTAAAGAAAGATAGACACCTCTCTGCCGACTTGGATAAGAAATGACTCAAGGCTGCCACCCTTCTGATCAGGTGCTGCACCTCCTTCTTGTTAGCTGGGGGCCTCATGTCCAGAATAGCTCAGATCTTGTCCGGATTGGCCTCGATTCCTCGCTGTGTCACCATAAAGCCCAGAAACTTGCCCGCTGTAACCCCGAAGGCACATTTGTAGGGATTCAGCCTCATTTGGTATCGACAGAGATTGCTGAAGGTCTCTGCAAGGTCGGCAATATGGTCGGCAGTACAGGCACTCTTGGTCAGTATGTCATCCACGTACACCTTCATATTGTGCCCGATCTGGTCCTCAAAGACCTTATTCATTAACCTCTGATAGGTGGTGCCCGCATTCTTCAACCCAAATGGCATCACCTTGTAGCAATATATCCCTTTCTTGGTTACAAATGTGGTTGCCTCTTCATCGGTCGGGTCCATCTTAATTTGATTGTACCCCAAGAAGGCATTCATAAAGCTGAGGGTCTCATGGCCGGACGTGGCGTCCACCAACTGATCGATCCGAGGCAGTGGAAAGCTATCCTTGGGGCATGCCTTATTGAGGTCGGTGAAGTCCACACACATCCTCCAACTCCTACTAGCCTTGCGGACCATCACGACATTGGCAAGCTAGTCGGAGTAGTGCACTTCGAGAATATGGCCGGCAGCCACCAACTTGTGCACCTCCTCATCTATGGCCCTCTGTCTGTTAGGGGCGAAACTCCTCTTCTTCTATCGGACGGGTCGGCACGCAGGCTTGATGTTGAGCTGGTAGGTAATCATCTCCTTCGGGATGCCTGGCATGTCGGACGCCGACCATGCGAAGATGTCCGAGTTAGCTCGCAAGAAGGCAAGGAGCTGGTCACGCGCCTCCTCTGGAAGTAGGGCTCTGATCTGGACCATCCTCATCGGGTCCTCCCCCAGAGGGAAGGTCAGCAGGTGCTCGGTCGGCTCTCCTCTCCTCTCCGAGTCTCGGAGGTCGAGCGCTTTTGGTGCAGGTGCAGGGACTGCCCCATGTGGGCTGGGGGCCATGTGGTAGCAAAGCGGCAGCGGGTCTGCTCCCTTCGCATCTACTCGACTCCCTCACTGATAGGAAACCTTACTAGGAGCCTTTTGGTGGAGACCACAGCATCCAGAAGGTTGAGTCCGGGCCTTCTGAGTATGGCGTTGTAGGCGAGGGGCACTCGAACCACGATGAAGTTCATAAAAACTATGCTCTGACATGATGGTACCCTGACTGTGACGGGGAGAGTGATCTCTCCGTCAACTCTCACAGAGTCCCCAGTAAAACCCATTAAGGGTGTGGTAACAGGCCGAAGTGAGTTAGGAGATAAGTTGATCCGAACAAATGCGTCGTAACTCAAGACATCCACCGAGCTTCTACCGTCAACTAGAATTCTTTTTACATGATGCTTAGCGATTGTCATGGACATAATGATGTTGTCATCATTTTTGTTGACCACCCCCTCTAAGTCCCTTCTAGAAAAGGAAATTACAGAATCTAACCCCTCCTTCCCCCTTGGCCTCTTGGACGGACTGGCTGCCCCCTGGGAGATCATCGCCACCGTCTTCTCAGTCGGGGCATTGTCGATCATAGTGGAAGAGGCACTGACGAGCCAGGTGCATCTGGGTTGCTCCTCTAAACGAAATTCTCCAGGTGATCACGCTGGATGAGGTCTTATATCACCTTCTTCAGTTGGCGACGGTTGTCAGTATCGTGGCCGTGGTCCCGATGGAAGCGGCAGTACAAGTTCTTGTTGTGGAGGGTCTTCGGGTTCAGCGGAGGAGGGCGCTGAAGGTATGGATTGCCCTCGATCTCGAGCAAAATGTGAGATATCGGGGCAAGCAAGGGAGTGAATGGACCATCCCTCGGTGCAAGAGCCCGAGGGCAGTTGTCTGGATGACGCAGAGGCTTGAGCCTCTGGGGGCGAGCCTCAACAGGCTCAGGACAAGTCTGCTTCTTGATGGTGGCTCCATTAGCCTCATGCCAGGAGGAATCAGTCTCGTCGGCACGGATGTACTTTTGTGCCCGGCTTAGGAGTTCGGCGTAGGAGCTGGGTGGCTTCTTGTCGAGTGAGTATGCAAAATAGAAGGGGCGAAGCCCTCACTTCAAGGCCATAGTGGCCATAGAGTCCTCGAGGTTGTAGACCTCGAGGATAGCTTCTTTGAATCGAGCGACATAGTCCCGCAGGGACTCGCCACCCTTCTGCTGGATGAAAAATAGACTATTCTTCACTATAGGTATCTTCTGGCAGGCATCAAAATGGGCCAAGAAGGCCCTCTCTAACTGGCGGAAGGAGTTGATACTCCACGGTGGCAGGCAGAAGTACCAGGCTCGAGTAGCCTTCCTCAAAGTGGTGGGGAAGGCAATGCAAAGAAGAGAGTCGGTTGCCCCCTAGACCTGCATGAGGATATTGTAGCTTTTCAGATGATCCAGGGGATCAGTGGTCCCATCGTACGGGTCCAACTAAGGTAGACAGAATTGGATTGAGATCGGCTCCTCCATGATGCAGCGGGACAGCGGTGGTCGACTGTCATAGTCCGCCTCTGGCAAGTTAGTGATCTGATGGCTGAGCTCCTCCAACTGCTGGTTGTACTCGTCGAGTCGTTGTTCGACCCAGCGAGCTATCCGGCCATCAAAAGAACCCTCCCTCGAGGATTCCGAGGAGGGGGAAGAATGGCGACAATGAAGGCGGGTGCGCTCCGCCTCTCTTCCGTGCCTCCGCTTGGGGGAGGCGCTATCATAGCGAGATGGTGACCGGGGCCTCTTAGAGGATTCCCGACGGTGAGGTTTAGGCGAAGCGCAGCGGTGATGAGCTTCTCAGATAGGAAACCTCCCCCGAGAAGAGCACTGACTAGGCTGGACCACTCTTGGGATTGATGAGGGTGGCCCTGGCTGCTGCTGCAAAACTTGGACCACCGCCACCAGCGACTGAACTTGCATGGTGAGGGCGGCGATCCGGTCTTCTTGATGCGGTTGCGGTGGTGGCGACAGTGGTGCAGAGACACCGGCCTAGGAAGCAAGGAGACTGGTCGTCGGTGGGTCAGCTCCCAGGTGCTGCCCCCCAGCATAGCTGGCGGAGATCTCCTGTGCACGAGTTGTCACCATTTTCTTGAAAACTCAGGGAAAGGGAAGGAGTCATCGATGACTAGTTCGAAGCATTTCTTTATCTCTCCCCCCTTCTTGGCGCGCCAATCTGTTGACGCCAAGTCACATTCCTTCAACGCCAGGAGACAGAGGACCTCCTCTTTGGAGTGCTCTTGCAATAAAGTCCCCGAAGACCGGATGCTCCTGTAGGGACCCTCCGATGCTCCAGTAAGTTACTTGGGAATAGACAAGAGTAAAAATTAGCAAAAAGAGCTAGAGAACTTGTGTTCAAGCCCCCTCTCTCATTGTGAGTGTGGGCTTTTATACCTGTTCGAAGGTCCCTTTTTCTGTTTCCAAAAGGTTGCTGATTTCGAGGTGCTGTTGTTCGATAGCGGATGGAAGGCAAGGCTGACGGTGATAGGTTGCAACCGACACTGAGCATGTCAGAGGTGTCATACCCCACCGAGCACCTACCAAGCACGGCGCTACAGGTGGCTAGTGGGTGAGTCACATCAGGCATGCCCCGTTACGGGGTGTGGCCATGCACTGCTGCAGTCGAGTGGTGGACCACGTGACCGCTGCAGACGGTTGGTGGGCCACGTGGGTGTTTTAGACGGCTCGAGGTAGTGGGACATGAGGTCCGAGGTCGAGGGGACGCGGGGTCCGAGGCCGAGGTCGAGGGGATGCGGGGTCCGAGGCCGAGGCCGAGGGGATGCTGGGTCCGAGGTCGAGGATGAGGGGACGCCGGGTCCGAGGCTGAGGGAACGCTGGGTCTGAGGTTGAGGCCGAGGGGACGTCGGGTCCAAGGCCGAGGCCGAGGAGACGCCGGGTCTGAGGCCAAGGCCGAGGGGAGGGGACGCTGGGCCCAAGGGAACCTCGGAGGCCAAAGGGATCTCGGAGGCCGAAGTCGCCTCGCGGGGCCGAGGCGGGGCTCCGTCAGTTTCTTCACTGTTAATTCTAACGACGCTGGATCAGCCATATCAATATCGATCTGAGGAAAGCTTTTTAAAGATATCCATAAGTTATTTCTAGTAGATCTCTCTTGAAATTTGAATATCTTGATGAATCCTAGTAGATCTAAAAAAATTAAAAAGGTAAAGAAAATAGAAGGGAATGGTCCGTGGGAGGACTCCAAGCTCATGCTTGATTGTCCAATGACAAACCTTCATCATCTATAATCCAAACTTAAAAGAGTGGCAAACTGTGTCAATAAATCATAAATGGATCATATGAATTTAAGAATATAATAGTAAATGTGTCAACCTGATCTATTTATTAATTATGTCAGAAACCTAGATATGAACATAACCTATATATTATATGATTTACACAATACGGTCCTTGTACTCCATTTATTAAATAGATTGTGCTCAGGTTGATACAAATGCATGATGTTCTTTCATTCAATAAGAAAAAAAGAGTGATAAATATAAAATTTGTACATAAACATATAGTTACCATTTGCCTTTATAATAAATTACTCAAAATGTATGTGAGTTAAAATGAAAGTATGCTTTTAGGTTTTATCTAATGAAATGTTGAAATACCCAAAACATCCTCTGTTTCTTTCTATTTTGCTTATTTTATATATTGAGCAAAGACATATAAGTAATTTTTTTAATTAAATAAGTTTAATTGATCACCTTATATGAGTTGACCGATTAATAACCGTGCCAATTGTAAGTCAATTTTTTTGATTAGTGGGGCATCTTGAGATATGACTTATTGTTTAACGAGTTAATCAAATTTTAATTCGATCTTATTTATACTCAATCCAAAACCCATTAATCTATGTTGGCTCAAGGATATTTTTAAGTTATCCAAAGATGCTACCTTTGTCCATACCTCAGGGCTTTTTCCATATTGAGATTAATAAACCCGCCCCACCAGCAGCAATGGAATGTGTTGATGCCAAACCACCATCCTCGAACATCTGCGAGCGTTCGGTCGCCTCCTCCAGCGAGCCCGGGATCCTCCGGCGAGCTCCTTGCGCTTGCGGGCCTGCAAACAAGTCCCGAAGGCCGGAGATTCCGGCAGAAACCCTTCGACGCTCAAGTCAGTGCTCTGGGCAACAGTCGTGAGCTTGAGGAAGCTCGAAAGAGAGAAGAAGAGAGAGGCTTAGAGCCGTGCTCTCTGTGAGCAAGAATGAGTGTTTAGGAGTGGGATGAGTTCTCAGTTCGTAGTTACCTGGTCGGGGGTCCCTCTTACCCATTTTATAAATGCTTAGAGTTTGTCTGGTTTGAGTGGTTGAGGCCTCATAATGATGACTTTGATGGGTGAAGTGTTAGAGCTGATGTCTGTGAGGCTTGGGGTGCTGCCATTTATAAGAGCATTTAAGGTAATGGCAGCAATGGCAGAGCTTGCTTCCTTCTTTGATATGTCAGGGCTGCAGGCCAAGT
The DNA here is from genome assembly GCA_900491605.1 of Calamus simplicifolius. NCBI lineage: Eukaryota > Viridiplantae > Streptophyta > Magnoliopsida > Arecales > Arecaceae > Calamus > Calamus simplicifolius. The sequence goes on along the minus strand of UESW01003945.1, from coordinate 1,459,219 downwards.
CCCATCAGAGTGGGTAGCCACTTGATTTGGATGGTTGTTGTAGGCTGTTGCAGGCTCGCAGGGCGTGGGCGGCCGTTACGGCGCTTGCCATATGTGTCCCCTACGTCACACGTCTATTGTCCTATGCAGATAATGGTGGAGACAGGCACGTGAACCCCACAATATGGCTACTGGGGAACTGCTTGGGTGGTTGTTGAGGCTGACTGGCCAAGGTTGAAGTTGGCCGAGGCTGAGGCTGGCCGAGGTATGTTGGCCGAGGCTGAAGATGGCCGAGGCTGAAGCTGGCTGAGGTATATTGGCCGAGGCCGAGGCTGACCGAGGCTGAAGCTGGCCAAGGTATATTGGCCGAGGTTGAAGCTGACCGAGGCTGAAGCTGGCCGAGGCTAAGACTGGCCGAGGTATATTGGCCGAGGCTGAGGCTGGCCGAAGCTGAAGCTGGCCAAGGTATATCGGCCAAGGCTGAAGCTGGCCGAGCTGAAGCTGGCCGAGGTATATTGGCCGAGGCTGAAGCTGGCCGAGGCTGAGGCTGGCCGAGGTATATTGGCCGAGGCTGAAGCTGGCTGAGGTATGGTGGCCGAGGCTGAAGCTGGCCAAAAGAGGGCTGACTTGGGTGGCTAACTGGGAGTCCAACCTGAGTGCATTACCATTGCCCATGGGGTTTACTGGCCCCATCAGATGCCCCCCACACTCCTGAGATTGTGCGACCGTGTGCCTTGCATCCGCCAAGCGAAAGGAGTGTAGAGCTTTTCGTCTTTGCACTGGTCTTTTCATGCTTGTTTCAGTTCTGATTCCTCCCTAGTGGAGAGATTTTTTTTTGGATAATTTCCGTCTGCCTCATGTGGACATCTGCATGTTTCTAAAGCTGTGCATTTGCCCAGTTAGCCATTGGCCGTTAAGGTAGATTTAGAGCTGCTGAGGCTGCAATAATGCCACTGAGGCAGAAATAAAGCCATTGAGGCTGCAATAATGCCGTTGAGGCAGAGATAAAGCGGATGAGGCTGCAATAATGCCATTGAGGCAGAGATAAAGCCGATGAGGCTGCGATAACGCCGTTGAGGCAGAGATAAAGCTGATGAGGCTGCAATAAAATTGCTGAAGCAGAAATAAAGCCGTGGGGCTGAAATAAAATTGCCTTGAGTGTTTGTGTGCTAATCCGAGAGGTGACTTGAGTGGGTACGGGCTGTTAGGGATTTGAATCGACTCGAAGGCGTATCCTAGCCGGACCGAGTGGTTTCCGTTAGCCGCGATGCTGTTGAGCTCCTTTGGAACTGCCTTAAGTGTTTGTGTGCTGGTCCGGAAGGTGACTCGAGTGGGTACGGGCTGTTAGGGATTTGAACCGACTCGGGGCGTATGCTAGCCAGGCCGAGTGGTATCCATTAGCTGTGATACCATCGAGCTCCTCCAGAACCACCTTGGGGGTTTCATGGCCGGCCCGAGGGGTGACTCGAGGTCGCTGGATCCATAGGTCTTGAACCGTCGTGGGGGTTTTGCGGCTGGCCCGGGGGTGACCTTATGATCGTAGGACCATCGAGAGCCTTTTGAATGGTTGGTTTTCCTGTAATGCATTTAGATACTAATGAAAAGAAACTTTTTTCTCAAAGTGTAGTGTACTTAGCTTTTTGTTAGAGAAATTTATCTCTTTCTGCTTTGTTTGGGGGCTCCACATTTGTGGCATTTGTTGGTGAGCTAGGAGGGGCTCTTTACTGATAGCTTGAGCCTGCTCTTACTGATGAGCCTTAGAGAAGTATGATGGTGGTGAGTCTCTCGCTAGGGAGATCTCCCACCGGATGGAGTGAGGGTGGCGTGATGCTTTGCCTGAATGGCACGAGATAGTGGTGACGATGGAGCAGAAAGCTGGCCTCCTGTTGCGTAGCCCATTGAGGGTGCCCCCCCCCCCCCCCCCCCCGCGTTACTGGTAGAAGCCTCTTGCGTCTTTGTCATCACCACCTTTTTATCCACCATTGTTGTCGTAGAGGGAGTGAGGGCTTGTAGCTTAGTGTCACAAAGCTATGCTTTCCCGCCCTCCTACCTGGCGCGCCAATCTGTTGACACCAAACCACCGTCCTCGAACGTCCACGAGCGTTCGGTCGCCTCCTCCAGTGAGCCCGGGATCCTCCGGTGAGCTCCTTGCGCTTGCGGGCCTGCAAATAAGTCCTGAGGGCCGGAGATTCCGGCGGGGACCCTCCGACGCTCAAGTCAGTGCTCTAGGCAACAGCCGTGAGCTTGAGGAAGCTCGAAGAGAGAAGAAGAGAGAGGCTTAGAGCCGTGCTCTCTATGAGCAAAAATGAGCGTTTAGGAGTGGGATGTGTTCTCAGTTCTTAGTTACATGGTCGAGGGTCCATATTACCCATTTTATAGACGCTTAGAGACTATTTGGCTTGAGTGGTTGAGGCTCCATAATGATGAATTTGATGGGTGAAGTGTCAGAGCTGATGTCTGTAAGGCTTGGGGTGCTGCCACTTGTAAGAGCATTTAAGGTGATGGCATCAATGGCAGAGCTTGCTTCCTTCTTTGATATGTCAGGGTTGCAGGCCAAGTCCCGTTAGAGTGGGTAGCTATTTAATTTGGATGGTTGCTACAGGCTGTTGCAGGCTTGCAAGGCATGGGTGGCCATTACGACGCTTGCCAGATGTATCCTCCACGTAGCACGTTTATTGTCCTGTGCGAACAGTGGTGGAGACAGGCACATGAACCCCACAATGTAGCTACTGGGGAACTGCTTGGGTGGTTGTTGAGGCCGACTGGCCAAGGTTGAAGTTGGCCGAGGCTGAAGCTGGCCGAGGTATGTTGGCCGAGGCTGAGGCTGGCCGAGGCTGAAGCTGGCCGAGGTATATTGGCCGAGGCTGAAGCTGGCCAAGGCTGAGACTGGCTGAGGTATATTGGCCGAGGTTGAGGCTAGCCGAGGCTAAAGCTGGCCGAGGTATATTAGCCGAGGCTGAAGTTGGTCGAGGCTGAGACTGGCCGAGGTATATTGGTCAAGGCTGAAGCTGGCCGAGGTATGTTGGCCGAGGCTAAAGCTGGCCAAAAAAGGGTTGACTTGGGTGGCTAACTGGGAGTCCAACCTGAGTGCATTATCATTGCTCATGGGATCTACTGGCCCCATCAGGATGAATTAGTAGGCTAAGCTGAGTTGATGATAAAAGGTGAGATGCTGAGAAAGGAGAATTTTCTTAATGGGATGAATTAGTAGGCTAAGCCGAGTTGGTGATAAAAGTGAGACGCCAAGAAAGAAGGACCAGGGAGTTGGAAGGTTAGCATTATTTCAATAATATTTTCTCGCCGGGAACTAGGTTATGCTGGTTGGTGGGAAAACTAGTTTCCGACGCTCTTCCAAACATAACCCAAAAGAATTTCCTTCATAAATTTTCTTAGCTTGTAAACAAAACATTGTTGCTACACATTTTGTGTAACATACCTATAATTTATTTCCATTTTCCTAGATTGGGTTGGTAAATGAAAAGCTTAGTAGGGCCCCTTTTTATTAACCACCTTTGTGATAGGATTATCAGTGATAAGATTGTTATTAATAATCCAATAGCACCTATTTTGTTTGAAATGTTTTGATAAGCAAAAAATTATCTATGATAATATATCATCGTACTTGATATACAATAAAAATAAAAGATCATGATGCTATTATGTTTGCAATATTAGTAATAAGTTTGAAAACTTATTTTTGTAATATATTATAATATTACTAATCTTATATTATAGTACATAATTTATATAATATATTAATATATTATATATCATAATTTATTACTACATAATTTTATATAATAAATATTATATTATATTATATTTTTATAACATAGTAGGGAGAGAGTGGATGAATTAATCAAATATATTCAAAATGATATCTCATGGTATATATTATTTGCAGATGATACAGTGTTGATTGATAAAACTAAATATGGTGTAAATGCTAAGCTAAAAATTTGGAGAGAGGCTTTAGAATGTAAAGGTTTTAAAATTAGTAGAATTAAAATTGAATACATGAAATGTAATTTTAATGGAAGTAGAAATACAAGTGAAGAAACAGTGAACCTTGCAAACAAAAAGATATCAAGAAATAAAAAAAATTAGGTATTTGAAATTAATTATCCAGAAGGTGAAATAATTAAAGACGTAAATCATAGAGTTAAAGCAAGATGGATTAAGTAAATGAGTGCTTTGAAAGTATTGTATGATCGATGCATCACATTAAAATAAAAAAATTATAAAACCATTATTAAGCCAGCTATGCTATATGAAACAAAGTATTGGATAATACTAAAATAATATGTGAATAAATTAAGTATAACATAAATGCGTATGTTAAGATAGATATATGATAAAATTTTTAAAAGATAGAATTAAAAATAAACATATAAGAGAAATAATAAAAGTAACCCAATTAAAGATAAAATGAGAGAAAATCAATTACAATGGTTTGGACATATACAACGAAGACCATTAGATGCTTCAATTAAAAAGAGTAATCTTTTAACAATTTATGATAAGGATAAAATAGCTCTAAACTAATATAAAAAAATAATTAAAAAAATATAACTATTTGTAATTTGAATGTCGACTTAGTTCTGAATAGAGAAAAATGAAGGAAGCATATTTATGCAACCGATCCCATGTAGTAATAAAAAAAAAAAAAAAAGGCTTAGATGACTTGAGTTGAGTTAAGGACAGAGAGAGAGAGAGAGAGAGAGAGAGAGAGAGAGAGAGCAATAAACATAAGATATGTTGTTCAAATATTTTAGTTAAATTATCATCGCCATAGCAATCCAAAATTGGCCCCTTAGATGAAATTAAAATCATCCTTTTTTGACAGTGATCTTAGCTCCACGTTGACCATAGATTATTTCCAAAATGGGAATGGTATATAAAATGAGTCCCAAAATCACCGGTGATATTTTAAAGATCACCCCGCACCGGATATCACGTTAAAGTGATCTAAAAACATTTCTCCAGAAGAAATAACCACCACTAGAAAACCCGAAACCTCTTTTGGTTACCTATAACTGAGCTTGAGTTCCAATTCTGAACACGAGACATTTCAATCAGCACCACAAACGTCCTCATGAATAATGAAATCTGCTTGCTTTGAAATTTAACAGCAGTATAAACTATAACCATCAAAGTAAAATCTAATATTCAAATATTGAACTCTGGAAACAAATTTTAGGATCAAACATCAGAGTTTGCAGATTATAAATTTTGCTCAAAGAAACTTATGGTTCCAACTGAATGAAACTTATAGCTCAACGAAGCTTATAGATCTACTGGATAGAGCCCATCAGGCTGGTGGGGCCTCAGCCATCTCCTGTTCAACCGGACTTGGAGCAACTGGGTAGTATCTGTAGTGAAGCTCCCCAACATCATCTCCCGAGAGCTTTTTCCAGCCATTGGGTCCAACGTGATATACTGAAATATAATAGCAATGTGAGAAAAACTGCCATAAGATAAAGCATATTAATCTGCACCTTCTAAACATAGAGATGCACAATGCAAAAAGATGCAAGGAAACCAGTACATGGATTCAGCTCATTTACTAATTGCAAACGATTATAAACAATAAAACCAGTTTGAACATTGATTATGAAAATCCATCAAGCTGAACCAGCTCCTGCGAAAAGTCTTCAAGAGGGAATCCAACCAATAGCAATATATAAAATTTCTCATAACACTGATACAGGCTTTATTGCTCAACAGGCTATTTTGGTTGACATAGTGAGAGAGAGCATACCACTGGCCACACCACCACTAGCTGCATCACGAAAGGTTGCATGATAAATGGCACGGCGAGCCAGCTCCGCAGCTTCCTCAACAGGCATATCATACCGATACCTGTTATAATAACAATAATAATAATAAATCAATGTGTAAATCTAAACTTTGTATTGCAATGATATGAGGAATGTTTAGATACCCACCCATTATCCAGCACACCATATGCATATGGTGATCCAGATCCAACAGAAAATCGTGCACCTTTAAGCCTTCCTCCTTCACTGTCAACGTAATACAAACCCGGCCCCTGCATTGCATGCAACAGAGCACTAAAGTAAAATACCTGAATTTTGTTAGAACAAATGATTATAGAGAGACACACAACCCTACCGTTTCATCCCATCCAGCAATCATGGTCCCAACTGAAAGGCCCATTCCACGATATGCGTATAGAATATTGGCCAACAGCTTTGAAGCACCTGTAACTGAAATCCTTCGCTTGTTTGTCAACTCATGAAGGCGGCACTGGGCACAACCAAAATGAAACCAACTTGAGAGCTGAGATGAATTTAAACTTGAGAACATTGATTTGGTTGACAATAACAGGATAAGAAACTGGGAGTAAGAACAAAGGGGGATAACTCTTCATTAAAACAATAAATGGTACAACCATAAATAATGGTATGTCTTGCCTTGATGCCCAAATTTCTATGCCAAAATTGGCAATCTGCAGCACCTCCAGCCATTGTTCCAATCATGTATGGATTTATTTCAATGATTTTCTTGACGGTTTGAGAAGCTGCAAATACAAGTTGATATCCAGTGATAAGACAGCCAGCCAAGCATTGATACAGCAATCAACCAGCAAGACAAGCATGGGTCAGGTGGATTAGGGCGTAACATGAAATATTATGAACGCGTTTGATAGATATGAAGTGCCCACTAAACCACATTACAATGGATGTCCAGAAATTAGTTTCATCCAATTACTAATTTATATTCACAGACATCCATTGTTGAATGAACATTAGAAGTCGGTTCTACCATCACACAACTGAAATCACATCCTTTCCCCACCAAATGTCAGCATGCAATTTCTTTTATGGCCAGAGACATCATTGTTATTTGCATAAATACATGGAGAAACACAAAAACCAAGTCCGTTGCTCATCTTATGGATCACATACTTCATTGTTAGTTCTTATCCAGGGTCAAATCCTTCTAAATTTAAACCAGTGTCACAAGATCAAAGTTAGCAAAGGCTCAAGGTGCACAAGGGTGCCAAGGTCTCTCGGAACTTGTGTGGCATGTGCATTGATGAAACAAGGTGCAACTACACACACACTCATCCACACATAGACACGATCACATCCTTTGAAATGCAAACTAGCATCATACAATCAAAGTCATCAAAGGCAGACAAAGACATCAAGATCTCTCGGAGCTTGGACAGTGTGTGTCTTAATGAAGTGAGGCATGTGTGCTTCCACACACGGAAATATAAATATAGATGCTTCATATTAAGCATATTAAACAATGAATGATCCATTTACCTGCAAAAGTGATAATTTAGAGGGCACTATAATTCAGATTTATGCATGCATAATAGGCATGCTTGCCTAATTATCAGATATAACAAGTCAAATACTCAACCACAGTGTATAACTAACAAATATGAGTTATATGGAAATATTATATGACTAGCTAGTTAACAAGCATTCAAAGATCAGAGGTCTATTGCCTAAACTCAAAGAACAAAAAGAAACAAACAACGCAAGCTCCAATGCAACTCCAAACGACCAAGACATCTAATCATGAGATCACATCTAAAATTGATAAGAGATCTATGATGTCCTAATTACTCCTTATCCTGAACCTCCTCCTCATCATCATCGAGAAGCCACATCATCATCATCTTCATCATTATCATATTTATAATTTTGAATCATCAGTCTTTTTGGTCTTCAGCAATATGTGGAACAGAGTATTGGGCAATACTGAACATGTGAATAAATTAAGTGTGACAAAAATGCGTATGTTAAGATGGATATGCAGTAAAACTTTAAAAGATAGAATTAGAAATAAAGATATAAGAGAAATGATAGGAATAGCCCCAATTAAAGATAAAATAAGAGAAAATCGATTGTGGTGGTTTGGACATATACAACGTAGATTTTTAGATGCTCCAGCTAAAAAGAGTGATCTTTTAACAATCCATGGTAAGGATAGAGGTAGAGGTAGATCTAAACTAATATGGATAGAAATAATTAAAAAAGATATAACTATTTGTAATCTGAATGTCGACTTGGTCCTAAATAGAGCAGAGTGGAGGAAGCAGATTCATGTAGCCGACCCTATGCAGTTGGAAAAAGGCTTAGATGAGTTGAGTTGAGTTGAGTCTTTTTGGTCTTCAGCCCCCTGCTTCAGACAGCAGATGATGCTGCCAAAGAGGAGAGGAGAAGCCAACCACCTAGCAACCCATACAACTTTGTTGAACCCCACCCTTGGGCTCCCTCCTTTCCCCCCTTTTCTTAACTGGATTGGCCATCTTAATTAATTTCCCTGGGCTTTATATTTTTGAAACTTTGATCCATAGCTGAAATTGTTCCTGCAAATCTGATCAAGTATTTGTGCTTGATTTAGGAAGGGCCACCTCTTTTGCACCTTAGAGCCTCAAATAGGTGTGCACCTTATTAGGGCATTTCCATGCACCTATCTAAAGGGGCCTCTACTCAATCCAGGCAAGGCACAAGAGGTGGGTTTCACCTACACCTTGCGCCTAGGTGTACCTTTCAAAATATTGCATAAGATGTATTAGCACTTTCATTGAAGTGCTATTCGAACACCTGAAACTTTTCTCCCAACCCTTTAACTTGTAAATTTAGATTGCTCCTGATTACTATCTCACTCTTCGTGATGCCAAATTGCCAATCTCTTATTATTTTTTCTCATTCAAAACTGTTGACAATACTCACCTTTATCCCTTCTAATTCTACCAATATATGCACCTCAGCCTCAATATGTATCTTTAAAACTCATTTAAACACCTCCTTTCTTGGTAGCTGAAACACCTTAAGGCAACTAAAAGTAAAGAATTAACTAACTAAAATTGTCTAGCTTTACTTGAAGTCCACAAGTTCTTCAGAGGGTGACCATGATGGTATGCCATACTGGTATATACCGCCTGCACCAAGCATACCGTACCATACCAAGCACGCTATACCATATCAAGCATGCTGTACCATACCAGTGCTGAACCAATACTTGATACAGGGTGCATACCAAGCCCCAGTATGCTGAACCAACCTGCGTATTGGGTTTAATAATACTTTACCGGTGTGGTACCCATACAAGGTCCGGTATCGAGACAGTAAGCCTTGGTGGCCACCTTAGCTCTAGCTGTTATATATTTCCATTTTTCCTTCCAAGATTTGAAGGTCCATCAGATGTGCACTGAGAAATCTATCAGCATATCAGATATTTGAAAACATACAGCCGCTCAGTTGTTGATGGATGCTCTTTAATATACTCCAATATACCAAGGAGGTTTCTGTATTAGTTTGGGCAATTAATTAAAGCTATCTAATCTACCATCAAATTTCTTATATTATAATGCTGGACTAGTATACATCCAGTGTGAAGCACTAGAACCTCCATTTTACAAGCATGCTTTGCCATCACAAGATTCCTAAATCCAAATATAACACATAATATTTTGCAAGCATAATGAAAAATCAGCTAAAATGTCCAAGTCTAAATTTGATATTTAATATATCCATGTTTTTAAGAGGAATTTCTTTTTTTTTTTTCCATGCCTTCTTCTGTTTTATTTTTCTGTGTGTTTGTGTGCATGTATTTGGAATGGAGGGGAAGAGGTCCAGCTAATCCTAGTTTACTTGGTAGTAGCATCTTCCACACATCTAATTTTAGAATAGATGATAAAACATCTATCTTCATGATCCGCAATGCAATGATTGCTATGATCACCCATATATAGCACAATTTTAAGCTGTAATTATAGCATGTAATTAATGTTTCAACAAACAAGTAATCAAACAAATCTCATTCCAATATTTGACAAAGAGATATAGAGCAAAATGTTGCACTTACAAGCGGGAACTAGAACATTTTTTCCCCTTGCCCGCCAACCATAGCATAAAATGTATTTTATACCATTTTCTATAAATTATTTTTTGACCACAGAAATGGAGTAAATTATCTAGTAGCTTGGTTACGTATTTATAGGAGTCCTCAAAAGTTATGTTTTCTACATTTTCTTGGGCCAAGAACGTCTCAATTTTTTCCTTCATTGCTAAGGGGGTTGGAGGGAGAGGTGGCAGCATAGGGTAAGGTGATATGTTTATTAATGAGACAAGGTATAGGAGCATAAAATGTAATCCTTATGATTAGAGATAGCAATTTCCTCCAAAAATATGGGTACCCGCCCGCCTCTACTTCATCTGGAGTCGTCATGGAGATCAAAAAATAGGTATGAGTATGGGTATGAGAGACATGTGGCAATCCTCGTCACAAGGTTGGTATGGATGTAAAGATTTCCTTGCCCTACCTCCTCCCCACTCCATACCTATTACATCTACTAGTAAAATTACTTAATTACTCTTATTTACTAACATATAGCTTCAAACTTCCAATGAAAAACTTTACAAATAGCCACACAATAATTTCTTTGGTCCTGATTCATTATTAAAATTTAATTATGTTCATTCATATTAAAATTATATGATTTTTTGTCTTTAAATTTTGTTGGAACTAATAAGCAAAATTAATCAAACTTATTTAATTCAAGAAAAAAATATTTTAAGAGGACAGGTGGCATAGAGTGGGTGTGGATAATGAAGTGGATATGAATATTACATAATCTCCATGGTATGGGTATGGGTACAAAATTTTAAACTCATAGTAGGTACAATATAGGCATTCTAACGAGCATAGGTATGTGAGCATCTTCCCCCGTCTTTGCTCAATCCAGTTGCCATCCCTATTATGATTTTGCTCAAAATTTTTAAAAGTAAGAAAAACATTGGCAAAATAAGAAATAAATGATGTTTGCACGCAACTGTAAAATTTAGTTGTTTTGCAAATTTTACATGCCAAATGTGCATGAATCTAAATATATAGTTTATAATGACATATTTGAATACATATGTACTTGTAATTTAAGTCTATAATTTCATTCAAAATAAAACAAACCATGTTAATTCCTTCTAGTAAATAACCTCGACTAGTAGGGGGCCTTGCTAGGTCAAACCATCTCTACACAAAACTAAGTGACTTTGAGCAGTTTGGCTTGGTAAGAACTGATTCAAGATAAAACCACGTATTAAGATCAAGAATCATCCTGGTTTGTGCTTGGTACGGTATGATACCAATTGAATCAGGAAGCTTCATATTATATTGCATTCCTTGGAGGTTATAACAATAAATATAAATAAATATTTACACAAATCAATGCAAAAGTAGAAAGAAACAGCAAATAAATAGAAAATGACAAAGACAAAAAAAATATTGAAAGGAAAGGAAGGACACTGGATAAAAAAGAAAACCATGTTTTTATACTTGCAATGTATCACAAGAGGCCTAAAAGAAAACACAATTTTACAATCAGTAATATAGCCTTATAAGATAACCCACCTACCAAAAAATGATGGCATGAAAGTGAGGGCATTGAGATGCCCAAAAGAAAAGAGAGAGGGAGTCATGTTCCTTTCTCTTCTTTCACCTATTCTTCTCACTAATGACACTCCCAGTGGCCTCAACACCCGAATTACTTGCTAGTCTAGCATTTTTAATGACACAATGCTGCATCAACAACTGATCTAAGACCTTTAAAGCCTACAAATATCAAAATCTCCACCTCCAACTCAATGAAACAACTAACAACAAAAATTAATATCTGAAGATAAATCCAACACCAACTAGTGTTTGGTAAGCTTCTTTTTTCCATTCCAATTTTTGGAGTGCAAGACACATGGTAAATTACAGAGGCCCTATATATTTTGGGTTCAGGTATTAAGTAGAATACCTTTTCTTTCTCAGTATGAGTCCCTCTGGACTGAAATATTTAACTTTAAAAGTAACTCATTTTAGGAAGATCATGAGCGACATAAAGACCCCCAATCTAGAACTTCTGTATGATCAGCTAGGTATAGAAAGAGGGGAACTGAGAAGCTAGTAAGAGGCTATTGGAGCTACACCTAGGATAGCCACATGTAACAGAAAATAAAAAAAGTTAGTTTCAGCTTTCATCTTTTCCTTTTTTTTTTCAATCCATTTCTTCCCTCCTAAACCTTTGTTGTTTACATATCTTCTTTTTAAGTATATTTTTTCTTCTTCAACTGCTGTTATCTATACCTTTGTGACTAATCTGAACTTAGACATATCATATTTTGATTAGTTGATCTTTAAGTGTTTATCTAGCACTACCTTGAGCCATAAACCACCTTTGGGAATCAACCCTAAATCTTTTGTGTTTTTGTGTATATGTATGTAAGCATGTTTATGAAATAAGCATGCTTGAGATTAAAAAGCTTTGAGTAAAATAAAAAAATGCAAAGGTATTAGGACCAAATGCAATCCCTATTGAGGTTTGGAAAGGCTTACGAGAAATTGGAGTCATGTCGTTAACCAATTTATTTAACAGGATTGTAGCAACTAAAAGAATGCCAGATGATTGAAAGAAAAGCATATTGATACCCATAAAGAAAAATAAAGAAGATATTCAAAACCATGCAAATTATAGAGGGATTAAGCTAATGAGTATATAATAAATTATGGGAGAGAGTAATAGAAAATCGATTAAAGCTGAAACTTTGGTGTCAAATAATCAATTTGGATTTATGCTTGAAAGATCGACCATGAAAGCTATTTATTTATTAAGAAGATTGATGGAGAGATATAGAGAAAAGAAAAAAGACTTTCATATGGTCTTTATTGATTTAAAGAAAGCATATGATAGAGTACCTAGAAAAATAATATGGTGGGTTTTAGAGAAAAAAGGTGTTACCAAAATGTACATAGAATTAATAAAAGATATGTATAATAAGCAATAACTATTGTTAAAACAACAATAGAAGAAACTAGTGAGTTTTCAATTACTGTAGGTTTACATCAAGAATCTGCCTTAAGTCCGTATCTTTTTGTATTAGTTATGAATGGATTAACCAAACATATTCAAAATGACATCTTATGGTGTATATTATTTGCAGATGATATAGTGTTGATTGATGAAACTAAATCTGGAGTAAATGCTAAGCTAGAGATTTGAAGAGAGGCTTTAGAATCTAAAGGTTTTAAGATTAGTAAAACTAAAACTGAATACATGAAATGTAATTTTAGTGGAAGTAGAAATACAAATAAAGAAACAGTGAAGAATGCAAGCCAAGAGATATCAAGGAGTAAAAAATTTAGGTATTTGGGATTAATTATCCAGCAAAAAGGTGAAATAAATAAAGATGTGAATCATAGAGTTAAAGCAAAATGGATTAAGTGGAGGAGTGCTTCGGGAGTATCGTATGATCGGCGCATCCCATTAAAATTGAAAGACAAATTCTATAAAACTGCTATTAGGTCAGCTATGTTATATGAAACAGAGTGTTGGGCAATATTGAAACAACATGTGAATAAATTAAGTGTAACAAAAATGCGTATATTAAGATAGATATGTGATAAAATTTTAAAAGATAGAATTAGAAATAAACATATAAGAGAAATGATAGGAGTAACCCTATTGAAGATAAAATGAGAAAAAATCGATTACGGTGGTTTCGACATATACAACGTAGACCTTTAGATGCTCCAGTTAGAAAGAGTGATCTTTTAATAATTCATGATAAGGATAAAGATAGAGGTAGACCTAAACTAACATGGACAGAAATAATTAAAAAAAGATATAACTATTTATAATTTAAATGTCGACTTGGTCCTGAATAGAGCAGAGTGAGGAAGCATATTCATGTAGCCGACCCATGAAGTTGGGAAAAGGCATAGATGAGTTGAGTATGTATGTAAACATGTATGTATATGAGACGATGGGGATTCCATATTAATCATTTGAGCAGTTGAACGCAAACTACTACTCCTAAATTACTTATGCACCAAAAATCATGTGATTTATAAACTTCTAGCCTATGCATCAAGTAGTCAAAAAAAATCATGAATTCGTGTTATTTAGACTATATAATTTTTTAACCACCTGACATATAGGCCAAAAATCTCTAAATCATATGATTTTTGGTTCGTGAGCATTTTGGAGTTAGTAAATCACATCCACCAGCTCAAATTATCGATGAAGGACCTTCATCATCCAAATCTAGACCTAATCAAATTTATGTGGAGATCCTTTCAAGTAAAACCAAAATGCAAGTGGCCAGGCAACTCTCCCAAGAAATTTTTGAACAAAAGCAACGACATAGATAAAAGCTCCTAATGCAATCAAAGCAAAATCTATATCTTTATTGTCTACTCATCTTCATTCTTTCCATTGGTTTCTGATGTGGCTGATCCAACGCCGTTAGAGTAAATCGTGAAGAAAAATGACGGAGCCCCGTCTCGATCCCGCAGGATGACTTCGGCCTTCGAGGTCCCTTCGGCCTCTGAGGTTCCCTCGCCCTTGGCTTTGTACCTGGCACCCCCTGGCCTCGAGCCTCCGCCTTGGCCTCGGCTCCGGTCGGCCTCAGCTCGGTCAGCCTCACACGGCCTCGGCTCTTCCACTCGACCTCGGCCTCAGCTCCAAGCACCGAGCTCCCTCGGCACTTGGCTGCCCCCCTCGGCCTCGTACGGCCTTGGCACTCGGCTGCCCCTTCGGCCTCACACGGCCTCGCACTCGGCTGCCCCCACAACCTCACTTGGCACCTGGCACCCCCTCGGCTTCGAGCCTCCGCCTCGGCCTCGGCTTTGGTCGGCCGGCCTCACACGGCCTTGGCTCTTCCACTCGGCCTCAACTCCGAGCATCGAGCTCCCCTCGGCACTCGGCTGCTCCCTCGGCCTCGTACGGCCTCGGCACTCGGCTGCCCCCTCGGCCTCACACGGCCTCGGACTCGGCTCTTCCACTCGGCCTCGGCACTCGGCTGCCCCCTCAGCCTCGTAAGCCACCTACTTTGACGGACATGGCCTGCGGCCTGACAAGTCGCAAGGGAGTAAGCTCCACAGCGCCTAAGACTGTCACGTAGACCCGCTAATCCACTTTCTGCCAAAATCACGGGCGGTTATCGATATACAATGGGCAGTTGTCGGTATCTACGGCGTGTGCTTAGCAACTGTGCACCCATCCACCGCTTATTGAGCCGATCCTAACGGAAGGATTCGACTATTATCGACGAAGGGTAAGGGGAACCCCCGAACAGGTATATAAAGACTTCGACTCACAACGAGAAGAGGGACTCAATCTCTACTCTCTCATTCAGATCCCTGTTCTCCAAGTCGCTGACTTGAGCATTGGAGGGTCCCCGCCGGAACAACTGGTCCGGGACTTTTCTTGCAGGTTCCCGGCTGAAGGAGGCGGTCCTTGTCACTCCTTTGAAGGCCTACGAAGCATTTCTGTCGCCTGACGCTCCTCAAAAGTGATTTGGCAGCAACAGATTGGCGCACCAGGTAGGGGGCGGTCAGCGATGCTAGTTTGCAGATCCTCATCCCTCCCTTTATCAAAATGGTGGATCATAAAGATGGCGATGACCCCAGATCCAAGAAGCTTTCGCTAGTTATGCTGAGGGGCACCTTCAACGGGCTGAGCCACAGAAGGCCAGCTCTTCATTCCACCATCCTCGCTATCTCGGACCATTCAAGCAGAACATCCTGCCACCCTCATACTGTAAATCCAAGCATTGATGGCAATTGTCCAAAATCTCTAGAAGCGACGTCTGATGGCCACGCAACAGCGAGCAAAAGCTTCCGCTCGCTCTTTGGTCGCTGCTCAAGCTAGCCATCATTCATCTCGCCGGGAATCTCCCCAGTAGGAGATTCACCGTCATCAAGCTTATCAGCAATTTAAAGCTCGGAGAGCCACTGCTTGCCGCCCAAGCAGACTTCTCTCCTACGGATGGTGACGCGGAGGAAGGCCCAAGTAAGGGCAACGACACCTCCAGCTCCCATGTCCAAGCTTCCTTGCAGCTACCTCCAGACGCCTTTATCCTTCTCCAAAGCTGGCTTAGGAGATGAGAAGGTCAAGGCAAGGAGCTCCCAACTCCCGTTTCCATGCTCTCGGAAGGCCTCCTCAGCCCCAGCTGCCTCCGACTCCACGACGCCAAGACCGGCCCTGTCCCGGTGTCTCCAGATCTGTCTCAACCCCACCATGCCTCTACCAGCTCCCGTCGGCCTCGGAAGGCCTCTATCTCCTGCTCCCCTCAGCCCTGGCCTGCCTCGGCTTCGGCTCCCAAGCCATGCAGTCGCTCGAGCTCCCCTCGGCCATGCAGCCGGTCGAGCCCCCTTCGGCCTCGTACGGCCTGCCTCGGCCTCTGCTCCCCCAGCCTGCCTTGGCCTGCAACTCCCCAACTTCCGCTCGATCATGCAAGCTCCCGAACTCCCCTCGGCCTCGGCCTCAACCCCCTAGCCTAATTCCCTAGGGGGCAGACCACTAGCGGACTGAAGTATCTAAATCAGCAAAATGAAACGGGGGTGCTACAAGAGCTAAGTACACAATACTTAATAGTATTTCTTTCATTGATACTTAAAAATGTCATGCAGGGAAGACCGACTCTGCATCAACATTCAAGACCAATCTCGCATTGGCGTCTCAAAAGCTCGATGTACCATCGGCACTAAAGCCCGACTCCGGTCGGCACTCAAAGCCCAATGTACCATCGGTACTCAAGCCCGACTCCGGTCGGCATTAAAGCCTGATGTACCATCGGTACTAAAGCCCGATCCCAGCTCGGCACTCAAAGCCGATGTACCATTGGCACTAAAGCCTGACTCCGCATCGACACCTCAAGCCCGGCTCCGCGTCGGCACTTAAGCTCGGCTCCATGTCGGTACTTAAAGCCCGACTCCACGTCGGCACTCAAAGCCCGACTCCGCGTCGGCACTCAAAGCCCAACTCCGCGTCGGCACTAAAGCTCAACCTCAGCTCGGCACTCAAAGCCCGATGTACCATCGGCACTGAAGCCCGACTCCGCATTGACACCTCAAGCCCGGCTCCGCGACGGCACTTAAGCCCGGCTCCGCATCGGCACTCAAGCCCGGCTCCGCGTCGGCACCTAAAGCCCGACTCCGGTCGGCACCTAAAGCCCGATGTACCATCGGCACTTAAAGCCGATGTACCATCGGCACTCAAGCCCGAGGCCAGCTCGGCACTGAAGGCCAAAGACTTGACTCCAACGTCGGCAGTAAAGATCATGGGAGCAAAGAAAAAGGCACATGACGACTTTCAACTCTCAGGTCACCCTCCGGGGTTAAAGGCTCCCGAGCATGATCCCATCCCAGCGACTCTCGGGTCACCCTCCAGGGTTCAAAAGGCTCTCGACGGCCTCAACTTTGCCTCAGCGGCTTCGTCACAGCCTCAACGGCTTCATTTCAGCCTCAGCGGTTTCAACTCTGTATCAGCGGCCAACGGCCAATCGGATAATACCTTTATTTAAATTATACACTTGCAACATATTGCTGGTTACTTTTAGCCATCAAGAAGCCCCAAGGCAGCACCACAGTTAGGAGAAACCGACTCTCCAACATACAGTTGACGGGCATTCGCTTCCGGGCTCCGCATCGGAAGAAGGACTACTGGCTGCCAGTCAAGGGAAGCGTGAAGATGTCTACACAAGGCACCGCAAAGAGAGGAAGAAGTCGGCCCCGCCCCGGCATCATTATGTCCCGCTTCGCCGCGGCACTCCCGCTCGGCCACCTCGGCCTCGGCTCCAGTCGGCCTCGGCCCCAGTTGGCCTCGACCATAATCAACATCGTTTCCTGAAGGGCAGGTCATCAACTCAGCAGCAGAAGACCAATTTCTTTAAAGAAAAAACTCAAGCCTGTAATAGACGTCGACACCAAACACGATGCAATGGCAAACAACTACGAAAAAGCTAAGTACACTACACTTAAGAAAAAGTTTCTTTTCATTAGTGTCTGAATGCATTACAGGAAACCGACAAAATTAACCTTTCAAAAAGGCTCTCAACGGTCCTGCGATCATAAGATCACCCCCGGGCCGGCCACGAACCCTCGCAGCGGTTCAAGACCTATGGTTCCAGCGACCTCTGAGTCACCCCTCGGGCTGGCCACGAAACACCCGAGACGGCTCCGAAGGAGCTCGGCGGCATCGCGGCTAATGGATACCACTCAGTCCGGCTAGGATACGCCTCCGAGTCGGTTCAAATCCCTAACAACCCGTAC
Organism: Calamus simplicifolius; assembly: GCA_900491605.1. NCBI lineage: Eukaryota > Viridiplantae > Streptophyta > Magnoliopsida > Arecales > Arecaceae > Calamus > Calamus simplicifolius. The sequence continues at coordinate 1,441,156 of UESW01003945.1, read as the reverse complement.
CGCTCAAGTCACCTCACGGACCAGCACACAAACACTCGGGGCAATTTTATTTCACCCCCCACGGTTCTATTTCTGCTTTGGCAATTTTATTTCAGCCTCAACGGCTTTATCTCTACCTCAGCGGCATCATTGCGGCCTCATCGGCTCTCTCTGCCTCAGCGGCATCATTGCAGCTTAAAGGGCTGTCTTTGCCTCAGCGGCATCATTGCAGCTTCAACGGCTATCTCTGCCTCAGCGGCATCATTGCGGCCTCATCGGCTCTCTCTGCCTTAGCTGCGTGTTGGCGGGCACCCATATCCAAACTTCATGTCAGAAGTTGAAGACCCAAAGTCAACTCACAGTTGGAAGAAATCAACTCTCCAACTCATAGATGACGGATATCCACTTTTAGACTCTGCGTCGAGAAAGGATTGCTGGCTACCCTCAGCTAGCCAACGAGCGGACGGCAGAGGCCGCCCTATCGTATCTCCCAGATCGTCCGCGCAAAATTATCGCCGCACCCAAGGACACGTGCCCGTTGATAGTTGGTAGCAGGTGGTGATCAGCCACTTGGGAGGTGACACCCCTTTCGCCTTGCTGGGATGGGCCCGCTTCGTCTCAGGGACGAGGGAGCATCTGATGTGGCTGATCCAATGCCGTTAGAGTAAACCGTGAAGGAAACTGACGGAGCCCCATCTCGATCCCGCAGGATGACTTCGGTCTCCGAGATCCCTTCGGCCTCCGAGGTCCCCTCGCCCTCGGCTTCGTACCTGGCACCCCCTCGACCTCCGCCTCGGCCTCGGCTCCGGTCGGCCTCGGCCTCGGTCGGCCTCAGCTCCGGTCGGCCTCACACGGCCTCGGCCTCGGCCTCAGCTTCGATCACCGAGCTCTCCTCGGCACTCGGCTGCCCCCTCGGCCTCGTAAGCCGCCTACTTTGACAGGACATGGCCTGCAGCCTGACAAATCGCATGGGAGTATGCTCCACAGTGCCTAATACTGCCACGTAAACCCGCTAATCCACTTTCTGCCAAAATCACAGGCGGTTACCGATATACAATGGGCAGTTGTCAGTATCTACGGCGTGTGCTTAGCAATTGCGCACCCACCCGCCGCTTATTGAGCCGATCCTAACGGAAGGATTCGACTATTATCGATGAAGGGTAAGAGGGACCCCCGAACAGGTATATAAAGACCCCGACTCACAACGAGGAAGGGGGACTCAATCTCTACTCTCTCATTAGATCCCTATTCTCCAAGTCGCGGACTTGAGCATCGGAGGGTCCCCGCCGGAACCATCGGTCCGGAACTTTTCTTGCAGGTTCCCGGCTGAAGGAGGTAGTCCTTGTCACTCCTCTGAAGGCCTGCGAAGCATTTCTGTTACCTGACGCTCCTCAAAAGTGATTTGGTAGCAATAATTTCTTTATCCAACTCCCACCATGGGCTGATACTAAATTTAATGATAATGTTGAGAATTTCCCTTATAATTTTGAGGGCAGTAAGCGAGACATTGTCTGCTTACAAGAGGAAATGACGAAGTGAAGACATCCAAGGCAGTAAAAACTATGACCATAACACTTTAATGTGCAGACCTTGCAACAATGGTTCTAAAAGGTCAGGCTTCGGGCTCAAACACCAATGGAGATTGGGCTAATTATTTTACCACACATCCTCTCCTTAGATTCATAGTGTAATTCCTCTGCAAGCCCATGTTTGCATGATCAAAAACTAGAGAACTAGTGAAATCAATCGTGAAACTTAAGTGGTTGATCTACATGGATAACATGATCCAAAAGTTATCTTGGAATTGATTCATAAGATGGACAATTGATTCAAGGGCAAATCATCTTTCAGATAAGAGGAAACCCTCCTTTGTAGAGGACAAGAGGAAAGGAATAGCAAGTACTATGGATAAAATATTGACAACTTTATTACATCACCAACCAGACCTAGCCAGGCAAAAAGACAATAATGAACTAAAAGATCGTGGCACACTACACAAACAAGCAGAGATGCAGCTTATATGACTCCTACAAACAAACTTGAATGTTTGGAATATAAGTGATTTTGTCACTCTAAATAAACTCTAACCTCACCTTCACTACCCAACCCTTAAAGCAATGACTCTTTGTAGATATTAGGGAGCTAGTCTGCTTAATAAATCTTCAACAGGAGCATGCTGACCAATCAAAAGCTCTCACAACATGTATATTTTTAATTATCCAACTAGTAGTAGCTTATACTTTCTCTCTAGTAACTTTGATGCCTTCAAATAAGATAATAAGGATGTAAATGAGACAAGGATATTGTCACAAACTCACTAATATTGGTGTTCACATATGATATCACTTCTACAATATGTGAGCTTTGGTGGAGGTGATCAACTGTGTCACTCATGGTTGTGGCTAAAGACTAGATTGCCATCAAAATAAACTACCACAAATGGTATTAAATTGAAGGGCTTGAACACCAATATTGACATATATAACATGCCCAAAACATTAGATAGCCTGAATGATACATCAAACCATTCCAAGAGATTATCCTGTGCTTTAATGCAGTTATCCATTCATTTCTTAGGCATAATCAAATTTGGTGGCATCCAACAATCGAATTATACCTCGGAACACACTTGAGAAACTGATAATTGATCCAGCATATCATCAAGGCACCAGATATGTATCAATACTTAATGGTGGTTTGATTTAAAGCTCTATCAACATGCGTAAAGCACATTCAATTTTTAATTGGTCGAAGGATTGGACATGCAGTCAGGCACACACTTTTTCAGACATCCCCTTCAATATGTAACCATTCACTAGCTTTTGGAGTTCCAAATGATATTCTCTTCGGTTTATTGTGTAAGCTAACTTCTTAGACAAGGATATTCCCTGCAAAAGATCTATGAAATGTTGAATATCCTATACTCAAAAGAAACATAGAAGGAACTCTTTAGGTGCCAACTGCTAGACTGTTGAAGTGTGGCTTCAAATTTGATTTAGGAAGCTAGGTTCGATCCTCAAGTTGTGCTTCGAAGTACTTCTATGCTTAGAGATCCCAATATCAATGTGCAAACATTCTTAAATCCACCAAATACAGCTGTTTGATAATATATTTAAGACCATCCCTGTAGCAAGTTCATGTTTCCATAAGGACTACATCACACTAAATTTTTTCTTACAACCAAATTTTATCTTTATCATTTCATTTTTTATGATAATAGTATGTTTCTTGGATTTCGTGGAAACAATTTTTACCACATAGAGTTATAGAACATTATTGGATGAAAAGATGCTTAATTGTGTCAAGCAAATAGGGAAACTCACCCAGTCAGAAGCATCCTGCATATTTTGAATGTCAACCATGAAATCAGATGGTTGCAGATGGCCTTCATAGTGTATATGACATGGATGGCGATTCATGTCTTTCTTTATGGATTTAATGATCAAAGGGGTTGTGTGTTTTTCCTTGAAATTGTGATAGGAACCATCAGATCAAAGTAGTTGGACTTGCTTTACTAGCCCATCTGACATGTTGCAAAAGAACACATGTATGTGCGAAAGTTTTGCCAAGGTTTGGTCCATAGCTTTGCTACAACATAAAGATTCTAAGCGGCACACAAGAATCTCAACAAGCAAAATGCAAGGCTCCAATAACACATTAATGTTTGAACTTTCATGCATGCAGATAGCAAGAAAATGATGCATTAGACTTGTCTTTGAATTTTATCATGAATGAGGTGGTGTGTTATTTCCTCCAACTGATAGTAATTTATTGCATCAATAATGCCTATGACATATGTGCATATAATGCTACCAAGGCCCACTAATTTTAGGAGAATACACTCATTCATTGGAGCATGCTTACAATGCTAGACTGAGTTATCATGACATAAAAAGTATGCTATTATACTCAGTTTTGACAGTGTTGTCATTGTACTTATCTTGTTAGATAAACAAATATGTTACCATAGTGAACCTATGGAGGTGAATTATACTAATATTGGTGGCAGTGCCTCCTTCCAAATTGTCTAGCACAGCCTTCTTAATAGACAACTTCATTCGTTTCCATACGTATATCTAATTATCTTGATATTTGACATTGTTGACAAATTATATCTAGTCTAGACATGTGCTAAAAATGCCCAGCCTACCTGCCCTGATTTTATTGGGCTTGGCCTAGAATTTCAGGCCTGATATAAAATTGGGCTGGGGCCAGGTTCACAAAGTTTTAGTCCAAACCAGCCCAATCTGGCCCAACATAACAATAAAGATATATAATTTATGGAATATACTATTTGAAATAAAGAAAGAAGGTAGTATTTTGGGAAGCCTTAAGCATACTCTAAACTCTCTTTCTCATCTCAGTTTATGAAGGCACTTCATGATGGTGCTTTGGACTCGCAAGATGTTGGCATTCACATTTCCTAGCTGAATATGGTTCAGAACATGGAATCATGGTTCAGTCGGGTGTTATATGGTTCCTGCTACTAATATCTGTCCCCATCTCTCCGAATCCTCTCACCTCCCCTCTCTCACTCATTGAGTGCGAGCCATCGTCATCCCTTCCACCTCATTTCTCTCTCTCCATCCCTTCCACCAGGCATTGGTACACTATGGAAACAATTCCCGCCACCTCCTTTCTTCCCTTCCCCCCTCATCAGTGCAGATTGACGCAATTGTCCTTCCTCTCTGTTTAACTCTCTCTCTCTTCCCCTCCTTTTCCACCATTGGGACCTCATCACGGTAGTGTTAACAATTCTCTTATTATTGTGTGTTCATCCCCTAGCCCCTCGCATCATGGAATATACAGACCCATGCCCCATCTCTCAGGTCAAGCCAGGTCAGTCCTAGGCCTAGATTTACAAGGTCAGTCCCCATTTGTGCCTAGAATTTTTGGCCTAGGCCAAGCTTGGCTCAGCTTAGGCTGTTGACACTACGCTTAGTCCCAAATCAAACATGGTCTGGTCCAGTCAATGATTAAATCTAATTTATTTGATTTTTTCCGCTAATGTATGCAACTTTTTTTCCACAACAGAAATCTTCAATAAGAAGCTTTCAACTCTATCATTCCTTTAACCAACCATTATTAATTTATCTTGTTCAAATCCAAATTTCAAAACCTGGCATGCTCTTTACTTTCTGAATTGTTTGATGTCTCTTTATTCCTCTGCATTGGAAAATATCACTTCATATGCCCCATATGCAAAGAATTGTACATCTTGATTCTCCGCTATAAAATAATAAAGTTGAACCTTAACAACCTTTCAGCAATCTAAGAAACCTCTACAAAGATTAATTAACTAATCCAAACCTCTTAGCCTTTCCTTTCAATCTTGATCTAAAGCTTAACAAAAACTACTAGTCATAAACTTGCAAATATGCTTCCCTTAGAAACCATTTTTACCATTAGCAACTTTGTCCCATGATCACCAATGACACCTCCTTACATTCCCAAACCAGTCTCTTCAGATCACTTACACTCTTAGTCATAGTTTGTTTTAATTTGAACCAACAAATCACAAATGTGCTCTAACCTGCTCTCCATCAAACACCTCATAAGCATCTCCTCTAAGGCTCCCTACCCAAGTTCTATGACCTTTTAATGCCACGACCATATTTTGCCCTCCTTAAAACCAAATGGAAAAAGAAATAAAGTATTATTAATAGATTTTGCAAGATCAAGGAAAGAGGGGTAAGGAAAATTAATAGAACACCATTAAATTATAAGCAACCAGCATGTATATGCAGAAATCCACTAAATCTTTTTATAATACTTGCAGTATGTTAATCAATATATTGATCCACCTAGCAGGATAATGATCTTCATTCATGTGATATTAAATCAAGAGACATCATGAATTAAGACATCAAATAACCCAATAAATAAAGGGTGTCCTAGTACACGAGGCCCCTGCCACTACAGCTGTGAGATCTTGGAAGGGTTAGATGTATGCACATATCAGATAAATTAATATGATAACTTATTTTCTACGACAAGAAAGATTATTTATTCATGTTATGATCTCCAAGTCCCACTAATCCTCCTGTCTTAACATATAATTTTACATGACATTTGGGAAAAAAATTGCATATTATATATGCTGGCATTACAGTCTCATATTTAAACTCCTCAATTACCAATTATAATTTGGAGAAAGCATTTAATTTTAGTTTTAGCATGTCACTTCAAAACAATTTCAACATACACCGTTCGAACGTACTCTTGGCAGTTTTAGTCCATTAACCAAGCATATAAAACTATGAGCATTATACACACAAAATTCAAATGGAAAAATGAAAAACCGGAAAACAACAACGCATTGCAATGACGCAGCAGTTAAAAGAAATTAAATTCCTACAAATATATCCTCCCATGCTTGCTCGAGAATCGGCTGCGACCATAACACCTTCCTTGAAGATGAAAGCAAGAGTGGTGGTCCCCTTCGCTGGCTTTACCATTTGAATTGCGTCCTGCTGGAATCCATCAAACTGAACGGAAAAAAGAGGTAAATGGACCAAAGTCCTTTAGTATCTTCCACTCAATGATTTTCTTTTTAAAAAAAACTCACGTTTGCACAGGAGGGGAGATCGAATGACGGGAGCATAGAGAGATCGGAGCAAAGATCGCCGACCAGCCCAATACGAGGGGCAAATGATTCGAGACCGCTAGTATCGAGCTTCATAGTTCCCATGTATATTGCACGAAAATCTAAGAGAAAGTGAGGGCACAAATACCCTAGAAATCGGTGTTCACGGCAACGCGAGGGAAATTAAAAGGTAAGAAGAGAATCGGAACAACGGCTACAGGAGACCATAGCGCAGCTAAAACGCCTCTTGAGGAAACAAGTATGCGAGCCGATGGCATGACTTGCTTGCCAAGGCACCCGAGTATTGAAGCTTAGAATTGGGTCCCAGCGGCCCTTGCCGCACGGCAAACACCGCCTTTACCTTTCGAGTAGTTTTTAAACCGATGCTTTTTGGCATCGATTTTTTTTAAAAAAATTAAAATATTATAAAAATAATATAAAAGTAAAAAAACATCAATTTTTTTAAAAAATTGTAAAAATGGTATAAAAATAAAAAACATCATTTTAAATGATATTTTTCTTCTTCACATCCATTCAGCGATAAAAGAAATCGTCACTTGGAGTGACAATTTTGTAGCTGAAATCGCCACTCTGCTAAGTGAATTACCATATGGAGTGGCGATTTCTTAGCTGAAATTTTAAGCTAAGTAAAATCGTCACTTAGAGTGGCGATTTCAGCTGAGAAATCATCACTCCATGTGGCGATTTTCTCAGACTCCATCTTCCCGAGCCCGATCAGCCTTTAAAACCCTATGCGGCCTTTAAAACTTTATTTTCCCCTCCCTTCGCCCTTCCCTTCCCAAAAAATCACCATTGCCCATCTTTGCCCCCTCTCATCGGACCATCCTTCACGATCCATCGTCTGTACTCCGCCCTCAGTTCCTTTAAGGTAGAGATTCACATTCTCTCATTTCTTAAACTGATTTTTATATATGTATGCTATCATGTAAGTGATCTTTATAGATTTTTTTGACAAAGGAGAAAAAGCATGAGATATGTGTTTTTTAATCTATGTATAGAGATGAAAATATGGGAGCATAAATAAACATGATGTATCATATGGATGCATAAGGATATTGGTGTTTTATTTTAGCTATGATATCATGATGAGAAATTAAGTGTTTTATCATGATTTCCTCCATCTTTTTAACCTCATTCATGTGACGATTTCCTCCGCCTTCTACCCAGAAATCACCTACGGGGACTAACTTTTGTGCTGAAAAGAGGTTCAGTCCGAAACTCAACCGAAACTCGATCGAAACTTGACCTAAACTTAACCGTAACTCGACCGAAATTGAACCAAAACTTGATCGAAACTCAAACTCGATCGAAACTCAACCGAAACTTGACCGAAACCTGACCGAAACTCAACCGAAACTCAACCGAAACTCGATCGAAACTCGACCGAAACTTGACCGAAACTCGACCGAAACTCAACTGACCGAAACTTGACCGAAACTCGAAACTCGACTGAAACTCAATAGAAATTCAATCGAAACTCAACCGAAATTGAACCGAAACTCGATCGAAATTGAACCAAAACTTGACCGAAACTCGAAACTCAACCGAAACTCAACTGAAACTCGACCGAAACTTGACCGAAAGTAAATGCCAATCATAACAAAAAGTAAATGCATTAGAAGAACAAGTTCTTATAAAAATTAAATTTTTCTGATACATGAAAAAAAAGAATTTTTACATCAATTGGTTTGAGTACAACAATCTAGGAAACCTAGGTTCCACATCCTCGTTGAGAAGGTTGGCGAATACGTCCAGTCCATCGCCTATAGGTCACCAACGGTAGAGGATCCTCATCAATCACCTGAGATACCCCCTCCTGCATGGGGATCGAGGTAGGATGGAGGCATAGCAGCGTCCAAATGTGACCAGGAGACATCAGCATCCTCACTGATCTCGGCGATGTCCGCATCAGCAATGTCATCAATGCGATATGCATTATGATCTCAACAGGCAGATGTACCCTCCCCGACATCCCTTCTATGCAAATACTCGTGTGCTAATGGGGACCGCATGTAAGAAAGCGATGGGGTATAATGAAATGTCTCCATCATCGGATCAACATCGGCTCGTGTGGACTCCGGCACCTCCGGGTAGAGTGCTGAAGCAGCTGTGCTCCGAATGTGCTGATGCCCGACGATAGATAATGTACCATAAGCCATCGCCGTCGCGCTTCTCAAAATCTTTAACCGCTCATCTTCCACTGGGACGGCTATAGCCCGCTCGAGCTCCACAGTCAACTGTTGAAACCTCTCATGTTGCATATAATATGACAACAAAAATTCATATAAAAGCTTATGAAGTTGAAAGAAAAAGATACCCAAAAAAAAATTAAAAATAGTACTAGAAACTCATATGAAGTGCCTTCCCCTTCGTAGCCCCTTGTACTATACTCAGAACGGCCTATACATATTCGAGTGATTCTCCTAAACCAGGCCATATAATCGGGTGTGCATAGGAATCCTGCTACTATAGGCTCTCCCATAATAATATGTTGACGCCGTGCATTCCATGTTGCAATATAAGTCCCGTGCACGGGATCCCATGCAACATTTGACCTCCCCTGTTGATCAATCTGATGAAGATGTACCAACGTATCGCATGGATATGGTATGGACTAACGACATCCAAATTGACGAAGCATCCGGTCTGGCAAATGCCACTCGACTACATCAAAACATATCAGCGGGGTCCATGCCATCCAAATATCCGAACTGACCAAGCAGCTCGAAGGTAAAATAGAGATAACTACCGGTGAGTAAGGACACCATATAAACTGCATAGAAAAAATTTAATTAATCCATAATCAATATAATTAATGCATCTAATTGAATTTCATATTACAACATGACATACCCGTTGTTCACTATCATCCAACACATCCAACTGGTCCCTATAAGCATGTAGTGTATGGGTTAAAATATTTTTCATGTTATATCTTACATGCCATCTATACTCCCATGGTGCACCTAAGTGCCAATCATCATCGGCATCTGAAGGTCTAGCCTTCGGAATCTCGAGTCTCGTGGGATGAAAAATAGGAAATCGTTCCCATGCTCAAATCTGCATGTTCGGATAATTCACAATATTAATTAACAATAAAAATTACCTCGATCTCAGACATAAGAATAAAGTGTTTACCTATAGCAATGGGAGGTATCCTCTGATGTCTGACTGGGTAGGGCTCGTTGCACGACATAGTGCTCTATATAAACCAGCTAGTGTAGCCGATCCCCAACTAAGAGCGACAAATGCCTTCAAGTCTTTTAGAAATGGCACGTACATCAACTTCACTAAATTACCAGAGGTATCCGGAAGAATCACACCACCAATGATTCGAAGAAGTTGTCCCCTCACGAACTGTTAGACAACCTCATCATCCACATCTTTGTCCAAGTGAAGGTTGCGATAGAATTGATCGAAGAATGCTAAACGAAAATAACCTTTCGGAAATGCTTCGACAGGAGGTTCAACACCAAATAACCTCCCAAATATAGCCTGCCACTCCAGAATGGTATGGCGCGGATCTAACCCAGTAACAACAGAACCATCAATCCAGAGGCCACTCAAAATACTGACATCCTATAGTGTAATGGTCGCCTCACCAAAAGATAGATGAAATGTGTGGGTCTCTGCCGCCATCTCTCAACCAATGTAGAAATAAGGCCAACATCCAGTCGAATCTGGCCAATTCGATATATGCCAAACATGCCAAATATGCCGACGACATCTAAGAACCGGTAACTCCTAAAAACAAAAAAATTTAATGATACAGCCGCATTAACATAAACACATGTAAATTAATTAAGGACCATCGATCAATAATACACACCTCGCCCTGAAATATGTTGGTTGATCTATGCAACGGTTGCAAAGTGAGAACATTAGGATTACGAGGCCCTGAATCTAAAACATTATGAGTCATGTCTTGATAATTTGACAAAACAAGTTAAAAGAATTATTAGCTGATAACAAAGTGATAGTAGGACTGAAGTATTTGAAATCAACTAAGAAAAAGTATCCTATCTAAAAATGTAAAATCCCTAATACCTAACTAAGTATTTATAATGCTATCATCACAAATCAGTGATCGATTGGATGGTGTGGATCGATTAAGCAATGCATCAATCAGCACCGGACAACATAAGTTGTCAGAAAAAGCATGTAATTTTCTTACATAAGCATCGCAACCATCGAATAGATCAGGCAAACACTCCATCAAAAGACGTTTATATAATATAATTAAGAGACAGAACACTATTTTATTAAGCTTATAATACAACAGTATTGCAGTCGACCAAAAGATATCACCTTTAACCATATCCAAATAGAAAGAAGCAAAACCCCTACGGAGAAAGCTACCAAAAGGACTTTTAAAAAAAGGTAATTCTACGAACTAAAAACCAATTGCAAAAAGAAACAAAGTCAAGACTCTCGAATTGCTATGCATGATGGACCCGAAAAAGACAAAAGGAGATGGTTTCAGCAGCCAACAGTAGGGAATTAATTGGCATTGACATCAAAATCCTTCCAAAAAAAACCATAAAGAAAGCGACATTAAGCATGCACAAAGAGTTTACGGAATTCCACCTAATACACCTCACCAAAATAGATTAGATGCCAAATAAAAATACTAACGTATAAAATTAGAAGAGCAATCGAGGGACGGAAAAAGATTCGAAGAACTCACTGCAGTAATCAACCGGGGAGGCTAGGGCGGCGAGAGGGAAGAGGAGAAAGAAGGGAGAGGTCGCCGGGGAGTAGGAAGAAGGGGGGAAGGTTGTCGCCGAGCAGGCTTGGGAAGAGTGATCGGGAAGAGGGAGGACGCAGGGGAGTAGGAAGAACGGAGAGGACGTCGAGGAGTAGGAAGGAAGAAGAAGGAGAAGGGGTTTCGCGTTCGGAAAGAGAAGTCCCGATCGGGCTCTCGGGCTTAAAAGCCTGAGAAAATCGCCATACGATGTGGCAATTTCAAGCTAAGTGAAATTGCCACATGGAGTGGCGATTTCTCAGCTGAAAGCGCCACTCCATGTGGCGATTTCACTTAGCTTGAGAGTGACGATTTCAGCTACAAAATCACCATTTCAAGTGGCGATTTTTTCTGCTCCATCACCCCCCTCGCTGACGGGGCTGAGCGGACGTGGAGGAGAAAAACGCCATTTCAAATGGCGTTTTCTATTTTTACACCATTTTTGCAATATCCTGGGATCCTACCCCTTTTTTTCAAACCGGTGCCAAAAGCACCGGTTTGAAAAACTACTCTTTACCTTTCCGCCCTTACACCTGCTTGAAAGAATTGTACGGTTTTTATAAAATGCATCTGCGGATTGGACGACATAAACTTGAAGTACCAACTAAATTATTTTGTGTTATTATAAATCCAAACAATTTTAACAAAATTTACAAATAAATTTTATAGAATAAAAAACATTTTTTAATAAAATAACCCTTATTAAAAGATAATAATTTTTTAATCAATTTAGTCCTAAATAGAGTAGAGTGGAGGAAGCAGATTCATGTAGCCGATCCCATGTAGTTGGAAAAAAAAGGCTTAGATGAGTTGAGTTGAGTTGTTATTATTGTTGTTGTTATTGCTATTTATATTAATAATTATTATTTTATATAATTAAATATAATCATAATATTATGATTTAATAATTTTTATTATTATATTATAATTTAAATAATTATTAAATATAATCATAAATAAATTTAATTATATGTTAATTAAATGTAATCATAATTTAATAATTATGATAATTAATTATAACTTAATATAATTGTAATAAATTATAATTAAACATTATTAAATGTAATTATTTTATGATTAAATAATATTTTAGAATATAATTAACACAATAATTTTTGAATCGTCATTTCTAATTAATTATTAAATAAGGGTAATTTAGAAAAATAGAGCATCAGATTTAATTTTTATTTGTTCCAAACATAACAATTTATTTTAATTTCATAGTTTTATGTATAGTCGGCAAACATGATAATTCATTTACAAATACATTGCATTATGTAATTCATTTCGTCTGCAAATGAATTCCTTAGTGATTTGTGTTCTAGAAGGAGTGCAAGTGTCATTTGGTAAGCCAAATAACACATGATTTTAAATTACCAATGATTCTGATCTTGATCTTATTCTTGATAATTTAAAATCATCTGTGCTATATTATAATGATTAAAGATCTTCAAACATTCATAATTGAATTATTTAATATGTCATGGAATCCAATATCTTCATATAATATCAAAACTATCCAAAATATATTTTGCAACTAGCATTATAATTATTCGTTAATTTATTTTATTTATTATTAAAATATTTAGATTAAATTAAAATATTACTTTATAATATTTATTATGGTATTATATTATTATAATTATAATTAATCTATAATATAATTGCAATATTATAGCATGATATATAATATAATAATATAATGTAATATAATATTATTATAACATAATATAACATCAATATTATATTAATATGAAAAATAATATTGTGCATCTTTTTTCATGGATGTGAGGCATTTTTGTTCCCTAAATCTCAACTTAAGATCACCATCTTAAGGTAATTTTAGACATTCATCTTTAATGATAAATATTTAATTATTGGGTTTGATAATAATTCTAAAGGTTATAGTGATCTAGTGGTTGCCATCATGTGAAATCACCTAGGTGCAATCAAACATGGTGATTTTATCACTTTCACTTTGATTGCCAATGATCTTGGATCGATTGCTCCATATCAAATGCCCCTTTCATAGTGCCAAATGGCTAGTGATCTTGAATGTTTAGCATCATGCTCCCCTTTGGTGTTGGTAATGGATGGTATTGGAATTGTTTAGACACCAACTCATTAATTAGAATATTAATAAGAAAAAAAGAAACAAAACCAACTTTAATGGGATTCCTGCATGCTGGGGCCTAGATTGATTGATTTACATGAGGGGCTCCTCTTCTTTTCTTAAAAAGAAAAAAAAAGCTAAAATATACTTTTTCTCCTCAAGTTTTCACTCAAAATTTATTTTGTTCTTTTAAACTTTCAGTTGTGGTATTTTAGTTCATCATATTTTGAAAATACTGCATTTATAACATCCTATTTTATAGGGCTTATTAAAATTGATGGAATAGCTAACATATGACTCTAGTATGAATACATGGATTGTCGCTTATCCTATATGATAAGTTAGTATCCAACTTATGATGGAATGTTATGGTAATATACATAAGTATTCTACCAATTATAATTAGCTCCATGCCACAAATGCAATATTCTTAAACTATGAATGACTAAATTATAATAATTAAAAATTAAGGATCAAAATGAATTTTGAGTAAAGTTTAATGATCAAAAAGTATATTTTTACCCAAAAAAATATAGGTTAAGGTTATTTGTAATGGGTGAGGATATTACAAAGGCTGGAGAGCACATTGCTGGGAATACTGGATGGTTGATCATGTTATTAACATGACATGGGGAATGATATACACATGATATACTCATATGCGCTTGCTTTAGCATGAAGGCTTGGGTTGATTAAACCTTGATCAATATTAATTCGATCTACTTTAATCACTATGAAGTGTTAGATTGTGTCAAATGCTTTTTAGTGGAGCTGAAGAATTAGAAGGAGAAAAATTTGAAACTCTCCAAACTAATAGAGGATGCAAATATCTGTTTGAGTAATTCAAGAGGTTTTGTGAAGAAAAGGAAATACATAAGCAACAAATAATTCTAAGAACATAGCAATAAAATAGAATTTCAGAGTGTAGAAATAAAACTTTATTAGATATGGTTAGATCGATGATGGTATAAACTAACCTCCTAATAAGTTTTTGAAGGGATGTACTGCTCACTACTACTTACATCTTTAATTATGCATCCAGTAAATCCATGTCCACTACTCCATTTGAACTTTGAAATGGCACAAAGTCAAATCTAGATCACTTGTGCCCATAGGGCTCAATAAGATATGTTTATAGCACCTCCCATAAGTATAATAAGATAAGTGTTTGAAATAAAGCATTTGTTATATGGCCTTTTATGATGTGTTTCAAAAATGTGATGGCATAAAGTATATGAATGTGAGAATATTGAAGGCTTGGATCAGCCCATTCATATGGGTAATCATCCTATCACTTTAGTATTGAGCGTGATGGGGCAAGAATAGCCATAATTGATGCTTGGACAGCAACATTATAAAACGATGTATAAGTTACATGAAAGATAGAAAGGTGCATTAGTTGCATGAAACATGAAAAGTTACATGAGTTGAAAAAAATATTACTAGAGTTAAGACTAAGTTGAGACTTAAAAGAGTCAAATATAAAATATGTCTATAAATCTATATAAGGCTTATGGAAGCCGAATATGAGCATATGTATGAGTGCTCAGGCTAAATATCTACATGATGCCTAGACTAGGCTCTTATTTGGTTGAGCATTTGAAGGACCCAAAAGTACTTTTAGAGGTTTAAAAATACTTTTGAGTAATTTTATAATGTTTGGTAAAAAATTTAGAAGTATTTTCTAGCTTCATCAAAAGCTATTAGTTGTTAAATATCAAAAAGTTGTTTTTAACTTAAAGATCATAGATTTAAACCATGAGAATAATAATATTTAATATTATAATATAATATAAATATAATAATATATAATGTAATATGATGACGCCAAGTCACTTCTTTCAAGCGCCGGGAAACGGACGTCCTCGTCATTGAACTCCTGCAAGAAAAGTCTCCGGAGACCGGAAGCTCCGGTGGGGACCCTCCGACGCTCAAGTTAGTCACTTGGGAACAGATGAGAACTGTTTAGCCGAAGGAAACTAAACAGTTAGGGCTTAACTAGTGAAAAAGAGCTAGAAAAACCAAGTTCAAGTCCCCCTGCCTACGGCATGGGCGTATGCTTTATACCTGTTCGAAGATCCCCTTCTGTTCCCGATGATTGCTGACTTCCAGGAGCCCAGTTCGATAACGGACAAAATATGAGGCTGACAATGACAGATCGTATCGTCACCGTACATGCTGGAGGTGTCTCGCGTCATTGGTCAGCATGGCCTCACAGGTGTCCTGCATCTGGGGCTATATCTGGTGCACGCCACCACTGGATGTGACCGCGCACAGTAGCGGGCAGGTGGCGGACCACACGCTGCAATGGGGTATAGTCGCGCACAGTGACAGACATACAATGAACCATATGCCATTATGAGGCATGGTCACACCCTGCTACAGATGTGCGGCGGATCGCGTGGGCATGCCAGATGGCCCAGAGTGGGTCGGATCGTGCGCCGGGGGTCCAAGTACTGTTCATGTGGCTTGAGACCGAGAGGGGGTCTCGGAGGTTGAAATACTGTTCATGTGGCCCGAGACCGAGAGGGGGTCTCGGGGGTTGAGATACTGTTCATGTGGCCCGAGACCGAGAGAGGGTCTTGGGGGTAGAGACACCGTTCATGTGGCCCGAGACCGAGAGGGGGTCTCGAGGGTTGAAATACTGTTCATGTGGCCCAAGACCGAGAGGGGGTCTCGGGGGTTGAGATACTGTTCATGTGGCCCAAGACCGAGAGGGGGTCTCAGGGGTTGAAATACTGTTCATGTAGCCCGAGACCGAGGGGGTCTCGGGGGTTGAGATACTGTTCATGTGGCCCTAGATCGAGAGGGGGTCTCGGGGGTGGAGACACTGTTCATGTGGCCCAAGACCGAGAGGGGGTCTCGGGGGTTGAAATACTGTTCATGTGGCCCGAGACCGAGAGGGATCTCGGGGGTTGAAATACTGTTCATGTGGCCCGAGACCGAGAGGTGGTCTCGGGGGTTGAGATATTGTTCATGTGGCTCGAGACCGAGAGGGGGTCTCGGGGGTTGAAATACTGTTCATATGGCCCGGGACCGAAAGGGGGTCTCGGGGGTGGAGACACCGTTTATGTAGCCCGAGACCAAGAGGGGGTCTCGGGGGTTGAAATACTGTTCATGTGGCTCAAGACCGAGAGGGGGTCTCGGGGGTGGAGACACCATTCATGTGGCCCGAGACCGAGAGGGGGTCTCGAGGGTTGAAATACTGTTTGAGATACTGTTCATGTGGCCCGAGACCGAGAGGGGGTCTCGGGGGTTGTTAGAGAGCCTCCGTCAGTCACCATTATCGTTGTCATTTATTCCGACGGCGTTGGATCAGCCATATCAGATGCCGCCTCACCCCTAAGACAGAGTGGGCCCACCCTAGTAAGGCGAAAGGGGTGTCACCCCCCAAGTGGCTGATCCCCGCCCATCACAAACTGCCTTCGGACATGTGCCTTTGGGCGCTGCAACGATTTTATGCGGGTGGTGTGGGGATGTGAAAAGGCGGCCAACACTGTCCACTCGATTTGTGGCGATCGTCCTCGAAGCAGGGTTGATCTATAGGAATCCGTGAAGAAAGTCGTGCCATCATTACCCATCATAGCAGCGACGTCAGCGGCATCCCATCATTAGCCGAAAGCAAATCGTATTCCTTGCTCAGCGGTTTTCGAGGTGGTCCATCCTATTGTGAGAGTCCACGTGGTGGATGAGGCATGGCAGGACGATTTGAAACTGAATAAAACCCGGGCGGTGGGTTGAAAGCAGCCATTCTGTTCCTGCTATCGTCTTCTTCCTCTGCGCTTCCTTGATCTTCTGCTCCCTGGTCCCCCCTGCAACCTGAGAGCCTGCGCGCATCACTTTCCTTCCCAGGTCAGCCTTTTGCTCCTTCTAGGTTCCTCTGTTTCTTCTTCTCGCCATGAGTTCCCAGTCCTGGTCTGCAGAGGACGATTCAGAGAATCGTTCTTCGTTGGAGAAGCCTCGAGCCACTCCTTCCTTTCCTCCTTCCCCTTCTCCTCCCCTCGAGTGGTCCTCCGATTCGGAGGACTACGTCCCTCTGGCCCAGCGGAGGGTCGCCGGGGAGGCTCCCGTAGGGAGGCATCCCGTGGCGGCTGGTAGGGCTCCGTCGAGGGGCCATCAGGCGGAGGCCAGCGCCTCCTCGAGAGTGGGGGAGGAATCCCCGGAAGGGGTCACCTCCACGGTAACAGGCCGGGATCTAGCAAACATCCGGGTCCGTTACCAAATCCCTCGAGAGATTGGGCTTTATCTTCCAACTCCCGACGACCGGGTGATCTCCTCTCGGCCCGGTCGAGTGGCTATCTACAAAATCTCTTTGAGGGTAGGCCTCCATCTACCCCTCCCCTCCTTTTTCGCAAGCCTCCTCGATTACTACTCCCTGACCCCTTCACAGTTGGTCCCAAACTCCCTTAGGGTCGTTAGCGCCTTCGTTGTTCTCTGCCACCATCTCCAAATCACACCCCGGGTTTCTCTTTTCTCTTATTCTACATTCTTCGGTCTCAAAAGGGTTGGTGGCTATTTCATCCCCGACCCGGCCGAGTCTTGAAACTCCTTCTTCCCTCCTCTATCAAGGGATAGAAATCATGGTTCTTCTTTGCAAATCTTGACCAAGTCAAGGCCCAATGGGGGGACCCCGATCTCCGAGGTAATGCAAATTCCACCATCCACCCCGGAGACAAGGAAGCGTTAGGGCGGTTATTGGCTACCGACATCCCTCGGTACACCTTGCTCTTAACGGAAGAGAACCTTCAGTCGGGGTCTCATTTCTCACCACGGTAAGTCTCTCTTATACTTAGTCAAAGTCTTCATGTGTCGTCGTTCTCCCTTTTTTTTTTTTTACCGACCCTGACCGAAGTTGTACAGCCATGAAGGTCCCAACCCAGAAACTCCTGAGAGCCGTCGCCAAGAAGAGGGCCCGGGAAGGACCAAGTGAAGATCAGCGAGCACCGGCTCCAAAACGCCCGACAGTGCAGGTGCCCGAGCCACTGGCACCGCAAGAGCCCCTAGTCGCCCCGGAGATTGACCTTACATCCGATGCCCCGCCAGAAAGGGCGGTGACCGAGGGGGTACCAACGGAGGAGCCGGCTGTGGAGGAGCCGGCGGTAGCAGAGGAGCCAGCGGTGGTGGAGCTCTTAGCTCCCAGCGGATCGACCCTTCCCGTGGCAGCCAGGAGCTGGGGTGAGGGGCCGTCAGGGGCAGCAAGCCCACCCCCCAAGCAGACGCCAATGAGCAGCCTGCGTGTCGAGTCTGGTAATGCCGAGGCAGCCAAAGGGAATGGAGCCAGACCGAGGCTACCTCAGGACTCCATTCTGAATGATGGGCACTGGGCAGAGCGGGTCCTCTCGCTAGTCTTCATGCCTGAGGTCCTAGATGAGCTTAGCCACTTGAAGGCGGCTACATTCTACCAAGAGTCTTATGCGGCCCTCGTCAGAGTAAGTTGTTCTGCAACCCTTTGCCTCCGCATTTCTCTTTTTCTTCTTCTCTCTTTTTTTTTGACATGAAAACTGCACGCAGCTTGCGAACTCCCTAAGGGCTACAAGGGAGGTCATTCACGGAGGGAAGGCCCTTCTGCCAGAGGTCCAGAAGGAGGCCGAGGAAGCTCGTCATCGTGCGGAGGCGGCCGAGGGGGCCCTGGAGTTGGCCAGAACCACCTGGGCCAGTGAGGTAAGGGCTACTGAGAGCCGAGCGGAGGCTGAGGCCAACCGCTTGCGGGCGGCGCTCCACCAGATGACGGATGCCAAAAATGCCATTGCAGCCAGAGATCTGCACATCTCTGAGCTGACCTCGGCCATCCAAGCAACCGAGAGTCGGGCGACCGAGGCCGAGGAGAGGGCAAGGGCGGCGGAGGAGAGGGTAACAGCGGTGGAGGAGAGGACTGATAAAGCCGAGGAGGAGGCACGTCGCACCTAGGAGGCCGAGAGGGCAACAGCGGCAGATCTCGCCGCAGAGGAGGGAGTTCGAGCTGCCAAGGTGGAAGTAGCCATCGCGGCCAGGACTGCCAGGGTCATAGAAGAATTCAAGGTGTCCGAGCACTTTGTAGATGAGCTGGCGGAAGCTTCAGCGGGGGTGTTTTTCTAAGGATTCCAGCATGGGAAGGAGAAAGTCGCTCGGGACTTAAACTTTCCTCAAGCCTTAGAGGTCGAACTAGAGCGTCTCTCGGAGTTGGCCTCATTCGATGACGAACCCGCACCGGCTGAACCGTGAGCCTCCACTTGTATTTTATTTTTGTAAGTCCGACTAGGTCGGCGCTTTTGTAATCACTTTAAATTACTGAAATATCACTTTCTCTCAAGATGAATTACTTTGTCCATCTACAATCTCCACCCTAAATTCATTGGTTAATGGCGTGTGACCTCTCGGGGCTTCATCAGCGCCGAGGAGTAACCTTTAATTCTTTTCATGAATCGCTGACTTGGCTACAGAGGACCGAACCTTAGGGCCAGGAAGGATGGGCTTCCTGGGGTTGAGGCATTGGACTCAAGAGGTCGAGGCTGACGGGCTCCTAAGGACCGATGATGCTCCGCTTTGCCGGGGGTATGCCGAGCTTTATGCCTGGCTGGCCCAGGGCCTTAAGTGCCAACGGGAGTCGGGCTTTGTGCCTGGCTGGTCTAGGGCTTTAAGTGCCGATGGGAGTCGAGCTTTGTGCCTGGCTGGCCAAGGGCTTTAAGTGCCGATGGGGGTCGGGCTTTGTGCCTGGCTGGCCCAGGGCTTTAAGTGCCGACGGGGTCGGGCTTTGTGCCTGGCTGGCCCAGGGCTTTAAGTGCCGATGGGAATCAGGCTTTGTACCTGGCTGGCCCAGGGCTTTAAGTACTCATAGGGGTTGGGCTTTGTGCCTGGCTGGCCCAGGGCTTTAAGTGCCGATGGGGGTCGAGCTTGAGCTGCTGAGAGCCGATGGTACATCACTCTGCCAGTGGTACACTAGGCTTTGTGCCTGGTTGGCCCAGGGCTTTCGTGCCGACCGAAGTCGGGCTTTGTGCCTGGCTGGCCCAGGGCTTTAAGTGCCGACAGGGGTCGGGCTTTGTGCCTGGCTGGCCTAGAGCTTTAAGTGCCGACGGGGGTCGGGCTTGAGCTGCTGAGAGCCGATGGTACATCGCTCTGCCAGTGGTACACTGGGCTTTATGCCTGGTTGCCCAGGGCTTTCGTGCCGACCAAAGTCGGGCTTTGTGCCTGGCTGGCCTAGGGCTTTAAGTGCCGATGGGAGTCAGGCTTTGTGCCTGGCTGGCCTAGGGCTTTAAGTGTCGATGGGGGTCGGGCTTTGTGCCTGGCTGGCCCAGGGCTTTAAGTACCGACGGGGGTCAGGCTTTGTGCCTGGCTAGCCCAGGGCTTTAAGTGCCGATGGGGGTCGGGCTTTGTGCCTGGCTGGCCCAAGGCTTTAAGTGCCGATGGGGGTCGGGCTTTGTGCCTGGCTGGCCCAGGGCTTTAAGTGCCGATGGGGGTCGGGCTTTGTACCTGGCTGGCCCATGGCTTTAAGTGCCGACGAGGGTCGGGCTTTGTGCCTGGCTGGCCCAGGGCTTTATGTGTCGACGGGGGTCAGGCTTTGTGGCTGGCTGGCCCAGGGCTTTAAGTGCCGACGGGGGTCGGGCTTTGTGCCTGGCTGGCCCAGGGCTTTAAGTGCCGACGGGGGTCGGACTTTGTGAAAAAACTGAGAGACTAGAATTTAAGTTCATTGATGAGAAGTGAAGGGTGAAAACCCACAAGGATGCTAGCATGGTATTTAATGTCGAAAGGAAATGTACTACTGATAGTATCGACGGAGATTGTCGGCATTCCACGACCGTGGGAGCGGCCTCCCATCCAGCTCTTCGATCTTGTATGCCCCGTGACAGAGTGTCTCGGCGATCCGGTAGGGCCCCTCCCAATTCAGAGCTAACTTGCCTCCTTCCGTCGGCTTTGAGACTTCAGCTCGCCGGAGGACTAAGTCTCCTGGTAAGAACGTTTGGGCGCACACGCGCGTTGTAGTACCTCGCGGCCCGTTGCCGGTAGTTGCCATTCGAAGTCGCGCCCTGTTTCGCACTTCCTCCACCAGGTCGAGGTTGGCTCTCAGTTGGTCAGATTACCTTCTTCACTTATAGCCTCCACCGAGGCTAGGGCTCCGATCTCCACCGGATAACAGCTTCTGAGCCAAAGACTAGGCTGAATGGAGTTTCTCAGTGGGGGCTCGTGGCGTCGTATGATAGGCCCATAGCACGTTGGGGAGCTCCTCTACCCAGCGTCCCTTGCAATCGTCCAGTCGAGCTCTTCAGTCCTTGGAGAATGATTCGGTTGGTCACTTCAGCCCCCGTTGGTTTGGGGATGTCCGACGGAAGTAAATCTTGGTGGATGCCAGCTCGGAGCAGAACTCCCGAAAAGGTGCATTATCAAACTGCCGGCCATTATCGGTGACCAGCGTGTGGGGTAGCCCGAACCGGCATATGATTGACTTCCAAAAAAGATCTCACTTTGCTCTCGGTGATCTTGGCCAAGGGCCTCGGCTTCGACCCACTTGGTGAAGTGGTCCACCGCCACCAAGAGGAACTTTCGCTGTCCGGAAGCCGGGGGAAATGGTCCCAAGATATCCATACCCCACTGGGCAAAGGGCCAAGGCGCCACCAAGGGGTCAGTTGAGACGTCGGCTGTCGCTGGATATTGGCATGACGTTGGCAGCTATCACACTTCTTGACAAGCTCGGCCGCGTCCTCCTTCATCGTCAGCCAGAAGTACCCTTGGCGCAGAGCCTTGTAAGCCAGGGCTCTGCCCCCCAGATGACTTCCACATATGCCTTCATGGATTTCTCGCAAGATATAATCCGATTCCGCTGGCCCTACACACCTAAGGACCGGATATGAGAATGATCTTCGATAAAGCTTCCCGTCCATCATCAAGAATCTTGGGGCCCTTCGCTTGAGCTGTTTGGCCTCCGCAGGGTCCCTCGGGAGGGTACCGTCGGTTAAGTATCGTGTAGGCATCCATCCAAGAGGGCTCCGGCTCCACTAATGCCTCTTCCGCGGCTCAATGCTTGGGGCTGGTAGATGCTCCACATATGTTCTTCCCTAACGTCCCATCGGCCGAAGTGGCCAAGCGGGACAGCGAGTCAGCCCTGGCATTCTCTGCCCTGGGGATATAGCTGACACGAAAGTAAGAAAAATGAGAGGCTTGGAGCTGCACCTTGCTCAGGTAACGGGACATGATCGGGTCTCTGCCTCGTATTCACCAGTAACTTGCCCAGAAATGAGCTGAGAGTCATGAAGGCCCTCAGCGCCCGCGCCAGCTCCTTCAGCCAGTCTCAATCCCCGCCAACAGGGCCTCGTACTCCGCTTGATTATTGGTCGCCGGGAACTGGAATCTGAGGGCGTACTCCACCACCTCCCTCTTAGGGCTTGCAAGGATGAGCCGGCTCCGCTTCCCTGGGAGTTTGCCGCTCCGTCCACATGTAGGATCCAGTCTCCACCTCCCGGATGAGGAGGGTCCACTCCTTCGGACGTGCCTCCTCCTGTACGTTCCTTCTCAGGACATTCGACTAGGAAATCCGCCAACACTGAGACTTCATGGCTGACCTCGGCCGGATGGACAGGTCGAACTCGCCTAGTTTGATGGCCCATTTAGCCAGCCGGCCGGAGTGTCAGGACGAGGCAAGATGGTCTGCAGGGGCTGATCCGTAAGCACCACGATGGGATGAGCTTGAAAATAAGGCCGGAAGCGCTGAGTAGAGACCACCAGAGCGAAGATAATCTTCTCAGTTCTTGTATCTGGTCTCCGCGTCATGGAGTACCTTGCTGGTGTAGTAGACCGGCTTCTGACTCCGTCGGTATCCATGCGTACCAGTACCGAACTGACGGCCTCCGGGGAAGCGGCCAGATACAGGAAGAGCTCCTCCCCATTTTCGGGCTTGGACAGCAGCGGTGGAGTGGAGAGAAACTGCTTCAATTCTTCAAAGGAGCTCTGACATTCTTTCGTCCACTCGAACCGTTAATCTTGCGCAGCGCCTTGAAAAAGGGCAGGCACCTCTCCGCCGACCTTGACATGAAACGACTCAAGGCCGCCACCCTTCCCGTTAGGCGCTGCACCTCCTTCTTATTAGGGGGCCGCATCTCCAGGATAGCTCTGATCTTGTCGGGGTTGGCCTCGATCCCGCTGGGTCACCATGAAAGCCCAGGAACTTGCCGGCCGCCACTCCAAAGGCGCACTTGTGGGGGTTGAGCTTCATTCGGTACCGGCGCAGGTTGCCGAAAGTCTCCCCGAGGTCGGTCACATGGTCAGCGCTGGTGCTTTTGGTCAGCATGTCATCCACATACACCTCCATATTGCGCCCAGCTGGTCCTCAAAGACCTTGTTCATCAACTTTGATAAGTAGCCCCGGCGTTTTTCAACCCAAAGGCATCACCTGTAACAGTAGAGCCCTTTCTCAGTGACAAAGGAGGTTGCCTCTTCATCAACCGGGCTCATCTTGATTTGTTGTACCCCGAAAACGCATCCATGAAGCTGAGCGTTTCGTGCCGGACGTGGCGTCCACCAGCTGGTCGATTCGGGGAATGGAAACTGTCCTTGGGGCATGCCTTATTGAGGTCGGTGAAGTCCACGCACATCCTCCAGCTCCCACTGGCCTTCCGAACCATCACGACATTCGCTACCAGTCGGGGTAGTGCACCTCACGGATGTGGCCAGCCGCCAACAGCTTCCGCACCTCCTCGTCTACAGCCTTCTGCCGGTCCGGACGAACTCCTTTTCTTCTGCCTGATGGGCCGGCACTTCGGCGGATGTTGAGCTGGTGTGATCACCTCCTCCGGGATGCCGGGCATGTCAGATGCCGACCACGCGAAGACGTCGGCGTTAGCCCATAGGAAAGTGAGGAGCTGGTCACGGGCCTCCTAGGGAGAGGCTCCAATCTGGACCGTCTGCGCGGGGTCCTCCCCGAGGGGAAGGTAAGCAGGCGCTCGGCCGGTTCCCCCCTCCTCTCCAAGGTCCCGTGGGTCAAGTATATCCAATAAAGGTGTAGGCGCCGCCCCTGGGGACTGGGGGTGATAACAAAGTGGGAGCAGGTTCTGCTCCCCCCGCATCTCGCCGATCCCGCCCTGGTGGGAACCTCACGAGGAGTCGCTTAGTGGAAATGACGGCATCCAAGAGATTGAGCCCGGGCCTCCCAAGGATCGCGTTATACGCCAGGGGCACACGGACCACCAAGGAAGTTCATGAGGACAGTGCTTTGGCATGGGGCCGTGCCGGCTGTGCAGGAAGAGTAACCTCCCCCTCGACCCTCACGGAATCCCCCGTGAATCCCATCAAGGGCGTGACGACGGGAAGTAAATCATGCGACAGGTTCATGCGAACAAAGGCGTCGTAATTCAAAACATCTACTAACTTCCACTGTCAACCAGGATTCGTTTTACAGGGTGCTTAGCGATCGTCATGGTCACGACGACGCTATCATCATTTTTATTCACCACCCCTCTAGGTCTCTTAAAAAAGGAATTACAGATCTAACTCCCCCCCCTCTCTGTCTCTTCGGCGGGCCACCTGCCCCCAGGAGATCATCGCCACCGTCTTCTCCGTCGGGGCGTTATCAATCATCGGCGGCGCAGGCGCTGACGGGCCGAGGAGTATCCTGGGTTGTTCCTTTGGACGAACTTCCTCAGGTGGCCCTGCTGAATGAGATCTTCAATCGCTTTCTTCAGCTGCCGGCAGTCGTCGGTGTTGTGGCCATGGTCCCGGTGGTATCGACAGTAGAGGTTCTTGTTCCGGGGGATCTTCGGGTTGATGGGAGGAGGGCGTTGCAGGTGGCTCCCCTTCGATCTCGAGCAGGATCTGGGATATGGGGCAAGCAGTGGAGTGTAGGGCCCGTCTCTCGGTGTAGGAGGTCGGGCGGTTGTCTGGTCGGCGGGAGGCTCGGGCCTCCTGGGGCGGAACTTCCGCAGGTTCTGGCTGGGCCCGCTTCGGGGTACGCTCCCACTTGCCTCGTGCCAGGAGGAAGTCAGCTTCATTGCCCGGATGTACTTCTGGGCGCGGATCAAAAGTTCGGAGTAGGAATCGGGCTTCTTGTCCAGGGAGTACGCGAAACGGGAAGGGCGGAGCCCTCGCTTCAGGGCCAAAGTAGCCACTGAATCTTCCAAGTTGTATACCTCCAGAGCGGCCTCCTTAAACCGGGCGACATAGTCCCGCAGGGACTCGCCATTCTTCTGGACAGGAATAGACTGTCGCCACCCTTCGGGATCTTCCGGCAGGCATCAAAGTGGGCCAGGAAAGGCTTTCCAACTGGCGAAAGGAGTCGATGCTCCGTGGCGGCAGGCGAGAGTACCAGGCTCGGGCAGCTTTCTTCAGAGTGGCAGGGAAGGCCACACACATGAGGGAATCGGTGGCCCCCTGGACCTGCATGAGCACCTTGTAGCTTTCCTAGGTGGTCCAGGGGATCCGTGGTCCCGTCATAAGGGTCCAGCTGGGGAAGGCGGAACCGGGGAGATTGGCTCCTCCATGATGCGGCGGGACAGGGGAGGCCGACTGTCATAATCCATCCGGCAGGTGGGTGATTCGACGGCTGAGTTCTTCCAACTTCTGGTTGTACTCCTCGAGTCGACGCTCAGCCCGACGAGGCATCCGGCCATCAACGGAACCTTCCCCGAGGATTCTGAAGAAGAGGAGAAGGACGCGATGTCGGCGCGGGCGCTCCGCCTCCTTTCCATGTGCCGCTTAGGGGAGATGCTGGCATGGCGAGAAGGAGACCGGGGCCTTTTGGACGCCTCCCAGTGATGCGGCTTGGCGAGGCGGACGGTGCGATCTGCAGGAACGGGCGACCTCCTTCGGGAGGAATGCTGGCTGGGTTGCACCACGCCCAAAACTGATGGAAATGGCTCCGGTTGTCGCTGGGCCGCCTGCTGCTGCTGCATGCCTTGACCGCCGCCGCCAGCGACTGGACCTGGGTGGCCAGGCAGCGAATCGATCTTCTTGAGCTGATGGGAGGAGGCGGGGAACGTCACCGCGGAGCAGAAGGCCCTGCCTCCTGAGGATGTGGAGGTCCGGGAACCGGCCGAGAGAGCTGGGGGTGACCTCCGCGGGATCAGCCCCGGCGCTGCCCCCAGCGCAACGGCTGAAGCCTCCCTTCGCACGAGTTGTCACCATGACTCAAGAGCTTGAGAAGAGAGAAGTTGCAGATTGCTGGTTCGAAGTCTATCTCTTTCTCCCCCCTTTCTGGCGCGCCAATCTGATGACGCCAAGTCACCTTCCTTCAACGTCGGGGAAACGGACGTCCTCCTCGCCGGACTCCTGCAAGAAAAGTCCCCAGAGACCGGAAGCTACGGTGGGGACTCTCCGACGCTTAAGTCAGTCACTTGGGAACAGATGAGAACTGTCTAGCCGAAGGGAACTAAACAGTTAGGGCTTAACTAGTAGAAAAGAGCTAGAAAAACCAGAGTTCAAGTCCCCCTGCCTACGGCATGGGCGTATGCTTTATACCTGTTCGAAGATCCCCCTTCTGTTCCCGATGATTGCTGACTTCCAGGAGCCCAGTTCGATAACGGACAAAATATGAGGCTGACAATGACAGATCGTATCGTCACCGTACATGCTAGAGGTGTCTCGCATCATTGGTCAGCACGGCCTCACAGGTATCCTGCATCTGGGGCTATATCTGGTGCGCGCCACCACTGGATGTGACCGCACATAGTAGTGGGCAGGTGGCAGACCGCATGCTGTAACGGGGTATGGTCACGCACAGTGACAGACATACAATGGACCATACACCGTTATGAGGCATGGTCACACCCTGTTACAGATGTGCGGCGGATCGCGTGGGCATGCCAGATGGCCCAGAGCGGGTCGGATCGTATGCCGGGGGTTGAAGTACTGTTCATGTGGCCCGAGACCAAGAGGGGGTCTCGGGGGTGGAGACACCGTTCATGTGGCCCGAGACCGAGAGGGGGTCTCGGAGGTTGAGATACTGTTCATGTGGCCCGAGACCGAGAGGGGTCTGGGGGGTTGAGATACTGTTCATGTGGCTCGAGACCGAGAGGGGGTCTCAGGGGTTGAAATACTGTTCATGTGGCTCGAGACCGAGAAGGGGTCTCGGGGATTGAGATACTGTTCATGTGGCCCGAGACCGAGAGGGGTTCTCGGGGGTGGAGACACCATTCATGTGGCCCGAGATCGAGAGGGGGTCTCGGGGGTTGAAATACTGTTCATGTGGCCCAAGACCGAGAGGGGGTCTCGGAGGTTGAAATACTGTTCATGTGGCCCAAGACCGAGAGGAGGTCTCGGGGGTTGAGATACTGTTCATGTGGCCCGAGACCGAGAGGGGGTCTCGGGGGTTGAAATACTGTTCATGTGGCCCGAGACCGAGATGGGGTCTCGGAGGTGGAGACACCATTCATGTGGCCCGAGATCGAGAGGGGGTCTCGAGGGTTGAAATACTATTCATGTGGCCCGGGATCGAGAGGGGGTCTCGGGTGTGGAGACACCGTTCATGTGGCCCGAGACTGAGAGGGGGTCTCAAGGATTGAGATACCGTTCATGTGGCCCGAGACCGAGAGGGGGTCTCGGGGGTTGAGATACTGTTCATGTGGCCCGAGACCGAGAGGGGGTCTCGGGGGTTGTGAGAGAGCCTCCATCAGTTACCGTTATCGTTATCGTTTATTCCGACGGCGTTGGATCAACCATATCATAATATAATATATTATATTTAAATATTATTATAATTCTAATATATTACATAGTATAAAATATTATATAATAATATTATAAAATACTATAATATAGTATGGAAATATAACATTACTATACTATCTAATGGTATAATTT
Source organism: Calamus simplicifolius (assembly GCA_900491605.1). Lineage (NCBI taxonomy): Eukaryota > Viridiplantae > Streptophyta > Magnoliopsida > Arecales > Arecaceae > Calamus > Calamus simplicifolius. Next base: position 1,412,956 of record UESW01003945.1, on the reverse strand, counting down.
TATAATATTACTATAATTATATGTCACAATAATATGATATTATAATTAGATAATAATGATCATAATTTAATATTATGTTACATTATAATATTAAAAAAATAATAGACTAATATATATAATAAAAATTTTACATTATAATCATCATTTTGTTAGAATATTATTATATTATTATATATTATATTTTCTTATTCTATATTATTATATATATATTTAATATTACAATAATATGGTATTATTATATTACAAAATATTATAATAATCTATAATAGTGACTTTTTGTAGGTTAGATGGTTTAAAGTATAATGCAATGCCTTTCATCATTTTTATTTTAAGAGTGCTTTCTTTGTTTGGTTAACAAACGGATGTTAAAATCTTACGGTATTTTAAAATATAGTTGCCAATAGTAAATTATTTTTGTAGAGTCTTACATTTAAAAACTCTGCTGCGAAAAGCTTCATTTTTAAAAGCTCTACACTTTACTTTTAAAAGCTCAACTATTAATTGTTCTGCCAAATGGGGCCTAAGACTTATATTGCATATGAGATTGGCATGACCTACTAATTGAGAGCTTTATCATAGCATGCATTATGTGTTACACATACCAAAGTCAATTATATAGGAAGTTGTTGCCCAGATGTAGCAATCCAAGAAGAGAGATGAATTGGGTATTTAAAAATAGTTGCGCAGATATGTGCTTGTAACTAATCAAAATTTAATCGGCAGTGGTATAGTGATGTGAACACAATAATATCACAGAAATTATGCAAGCAATCACAAACACAAGAAGGTTTATAGTGGTTCGGTGCCAAACCCAGCACCTACATCCACTCCTCAAAAATCCTTTGGGAATTTCACTCCAATCGTATCACAACGATTACAACCTCTAGCCTTTCTCGGCTAGCCCTCTTATTTATACGGCACAAGGCAGTCAAACTCCTAGCCTTCCCTGACTAGTCCTCTTATTTATACGGCACAAGATAACCAAACCCTTAGCCTTACCTGGCTAGTCCTCTTGTTTCACGGCACAAGGAAGCCAACCCCTAGCCTTACCCAGCTAGTCCTCTTGTTTATGGCACAAGAAAGCCTTACAACAAAAATATCAAGGTTTAAGTACAAGTAGCTCCTAAAATGAGCAAATAAAACAATAAAAGATCACTTTACAAATTTGGAGCTTTTGGCTTCTTCTTTGGGATGAAGCTTAACGAAGCCTTCTTATGGTTGTTGGAGCTTTGGATGATGCCTTCAATAAATTTGAAACTCCTCTTTGTAAGCTCTTGAATGCACCGGATCTCTTCTTTAAATGTTATCAACCACTTGAATCAACACTTCAATAACTCTTGTAATGATTCACAAATGAAAGCTCAACACAAACTTCTCACAAAGATTTTTAACAAGATTCTCACACGATTTTTTATATGATTTTCTCCTCTATTTCATCTTCTTTTCAATCTTTATTTTCTTCTTCTAATTTCAGCTATTTAAAGCATTCCAACATCAAAAATATCTGTTAGACTCAATAGGAATAAATGGAAAGTAAAACGGGAAGAAAAATATAACCGTTGTAAAATGATTCCCTTGAGCATTGAATGCATTGATAGTCACCGAAAATAGAGAGAGAGCTTCTGACATTTTTCAAACAAGGCAAACCTTCATCCGGTTGGAAAATAAAATCAACTTAGCAAGGATGAAAAGAAGCACGTGCAGGTGAATCACAAAATAGCTCCCAGTTGACTAGAAGAAGATTTAGTTAGCTGAAGAACAAAAGTCATCGTGCTGGGAGAAATAGCCATGAGTCCTTAGCTAGCTGGATGCCATTCCAGTTAGCTTAGAATAAAGCATTACACGGCCAAGATAAAGTTTTATGAAGCACTAGTTAGCTCTCTAGCTAACTAATCCAAAAAGTAGTTAGCTCTCTAGCTAACTCAAGCATTCATCCACATGGCTTGAAGAGAGATGTAGTTAGATCTTTAGCCAACTCCTTTGAATTTCATACGGTTTGAAATCTGTCCAAGAAAAAGATAGTTAGCTCCTTAGCTAACTCTTTTGTGAAGTCCCACGGCCAGGGAGAAATTCCTGCAAAAAATAGTTAGCTGACAAACAATTTAGTTAGCTCCCAAAGAAAATTAGTTAACTAACAAGGCATTCTAGCTAGCTAAGAGAGACAACTAGCTAGCTCCCCAATTAGCTAAATCCAAGCATGGTTCGGCCAACACAGTTACAAGGAAAAGTAGTTAACTAAAAAATGAAACCAGCTAGCAAAGAAGGGAGGAAAGCTAGCTAACCAGTTAGCTATTCCTATCATGCATACGGCTAGGCTTTTGGCAAAAGAAAAGATAGTTAGCTAACAACATATTTCAGCTAGCTAAGAGAGGAAGAAAGTTAGCTCCCCAATTAGCTATTCTCATGAAGTCCACGGTTTTAAGATTTACAGAAATGCCACTAATAGCCTTCAATGGGATTTACCGGAATGTCATTGACTGCGTTTAGTGGGATTTACATGATTGCCATGCAATGCTTTGATAAACAATTTTTACATGATAAATTATCAAATATAGATTTAGTCATTTGAGAAATGAATGATCAAATATTGAAGAACCATGATAAAACATTTGGAATACAAATCCATTGGCTCATTTGAAAATGTTTTTCATGATATAAGAAACAATATAAGAGTTCATGCAAAGGTAGTTTTAGTCATTTATAAAACAAATATTTTGTGATACCTTTGATGCAAAAGTCCATTTGAAAAATTCATTTGCCCTTTTCAAAACATTTGGACTTGCAAACATACAATCACATTACCTTCATTTTACCTTTGTAATACCTTTCTTTTGATATGTAGAGTAATCCAATTTGGAGTAACATCATCTTGATGATTCACCTGAAATTTGTTTAACTTAACCACAAGATTATTAGTATTATACATAAATGCTTACTAAATTAACAAATTCAAATAATTAAACACATAAAATATATTGTAGATTTTCTTTGGATAAACACAACAATATATATACACATCATCATCATAATTAGAATGCTATTTAAACTTTATAAAGTAATTAATAAACCTTATTAAATATATAGTATCTTTGGATATCCATATTATATTTGATAAAAGAATATTAGATTTCTTCCTTTATGTTTGTTAGTTATAGAATATCAATCCACCTTTAGGCAAATTCTTAATTTTGAACAATCAATAAATCTTATAATTTAAATAATATCATTCTATAAAATTTCATAAATTATATGACTAAATATAAACTATGTTGGCTACTTGGTGACTAACTAACTAATTTAATCTTGATGCCATATAACTAAACAATAATACTATTAAAATATTAAAAAAATCTCTTTATAGTACAACTGTATCCTTGATTGCTAAGGAGACGAACAACCCAATCTGGTTGATGGCATGGATCCTCTTAGCTAGAGCATGATTTATGGTGAACATCTCTCGGGATTGAGGTTGCAGAGAATCATTCTCCATCCCTCTTCGCAAGGGTGCTCGGTATGGTTGTTAGGTTGTTTGAAAGACCCACGACAATATATATATTAATGGCCAACAATACATTCGGCCAAAACTTGAAAGTTCATCGTTAATTCATTTTGATGCAACATTAATCAATTATAATATGAACAAATTATTTATTTAAAAAAAAACTTGGCTTTGATACCATGTAAGAGTATAGGATCTTAAATAAATAATTTATTACTTAAAACCAAATATAAAATACTTATTTGATACGAAACTTATCATAATTGTGAATAGAGTTGAATCTGATTGGGTCTCTTCTATTAAAAAAAATTGGTTTTCTCTCTTAACCTTATCTTTTTCGTAGCAGATAACTTGATAGATTTTTGAACTGCTAACCCTGATCAGGTGAAGAGAGAACCAGTTTTATATATATGACTTTAAATATGTACTTTCATCAAATACCAAAATTATGGCTTAAACTTTCGAACAATAACTAACATCCGATTGGACGAAAGGACGATGGTCCTTCGCCTTCTGCACACACGAGGAGTCATTTGGGTGAAAGAGGCGTCTCTTCGCCTTTGGTACATGAAGGGGCGACTTTTGTCTTCGGCATGCAAAGTATAGTTAATCTAACAATAAAATGAAAAGAATGAAGAAAACCATCTGACTCAAATATCATTACTACGCTACAAACTTTCTGATATAGAAACATGTGCCTTTTAAACACGTTGATTTTGGCTCTAGTGAGTCACCAAGTCTCATATTTGGTAATAACATGACTAGTAAAATATGAGCTCGATTTGGTGGCACCTTATTCCCAAAGGCTTGTCCTTCCTTCATGAGGTTTAGGAATCCAATCTAAATTATTGGTTAAAAAAGGAGAGAATTGCTAATGCTAATGCCATTCCGTATTAGTCAAAGGGATATTGAATGCCTTTGGTTCGAAATGATGCTGTTTTGAATTAAAATTTTGAAATCATTCGTCTACACAGTTGCATAGATTACAATTGATCAGTTCCAAATTCTGTCTTAAACTAGATGAACCACAAGAAACCTATCCCACAAGCAGCAGGCAAAGCTTGTCATTATTGGATTTGCTGTAAGTTAGGGATGTAAGCATGTAAATCTAGCTAAGTTGTGTATTACACCTATGATTCAACTTCATATGAGTAATGAGCCAGATCAACCCTATTGGCCTCATCTCCACCATCTGCTCTGTAAAATTTTATACGGCTTATTATTTTCATTGCAGCAAGGAAAAGTTCTCGTGTACCTCATATGATACAGAAGCGCGTGCATGCATACTAATTGGCCACATACGAATGCAGATGTATATGTCGTGCATGAAAAAATAAAATTATTCATAACATGCATGATCAATCATTGGGCATAGTGCGCACAGTCGTCAATCATCGCACGTAGTGCAGACTACAAAGACCTCCCTTGCATTAATGTAAATATACATATAATAGTTGCCATGAAATTGGCAACATTACAGTACAAAATAAGAATTATTCTCTAATCGAGAATGAAAATAATATAAAATATATACGGAAACATATGCATTATATTTAGTAAATATAGAAAAGTAAAATCACATTTATGCTAGAATCATGTCGAATCAAATATATGTATTCTTCGAATCACATATAATATGGAATTTGTTCAATAAAATATATAAGGATCCTAAAATCATGTTTAATATAGAGCCATCACCAATCAAATATACATCATAAATTATGCTTGATATGCTTAAAGGCAAACAACCAGCAATTCACTATGGAGTGCATAAAGAGAGGCGAAGAAAGCCCTCATGCATAAGGGACGCAATGGGGTGTCCAGAAACACCTCACCAAACGACACGTCTCCCATGGATGGCAAGCCCTGCCCAAAGGCCAAGAACTGAAACGTTCAAAGATGGATAAATCACCCCTCAAAACAAGCGAAGCCACAACTTCTATTCTTCTTCCTTCCGGTCCCGTGCGATAAAGCTTTCTTCTTGTTTTCTATACCAAGAAATTTATCCCAAAATTAAAGATACCATCTTAACCTTCGACCATTCAATCTTCCTCAGGAGCTTGAACATCTTAAGGCCAATTTGATAGACAACAGCAGGTAAAGACAAGAAACGTAAGTGATCTTATAATTCTAATATTATTGCTTCTCTTGGTTTGCTCAGGAGGGATTGTGAATAATAATTATGGATTTTATATTTGCATAACTTCTCACAGATCAAGGTTGCGTGGTATTGAAGAATATATTGAATAGAAGTTTGAGGGGATTCTCAATTTATGGTAAGAGACATATTCCTCTCTAATAGATCTTGCTAGCAACTAGATCTTCCAAATTACTCAAGATGATATGATTGTGTTTTGCTCTCTCTTTTTTCTGAATTATATATATCACTAATTGTCTTTGCATGATCTGATATTAATTACACTCATGTAGATGAGCTCTTTCTTTTTCTTTCTATTTTTTTCTCTAGTTGCATACCGGGAGAAGCTAATGTAGGTTCATCCCAAAAGAACCGATAATTAGGAATTATTGGATTTTTCTTTTGGTAAAGTGGATTGTTGGATATAAACCACTTAAAAAAATTCTAGTTCATAATATTAGAAGTACATCTCTCTCTCTCTCTCTCTCTAGTACTGAGTACTAGGTGGCGGACCTTCAAATCTAACATCAAAACTCATATTCCAAAGGACAAAATTTGCATGTGGCACCATTTGTCATGATGGGCCATTTTCTTCTTTCTAATCCAAGTTCTTCTTTTAGGTTGGAAATTATAAAGTACAATGACTGCTTTACCTTCAACTAGAAATATATTTTTTTTAAAATAAAATCAATACCTGAAATTTCATGGCTATGCTTATACTCTATTTGCTTTATAGGGGATGAAAAATGACAAGGCCTTTATCAAAGATTATATTCACCCTTGAGGTTGTAACATGGCAAAATCATATGAAAAAGATACTTTCTCTGTTTTTTCTTTAGGGTACAATGTGATACTTCCTATTTGAAGAATTTGTTTGGCAATATGAACATATATGTAAGTTTTAGGTTTCATAAAAGGAACATACATACACTGCAATCTTTTGGAAGAAGATCTACATATGCAAAAATCTCTAACCATAGATAATGTTATTCAAGTGCAAAATATGCTAGTAATAGTTGATTATGGTGCCTTGTGGCATTGTCTTAAGTTTTCATTTGCCATGGCAATTGTTAATTAAAATCAAATGAGAATTTTGCCACCTTTAATGGGTATACATGCATGCATGCATGCATACATACATACATATATATAGTGCCATAGACATCCATAAATGCTGCGGGATATGCCTTTTTTTTGGGCTAATAATAGAAGGTATAACCATAGTTAATACTCATTTTCTTTACACCTATAAATATAAGACAAGTATAATGCTTACTTTGAAGCGAGGTTTAGTGTCCCCTAATAACTGATCCCTTCCAAAATCTTTAATTATAAGTTATTTGCAATTCAATTACATGTTTGGAAATAAAAAATAGAATGTAATAATGATCAATTATTAATTAGAATGAAGAAATTAATGGACAATTATGTACCAAGAACAACATTATTTGCCTTTTTTACTAAATAAAAATTTGAAGTAAATCAATAAATTAAATTCTTTAATCATAATTTATAGAAGTCAAATTTGAATAGCATTTTATTTAGATGAGCAGTGAAAATCACATAAAGCTATATATTTTTCACATCCTCCAAGAGCCTCTATAACAGAAAATGCATGGTAAACTAACACCCACTATTTCTTCCCCAAAAATATGATAAAAGCCATTATAACCTATATCTCATGGACACTTCAAACCTAGTTTTTTTTAAAATTATTTTTCAAGAAAATAACTTCAATTAAACCTGGTTTTGAACTACTTTCTTTTTCATCTAATGTGAATGATATATATATTTAACAGGGTTCTCCAGCAACAACTACCACAGCAAAACAAAGACCACGTCTGCTGACCTGCTATGCAAGCGCCCTTATAACCATAGTCCACAAAGCCTACCGGCGAGTTGAAGGCCTCCATGGTCCAGTTGGCTCACTCGCCTGTGTAGTGGCCTCCATGGCGAGATCTATAGTCCATCCTTTGGAGCACCTATGGCTGTTGATCCTCACCTTCATTGACGACGGAATCCTGGCCATGGAGACGTCACCATGTCCGTCTTTCCTCTCTCATACCCTTCTTTATAAAAGTTGATGAGCTAGCCTTCCTTGCAAAGTCCCTCCCTAAGATTTTCGACGACTTCATTGATGGACTCCATGCACTAGTGCACCAAGTGACAATGTTTGTCTGGGCCTTGGCAAAGCTAAAGAAATCGGCTACTCGGAAGACAAATTTGGATCCAAGCGATCAGGAGACTGAGGTCGTGGTAGATATCAAGTGCTGCGAGCAACAGAATCGAGAGGAAAGAAACCCACATGGAGAAAGAGAGATGGAGGAGACGACGCAAAAGGCCAGTGACGACGATCGAAGGGCTCAGAAGGAGGAGGAGGATGTAAGGGAGGTGGAGAGAAGTTGCGAGGAAATCATGGAGACTTTGGAGAGGATGGGGATGGCGGACGAAGGTCAAAGACGGGAAAAGAAAGCTATTTTTGCTATTGATGAAGGGAAAATGGTGGAGGCTACCTCGCAAGAAAGTAAGGAGGGGGAACGAAGGGATGCCATACTGGAGTTATTTGATGAAGGGTGGCAGCTGAAGCCTTTGAAAGTGAAGAAAGAACAGTAGAACGGAGGCAAAGAAAATTGGCTTGATGTTTGTGCCGTATTTAAGCTGTGTTGATGCAACCCTTATTTTTGCTTATCGGTTTTGAGAGACGAGGTAGAACTTCGTTATTTTGTCTTGTAATAAGATGGAAAAACTAAATATTTTTATGAATCATTAGTAGAGATTGTGATTTTTAAAAGCAATCCAAATAAACGGAGAAAGAAAAGATGTAGCACAGAGATTGTGATTTTTCAAAGTGAACATATATTTATTCAAATGAAAAAAAAAAAAAAAACCATTACTTAGTAGGGTGCAATTTGGGCCGGGTTCAACCCGAACCTGCCCACTGAACCTGATTTACAACAGTATTTAAACTCATGTTTGTCCAAACCCAAACTCGAAGGATCCGAATTTAATCTGGCCCGATTTGCAATTGATCCGGATTCGGATTGATCACAACCCAAACTCGAGATAATCCGAACCAAAGGTTATCCAAACAGGGGTAACTTATTGGCACCATATTTTTTGGGGCATTGAGGGTGCCAGTTGGGTTAGACGAGATGGCCAACTTGAGGGCGAGGAGGGCAAGGTCGTCTAACTTGAGGGTGAGGAGGGCAAGGCCATCGGTCGCAGGCAAGGAAAAGAAGGACAAACATAAAGGTGGACCATCCGTATATTTCGTTTCACTTCTCGCTTCCTTCTCTTCTCTATTTATGGCACCGTCATCCCTGCAACGAGGCATTGCAGAGAGAGAGAGAGAGATCGGGAGAAAGAGATGGTTCGATCAGACCGAAGTGAATGGACTAATGGAAGATGTGATAGAGGGTGTTTTGATAAATGTGGAAGGATGGTTTTCAAAATGCTTCGGGTTGTGGTGGTGAGCATCGGGAGGCTAGCTTATGCGTTCGGCAAGGGATTTTATTTTTCGTCTCTAGGATCCATAATTCAGTGTTTATTTACTTTGAAAAAAGTATTTTACTTTATTTTTTTCATCAACCCAAATTCCAACTCGAAACTCAACCCGAACCCGATTTTTAAAAATAAGGTTAGAGTTGAGGTTTTACAAATGGTTAGGGTTGACATTTTACAAATAGGGTTAGGGTTAGGGTTGAAGGAAACCCAAGTTTCATGAGCCTGAATTGCATCAGTATTACTTGGAGCAAGGTAATTAGTAGTTAACTTGAAGGCAAAGAGTAAACCTATATATATATATATATATATATATATATATATAGAGGTACTAAAAGACATCTTTCAATAAAAGTGGTCTTATTTTCTTTCACTACTATGAGAAATATAAAGACATTTTCCATTTCCCACCGTGATATTAATGTCCATGGTAAGGAAGTCAATTTGTGAGAGCACCTACATTTTCATTAATGCGAACAGATGCGCCAGTGGCTGGGAACCATTTGAAATCTTGTGAATGGGGCATGTGGCAATGCGTCCATCATTGTGGCTCGAAGAGGATTACTAATATTTTTATCAATCTTGTCTGGAAGTCCTTTCCCTTTGATGTTCAAAATTGCCTTCTTCTTTATTATGGTTTGAGTGGTTAGCCAACTTACTTTAATGCGCCCTTTATTACTAAGTCATTGACTTTGAAGTAAGTATTCAAAAAGATGAGACATAACCTTTTTCGAATGTCGAGTCTTTGTTAATAACTCAATTCTTGAGTTCGAGAATTCTGAGTAAATGTGATTGCTAGAGTATTCTATATCTCAGTTGATGTTTTCAATCCCACGGTAAGCCCAAGGACTTCAGAAAATTTCCATGGTCCACACCTTCACAAGCCAATCCGTTCATTGTCCATGACATCAAGTTTGGATTCAGAACCTTTCCTTGACCACTGGAGAGATTTGACTAAAAGATATAGAAATGAGAGATATCTGACTTCAAGATTTGTCACCGGTAAGCAAATCTTGGCTTCATTTACGTGGGTAGGAAAGGTCATAAGGGACTGGTCAACTCTTCGATTGTAGTCATGCTAATAATGTCAATATATAAGATATTGAGATAACTTTATATATTATGTCACATTTAAAATGGGATGGGCATCCTCTATTTTGAACCGGGCCATCTGATAGAGCTGTCAGACCAGTCTGTTTCATCAACGAAAAGGAGAAACAAGATCCAATTTATTTTTGATTAAAGCATTAACCTTGAAGACATAATTGATTAATAAGAGGGGAGAAAGGATCCTTATCTTTGGATGGACATTATTACATGTTGTTCATTAATTAGAAAAGGATAATGAATGGAATAAGTTGTACATTGTAGGAAAGCAGAAATCCAATGAAATGCTGCTGAGAAACATATTTTGGTTTGCCTTCTAAGACCATCCTTTCTCCTTTCTTTCCTAATTTATTCATGTTTCTTAATTGAATTTGAGAGAAGTACGTGATTTGCCATGCCCAATGTTGCCTCGATGACTACGTGTCCACACATGATTCCATGCTTCCAGAATTTTCCCTCCTAGAATTGGATAACCATGAATCTCCCCTTATCTCTGCTCTAATTAATTGGTCATAACGTGCATGATATCCGAACTTATGTTTCTCCTCCCTATGAACTTAACACCATTCATGGGTGAGTGCAATTCTCACTTCAACACCCATGCAGTGCAGTGCTTTGGCATGCTACACACCAAAGCCAGCCTTTCTGAATTTTTTTCTTCGACATCATACAAAAGTGTGGCACTCTAGTGTTATAGTCAAAAACCATATATACCTTAATACTTTCATAAACTGATGAATTGCAACACCTCGAGTGCTTCACATTTATGCATCAGTACGTCAATTCAATACTTTGCCTCCCATTCCTTGCGTCTGTTTTGGTTGTCACTAAACATGTTGGTTCTGCTGGAGCCTAAGGTAGTGTTTGATAGCCCAAAAGCTATCCCTGGATAAATGTACGGGATAGCATTTATCCAAAGGATAGCTGAGGGAATAAACATTTTTTTTAAATTACAAGTTTGCCATCAAGGGATAACATTAGTTGTTCCTGGGTTTCCTAGGGAATAAGTTCAAGGGATAACCCATGGTTAACCATGGGTTATCCCCTCTAGTTAAATTTTTTCAGACCTATCCCTTCTAGCTATAGCATTTGGGAATAAGGATGGATAGGGGATATCCTTCCTTATCCCCCATATCAAACACTACCTAAATGGATACGAGGAGACTGATCATGTTACTGTGACTACTTGCAAAACAACGTACAGGGGAAGGAGAGGGGAAGAAAAGGACAGAAAAACCAAGGTTTACAAATAAATCAAGCTATTCATGAGCTACTTGGGCTCAGCCTGCTAATCAGCTCTTTTGAGTTTCTTTATTTCAGATACATGTAGGCTTATAAGCTGTGTTTCTAGACGTGGTTTACAAAAATGAACCAAACCTCTCAACTCTAACCTTAAGATTCTTTAAGCTCACAAGAATCAATTACAGGCTCAGGCTTGGTTTTTTGGCTGGTTAATTTGCTAACCAGCCAAGCTGAACTGGTTACTACTGCTGAGCTTGGCTAGAACACAAGTCAGTGCTAAACACAGTCTGGATCCCGAGGACAATTTTCATTGTGAAGCGTAGGCCTCTGAGAACACACACCCCAATTTCTTCAGTGTGATGAAAAACAAATGCTTCTGTCTAGATGGTAGTCTCATAAGCATCTAAAATCTAACACATCATAAAGTCAAAGCTACTTACTATCTAAAATCTAACACATCAATAAAGTCAAAGCTACTTACTATTATTGCCTACAGTTGGCAGACAACGCAAAAGATCAAAGGAAAGTGAAAAAAAGCACATGGGAAGCATCTTGTTTACATTCTTTCCCTGGAAGAAAATTTGTAAAGACCTTTTTCCCATCTAAGGATAATAACAGCAGCATTCCATTATATACATAAAAATGGTGCTATCTCAAACCTTCTCTTGCTTGCTTCCACATACACAATTTGCTTGTTCTTGATTAAGTTTCTGCCAGAGCAAACCAACGTCAGGTTATAATATGTGTAGAAACAGTAATTTTTTGTCACACTAATCAACCATGAAAGTAATTCAGTATTGTATTCTTGGCTATGCAAATTAATTTGTGTAGAGGTCTAGATCACTGAACCAGATTCATACATTTCTGTATATCGTAATGCAGCTGAAGATTGTAAAAATTTGTAATTTAAAAGATACTATATATTTCCAGAAATCTCTTCTTCCTTTTCATGGAAAAGAAAATTGGATGGCAGAGATATATTATAATTTATTAATTTTCTTCTTGCTAGAATTAGTATTGCTACAATTTTGCTCAGATGTAATATTACTACATTAGTGGTATGAATCTATATATGCTTGTTGTATAACATATAAGGATTTGGGAACCTCACTTCCAAACCTATCTTAGATTTGTTGTCGGAAGATGGTGCACTATATGAAATGCTAAGAAACTCCCTTGTTTGGTTCTCATCTTGATGGGGCTTTTTAGAGATTAAAAATATAATACCCCAAATAGAATCACATCGGATGAAAAAGATAAATTTTAAAAATTTATAATTCAAAAGTCACTTACTATCAATTAACTTACACTCGAGTTTTTATGACCACATGGATCCGATCCGCTAACAGGTTAATTGCACTAACAAGTGGGCTTGGGGTTTTATAATTAGTATCAAAGCCGATTCAGATGTATGGAAGTTGGTAGGCAAGAGGAAAGGGCTACTCATAGGATGATGGTAAAGTTCTGCCATAATGTGGAGCCACCTCTGCAATGTCACAACTCTGATTGGGATAAATTCTAGCTGACTTATATAGCATGCGACGTTGACGTCGCCTAATAAGGGAAGAAGTTGTAACATCCCAAAATAGTTCCACGCCAGATGGGAAAGAAAGTTTGAAAACCTATAACTCAAGTTCAGCGGCTACCAATTAATTTGTTTTTGAGTTTTTAAGGCTACATGAATATAGTCCGCTAACGGTTAATTAAGCTAGCAGAGGGGGGGGGGGGGAGGGGGGGTTGAGGGCATTACAAAAAAGGAAGAAAAAATTACTTTGAAATTGACATTTGTTAGAATTAATTCAAGGAGAATCTTATTTGAAATAATCAAAAGTATTTGACATATTAGAGTTCCATTGACGATTAGAATTTTCTGCTGTGCTCTAGAAAGAAATTGACTACCTTCAAAGGGCAGTTTGATGCATAGAAATGTCCAAGTTGACTCAAAATTCTAGTTTTGGTGAGGTTCAAGATGAATTGGTTGATCACAAGCTCTTAAAGTGTAGATTTGTAAGAGAATCATGCAGAATAATATTAAGACATTTCAAGTTAGAAATAGAGCAATTTTTACTGACTCTTACTAATCAGTATGGAAGGATGAACACACTGCAAAAGAGGTGAAATTGAATGAGACCTTGCTTTAACTGTTCTTCTTTGGGGCATTTGCTATAAAAGAAACACTAAAAGTTTGAGAACAATTAAGGATGTGGGAAGAACATGTGACTCCATTTAAGGCATGTTTGAGCGGACTAAAGTGAGATTGATAAGCCGTGGATCCCACCTTTTGATCAGCATCGCATACTAAATGTATCGGATTGCTATACTGGCCTCACCCCTTGGGTCTCCCAACCCCATGGGATTGCATTGGTGGTGACAAGCCAATCCAATCCCATGCGGCATCCCAAACATGCCCTTATAGGCATTAACGTTGACTTGAAAATTAGCTCGAAAGGTAGAAGACAAAAAATCAAGGTCATACAGAATTACAGAGGTACTCTCTCCTCTCATTCATATCATTATCTACTCCTATCTCTTCACCTTTCCCCTAGTCTCTCTATTTGTGCTCTATTTTAAAAAAAATTTCCTTTTTTTCTCTTTTCTCCCCTCTTACTCTTTGCATGTATCCAACATTTTCATTGCTTTAATAAGATTTTTGATGGGTGGCCATCTTTCACTTTAAAAATTAAGAGTAATTTAATGATAGAAGAAAAGCATGATTTAAATTCACTTTGTACACCACAAAAGATGATTATGGCCAGTGGCATTGAACCCTTGTAAGTTTCCAAAATAAGATCACATTTTATAAATAAAAAGATTTAGAAGGCTGTAGTTATACAACAACAAAGAAATCATGATCAAGGCTTATCAATGTCAAATATTATAAGCATCATGATTATTCTTACCTGTAACTTCTTTTTTCTATAACACCCCTAGATTGTAGATACTTGTATTGACAAACAAACACCCATTAAGTAAAAAAGCCTTTCCTATTTCTCCAATTCTAAATGTAGAGCTTGCTTATTCAAGGTATAATCAACATAAATCTAAACTTCACCACTAGATTTGCTTTAGCACTCGCTAGATATATTAACGTAATAGAAAATATGTAAATAGAGTGGTTACTGGTGTAAGAATTATTAATGATCATATTAGTAAGTTATCAATTATAGTAGATTTACATCAAATATCTGCTCTTAATCTTTACCTTTTGCATTAGTTATGAATGGGCTTATTGAGCATATTAGGAATGATGTTTTATCTTATTTATACATAATATAGTACTAGTGAATGAAACTAAAGTTAAGATTAATCATAAGTTGAAATTATAAAGTGTATTAGAAACTAAAAATTCTAGATTAAGATAAAAATTAAATTCATAAAATGCAGTTATGGTACAATTAGAAATAGAGATGAAGGTAGTAAAAATTGAAAATCATGGAATTTTTTATATCTAGGTTTGATTATTTATGAGGAAGAAGAAATTAACGATAATATTGTCCATAAACTTAAAGCAGATTAAATAAAATAGAAAAGTACAATTGGAACATTATATAATAGTAGAATACTAATAAATTGAAGGAAAAATTTTATAAAACAACTATAAGACTAGTAATGCTTTATGCTACAAAATGTTGGATAGTTAAAAAATTGCATTTACATAAGATGAATGCGGCTGAAATATGAATGTTGAAATAGATGTATGGTAATATAAGAAAGAATAAAAATAAATTCATTTATATAAAGATAAAGGTAGCACCAATTGAAGACAAATTGAGAAAAGGATAGGACTTAGATGGTTTGGATATTGCAACATAGATATAGAGATGCACTAATGTGAAGAAGTTATTTGATTAAGGTTTGTCATACCGATCCGTACATATTGTATTAGTAAGGTACAATTATGGCATCGAGTTTCAATTCGATTTGAATCAAACTGAATCAAGCTAAATCACTTGGTATTAGTCCACATCACTCGATCACAAGTTGTATTATTATTCAAAGTGAGAAAAAAATGAGCATCCTATCCGATATATGTATGTAGCATACTGTATCAACCCATACCATACTAAATCCGTAATGTACCATTACAACTTTCTTGGTATTAGTTTTGTGAACCATGGATTTGGTATAGGTAGGAAAAAAGAAATAGAGATAGACAAAACATTACATTAGAGTAAGTATTTAGAAAAATTTAATATCTTTTATCTTACAAAAAAACCATAACTTCATATCAAGCAAACATAGAAAAAAAAAGGATATTTATATAGCTAATCCCAACTAGTTTAAACTTAAAATTTTATTGTTGTTTTACTAGATTTGCTTTAGTATACAAAACATTTGATTGTATGCTAACTAACAATTAAAAATTGCACATTCACTATATGAATTAAGAAGTCTATAACTAATAATCCTTTGGTGTTGAAGTAGCTCTTTTTTAACCCTTCCTGTTGTAACATGAACACAGATATAAAAAAGTATTCTACAGATTAAAAGTCATTAATAAAATGATTCAGAGCCATCCAAAGTCATAATTCAAGGCATACCTCAACTTGACTCTGTAGCTCTTTAATATACTGAACTGCCAAATCCAACATGTCAGATGTACTTGTTTGCTGTGAAGTATCAAATAAGAAAATCAAATACTATTTTGGAGGAAAAATATCAAAATTATTACAAATAGACAATCACTTTGATTAAAAAATCTCTTCTACAAAGGAGGAATATTATATCTACAGTCATTATATTTAGAAATTAATCAGTCATGCAGTTTGACTGGTAGTTAACAATAGATTTCCTCATAAAATAACTTAGGACACACTGATATGTAATGTAATCCCAAGCGACCGGATAATCCATAATGATCTGAGGAATGTCAGAACTAGAATTCATGCCAACATTATATTTACATGAAAAACACAAAAAATGAAACAAATTTTTGCTTCTACTAACAATGATTGTGAGCTCTCTCACAATTTTTTGTTTTAGGAAAAAAAAAATACCTTATCCATGTTAGGCACAAGGTCTTGCAGCTTCCTCAACCTTTTGCTAATTCTTGTTCTTCTCTCCTAAAAGGAAATAAGAATGAAACTGAGTACAACTAAGTTAATATCTGCATGGGATAAATAGAACCACATAATGTTGTGCATAAAATCTATTTGGTGTGATATAAAAATAATTGTGCCAGAAGTTGAGCTATCAGACATAAACAAATGATCAATTGATTTCAGGGTCTCACAACATACATTCTTCATCATGCTCTGATTTTTATGAGAGCATGACACACTATGTCAATAACACAAACTAGACAAAATTTTCAGAAATAAACTTTTCTCTGTTCTTGTGAACTAACCCTCTCAGCAATGCTCCGAGGATGTGTTGCGCAACCCCGCTTAGCTCGAACTTTGCAAGGGACTGATTCTTGTTGGGTTTGGAGATACTTCTCAATGGTACCCATATCTAATGATGTCTTTGGCAGGCTTAACTGGAATCAATAAAGACAGGCCAAGAATAAAGCTCTTGCATTAGAATCAAAAGCAACAACATGAAGCATCCCAAACAAATGACGCATAATCAATGGTCATCTGGGGAAAACCTAAGGTTGAAATAGCTATAAATTATTGACAGCATTCTTGTTTTTGAGATGGAAAAGATGTTTAGTCCATGTTCATTAAGCATATTGTGCCACAGCCTGGTTTCTAGTAGCAGACTAGTACAAACAAGTATCCAATTACCTGAGAGTCAATGTTACTGAGACTAGTAATAATGTCCTCATTGTTATCCTTGGCTCTTTTGCTTGGAGGAGCAGAAAATACAATGGAAGTGGTATCATCCCATGATCCAACTGGAAAATTGCTAGAAATATAGGACTGGCTAACATGCCCAGCTGCCTCATCAGAGCTGTTGCCAGCAGTGATGCTTTCCCCAATGTCAGGGATGCTCGTCTCAGAGATTTGTGATAGTGAGTCCTGCCTTGAGAAGCTCCACTGAGATGTCAACCTTCTATTTGCCAGTACATGGACACCATCAGTCCCTGCCTGGGAATAGTTTACATTTCCCCTTGTAGCAGAAAGACCTATTAGACACCAAAAATATTCATCACCATCCTAATATATTGAAGCGCTGGTATACTTCTTTTCTTTGATTAAGAATTCACAGGCTAATGCATTCTTTTCCTAGGAGCCTAGAAGAGAAAAAGTCCAAAATAATCATCTGATTATATATGTATAGTATCTGACAGAGCCAAATTCTCTTTCAGCTGGCTTCACCTGAACGCTCATGGTCAGTCAGTGGCCAATAAAGTGCTTTCCAGTAAGAAGCTAATTAAATGTAACCATTTACTAAATTAGAAACTAGTCCAGTTTTGAATTAGAAATGTACATTGTAGTAAAGGATTATCCTGTTATTCTTTTGATTGTGAAATAAATCGTCTTTTTTTTTTTTTATAGAAAAAAATCATTTTGATTCCTAATATAATTTATGAAAACAACTAGTTGTTCATCAACCTGGATTTGGATACTGACTCTACATAGCCAGTTGATTCATAATTAAGCATAACAACACATAAGATATTGCATGACATATGATCATGAAAAATATATATATGCAGCAAATATGCCAAATTCCATTACATTTATATGGTTGTTTAATAAATATACCTAGAAATTTATAATAACAATATGGAAAATTTAATAACTAAAACATAACTTTGCAACGTTTAGAATTCTCATGACATGGATATGTTCTCATATATGGTCATATACAAGAAGGTGAAACCCCATCACATAGGTATCATGATAGCATGCACAACATAGGGAACATCACAAATTTTTACTGTGTATATGCAACACTAGTTGATTATCCTTTTATTTTTTTAAAAAAAACTCTGATTATTTTTTTTTTTTTTTGATACAGATTATTATTTCAACAACAATATCTTTCAATAGTGGATTAATGTGTAATTGTACAGTTCTTAAAGGAGAAGTTTAAACGTACATGCTTGTATTACAAGATTAGCACCCTTTGTACAACCCACTACAGCCCTCACATGGCCATGCATTTCTACAATGTCACCTATAATCTCTGTCATGCATGCACACATAACAAATGCTCACATTTAGCAACAGTCAGACTTAGACCTAGTTTCGTACGATTGTAGATAGAAGAGTGTTTGTTCGCGCGTAAAACTTTGAGCAATAGAGATTTTGTTGGTAAATCTTTTAACAAAAAATTATTTACAATTTAGTAACTATATAATAATATAAAATTTTAATATCTATGTAGTAATCAAACTAAGAAACATCAAAAAATAGTAATAAAGGATATTATATATTAATTTCAATTATCTAATTAATTGCTTATACCATCAAACACTATTATCACAAAGTACTTTTAATTTATAAATTATTTATTTTAACATTTTTTAACCTAAATAATATGGTAAATAATAATTTTATATTTATTATAAAGTATTATAATTTTATAATATAATAATAATGATAATATATTATTATTATATTATAAAGAATTAGTATAGGTATATTTCTTCTTCATAGAAATTTCATTAAACTAGAAATAGCTTGTTACATTTTCATAAGTAGAGTTTTTGCTCAAAAACTTCAAATTAGGTAGTGTTTGATGGCCCAAAAGCTATCCCTGGATAAATGTACGGGATAGCATTTATCCAGAGGATAGCTGAGGGAATAAAATTTTTTTAAATTACAAGTCTGCCATCAAGGGATAACTTTAGTTGTTCCTGGGTTTCCTAAGGAATAAGTTCAGGGGATAACCCATGGTTAACCATGGTTAATCATGGTTATCCCCTCTGGTTAATTTTTTCAGACCTATCCCTTCTAGCTATAGCATTTGGGGATAAGAAGGGATATCCAGGGGATATCCCTCCTTATCCCCCATATCAAACACTACCTTAGGGTCAGTAGATTTTTTTTTTTTTCTCAACTTCTAAAGGGGATAAAACAAAGTTGTTTTAAACTTTTGTCAAATAAACAAAGTCATTAGAAGAATTTTAAGCCCTCTCAAAAGTGCCTTTTTCTTGGCCCTCCACCTCTCATGTCAAACAAAGTTCTGAGTTGATTCTCCGTGTGGCCCGCCCTTAGACATAAAGCCTCTCTCTTATTCGGTACAAGAAAGGAAAATTCTCAACAACCAAACCAAGATAAAGATCAAGTAGTAGTTCTCTCAAGGGACCCATTCCCTTTGCAAAGCATCTAGCTAGCAGGACTAGCTTCAATGCACCATCCACATCGACGGTCACGTTGCATCACCAACCATTCTCCGCCACAGGACGTGACACCTCATGAGTATCAATGAATGTAGGCGAGTCAAGTCAAAGGCTGGGCCCGTGAGCTTAACGCATGAGTGGATACAATATGGCAACATAATTTCCATAAATGCGTCCCACCGGATGATGAGGGTAATCTCGTCGTCAATCCATGAAGCAACGGCGAACGGTCATCTCTTTCGCCTCCGCACCTAACGGAGCAGCCTCCATCCGCCGTTTTCTTTCCATTTCGCGCCCACGGCGTTTTTTTTTTTTTTTTTTTGAAAAAAAAAATTGAATACAAGCGCGTCATTGGCTACGCGTCCCCGACTGCCGTAACGCAACCGTGGACACGAAAGTCGAAACCACGTGGCACTAGTTATTTGGTAGGCTCGAGTTGGAGTCGTGGTTAGATCTCCAATCTCCGATTAACACGTGACACTGGAGCGAATAATAGTCCGGTGTTTGGGCCCCAACAATAAAACCGGGGGTTTCATAACCAGAACTAGTTTTCCGTCCAATGGTACTCAATGGGCGGCGCACTAGCCGCCTAGTTTTAGCTGAAATCGGCTGCATTTCATCGAACACAAAACAGTGTTTAAACAAATCACTGCGTGACGAGTAAACAGCAAAATTGGGTGGGCCCACGGAGAAGAAAGAGCGAGAAGAGAGGGAAGGAAACGCTGACCGTGATCCACCATGAGGTGGGAGAGAAACTGGGCGGGCGAGCTACTATGCCGGACCAAGTGGGACCCACCCTCGGCCGCCTTCAGATCGGTAGCCACGTTGAGCTCGCCGAGGCCGTACGATCTCTGCAGCCCGCTCCCCTCCGCTGCCGCTCCCGCCTCCGCCTCTTTCCCCGGTAACGCGGTGGTCCGGCAGCTGGACTCCGCCGTGACGCACGAGGAGTCCCCCGAGAAGAACCGGCTCATCATGCTCTCCGATCCGGCGGCCCAGAACTCTCCTCCTCCTACTCCTACTCCGCCACCGCCGCCGCTGATCACAGACTCTGCGATCCCCGCCAGCAGCGACCCCGGCGCCGACCCGTATCGGGCGAGCCCCGGCGGCCCCATCAGACCCTGCCTGTTACTCGAAGACGGCGATCGGTTCATCTTCTTTACGAGAAATCAAGCCAACAAAATTAAGAAAGCTGACAGAAAGAACAGCCTCAGCAGAGGAGATAAAGAGTGGGTTTTTGCCCCCCCAAGGGACCAGAGTGGGGGGAGGGAGGATGCTTTACTTGGCAATAAACTAAAGTTTGTGACTCACCGAGCGAGCGTGGTGGACTGGTGGGGGAACGGGAACATGTGCTGGTTTTATAAAGACGTGGGAATGGGCATGGGGTTGATGGGAATTACGAGAGTGGCATCCTATGTTAATGTGATGCACGCACGAGCCTTGGTTCGAGTGATAGGGTTCAGATATTGGAGTTCTCAAAGCCTTGGAGGGATGACAATGTTTTGGAGGCAGTCGGCGTTAGTTTTTCTAATGCTGGCAGCTGGCTTGACTTCAGTGGTGGCTCAGCTCAGCTGCTTCGGATATAAGGGGAGGAGGCCCTCCATGGAGGTCGGGTCAACGTGCAGGGTATCCACTATCCAGTGACACGGATCACGGTGCAGGCAAGTTGGAGACAAAGGCATTGTTTTGCTGGGACGTAGATCAACCAACCAGGCCTATCTGGCGGAGCAGTTTTTTATCAAATTGGTGTTAAAATAAAAAATATTATTTTAAATAGTATTTTCTACTTTTATCATTATTTCTCGGCTTAGCTCCATTAATAAGATTAAAGAGTGATAATTTTAATTGTCACTGTAATGATTTCTATCCCGAAATTGCCATTCCAAGTGACGACTTTCTTGCTGACTTAATTTCCTCTAAGGACTTAAACGCTACAAATCCCTCCCTTCGCATCATTTTTCTAGCAAATCAAAAGAGGGGTTAGATGGTAATTAATGATTCAGTATCAATCATAATTATCTTAATTATCTTGTTATATCTATTTTGTTAATCAAAATTATTTGTTATATCTATTATCTTGTTATATCTATATTATCTTGTTATATCTATATTATCTTGTTATATCTATTATCTATAATAAGATAATAGATATAACAATTAGAATTATCTTGTTATACCTATTATCTTGATAATAGATATAATAAGATAATAGATAATAGAGGGTTAGGATCGCTGGGAGGCTCCGAGCATTTAAGAAGGGATCGAAAAATATATAGAAATCGCCCATTGAGTGGTTGATGGAATTGAATTGAAATCGCCACTTGTAGTGGCGATTTCAACTAAACTGAAATTGCCACTTGAAGTGGCGATTTTAACCCTAAAATCGTCACTTCAAGTGGCGATTTCACTTGGACTTGAAATCACCCCTTCAAGTGGTGATTTCAACCTATTTGAATTCAAGTGGCGATTTTTAATCGTCCCGTTATTAATTTTACTGACGGAACCGAGCCAGAGATGATGATGTGGAAGTAAAAAATGTAATTTAAAATATTTTTTTTCTACTTTAAATTATTATGATAAATTTTTTTTTTTTTTTTATTTTAAAATTTATATCAAAAGGCATCGATTTAAAAAACTACTCCTGACGGCTAGAATTTCGTCGTACTTCACGTGCAGTTGTTATTATATTATGAGGGTATAGGGTTGTGGCGCACTGCATGATTCTACTCAAATAATCAAGCCCGGCCACGTTGCACTTTTTTTAGCCGATGAATATTCTAGGCATTGGATTGGATAGTTTTCGAATTGTATACTATATTGTTGTCTAGCTAGTTTAGTTGTTCATTGAAATAATTACTTATGTATCCGCAAATCTGCACATGAGCCAAGCTATATGGTTTGGAATGCAAATATTTAATTGCGTTACTTTCAAGGTCTTGGAAACCATTTACTTGTTGATTTAATTTTTCATTTTGATACAGTGAAGTCTGATCTACGTGACTACCGACGCCAACTTTTGCTAAATTTTTTTTTTTTATACAAAAACGAGCGATCACACTAACCTAGTGCGAGTCAGCCCAGAAAGGTCCGAATACAAAAATTACTGTAAAATAGATGGACAAGATCGCTCGGCTTCCAATACCACGATTCATCATGCTGGGCCACAAAGGATGCTACCCAGTCCGCCGCCGAATTGACTTCACGATAAATATGGCGAATCCGGGTACAGAAGACCTTGGAAAGGATGGAACGAATGTCCGTCAGAATCGGGTTAGTAGGATCAGAATGGCAGTTCTCCTTCTGCAACCAGAAAATAACCGCCAGGGAATCACCCTCAATGACAATCCTTTGGGCCTGTAGAGTCCTGACAGCATAAGAAATGCCCGCCCAGGCCGCATAAAGCTCAGACATCAGGACGAAGGAGTCAATGGATCCAAAACCTCCCGCTCCCAGAAGCTCACCCTGAGGGTCACGGACAAGGAAACCAGAACCAGCCGCTCTACCACGAACACTGCCATCAAAATTGATTTTGACGAACCCTGGAGGAGGGGGATCCCAGGAGATGAACACCGAATGATGGTTCGCTGCCGAAGCAGCAGGGGATCCCCAGAGGCCAGAGACATCAGAACCAACCCGGGCACAGTCCATGACCAAAGAACTGATTTTTCTCATAATTCTGAAGGAAGACACAGGGTCGTCCGTAAAAAGAATCTGGTTTCTCGATAACCATATATGATAAGCCGTGGCAATCCAACAGCTGCACCTCTGCGAAGAAGCTCTACGAATATCCAGAAAAAAAGAAGAACGAGGAGAACCCTGATCGTCCCTCCTAACAGAATAACCTACCCTCTGCCATAACCAACTCACCCTGGGGCAGGTAAAGATAGCATGATCTGAGGATTCGTCCTCCTCCCTACAAAACGGACAGCACGGATGAATCACCAGACCTCTTCTAGAAAGAAGAAGACAAGTGGGAAGGTAATCCCACAGAAGCTTCCACATAAATAGCTGCACTCTGGGGAGGGTGGGAAGCTTCCAAATCCAATCAGCATCAATCGAACGCTGGGACCCCGGCCTGAAAATCATCATCAAATCCTTGATTGGAGCCCTAGAGAGACATGATTTCTGCCAAAGTCTGGAGTCAGATGAGCAACCTGGGATAATGGGCATCAACAGAATATGTCTAGAAAGCTCCAACCCAAAGAAACGGGTCATAGAGGGGATATGCCAGGCAGGGGGATCAGAAGAAATCAAATCCTTAACCCGAAGGTTATAAGGGATGTCAATACTTATAAAAGAGGGCCATCGTGAGAGAGGAATATCCGAAAACCAAATATCCTGAATAACATCTATAGATGATCCATCTCCATCATACACATAACATTACCCCTGATAGCCTGACCAAATCTGCAAACTTCCTTCCAAAAGGAGGAGCAACCACGTGGAGGCCTGATATAAGAATCCGGCACCCAGCCACCATACCTAGCACGCATAATAGTACTCCAGAGACAGTGCGGCTCCAAAAGGAATCTAGAAGCATGTCTGGCAAGGAGGACATCCCTTCTAACAATCAGAGACTGGATCCCAAGACGCCATCTTGGATAGGCATGCAAACAGTTTCCCAAGATAAAAGATGCATACCATGACCTTCTTGCGTAGAAGCCACAGAAAATCACGGAAACTTCTCTCAATCCTCTTAAGACAAGTAATAGGAATAATAGAATTAGACAGAAGATACATGGGAAGGGAGGAGAGGACCGAGCGTATGATAATAATCCTGGCCATCATCGAAAGGCCAGTAACCTGCCACCCCTCCATACGCTGCTGAATCCTCTCTCAAGCTCGAAGAAATCAGAACAACGGGGACGTCTTCCTGTGATAGGAATCCCCAAATACATCAATCTGTCTGCCTGAGTAGAAATTCCTGATAAAGAAATAATGGCTTCCCTGATAGCTCTAGGAGTCTTCGGGCTGAAACATAAAGTGGATTTTAGAAAATTAACCTTCTGGCCTGAAGCCTGACAATATCTCTGGATAATTGAATAGAAAGACGACGCATTAACAATAGAAGCCTGGCCCAGGAGAATGCAGTCATCCGCAAACAGGAGATGGGACACCAAGGGGCCCTCCGCTCCAGCCAAATAAGGGACAATACTCCGATCTCTCTGCGCCTGATGGAAAGCCCGAGACAGATCATCCATAGCTAGAATAAACAACAAAGGGGACAAAGGGCAACCCTGTCGGATCCCCACAGTAGAGTGAAAGAATCTGGTCGAACTACCATTAATAATTATAGAGAAGGACGGCGTCTGAATGCATGCCATAATCCACTCAATGAACAAGTCATCAACTCCAAACTCAGTAAGAGAGCGACGCAAAAAGGCCCAATTCAGTCTGTCATAGGCTCTCTCCATATCAAGTTTAACAGCCATAAGACTTCTCCTGACCGAAGCTCTCTGTAAATCAAACATAAATTCCTGGGCAATGAGAATATTATCAGAAATAGAACGCCCTCTAATAAACACCCCTTGTTCCGCAGAAATTAGGCGAGGGATCACCAAAGCGAGCCGACGAGCCAAAAGCCGAGCACAACCTTATAGAGCGTAGTGCATAGACTGATGGGCCGAAAGTGCTGAGGAAGGGAGGCATCAGGACGCTTAGGCACCAGAAAATAAAGGTCTGATTCCATTCCGCTGGAATTTGTTTAGCCAGGAAAACAGACTGAATTGCCAAAACCACCTCCTGACCCACAATGTCCCAATAATGACGATAAAAGAAAGGCGGAAACCCATCAGGACCAGGGGCCTTATCTGGGCCAAGGTCCCAAAGGGCCGCCCTAATCTCGTCCGCAGAGATAGATCTGGCCAACATACTGTTATCTACAGAAGAGACTTTCACAGAATCAGAAACCGGAGTAACTGGCCCTCCCGCACCAGAAGAATCAGTCCATCTAGACTGGAAAAAGTGAAGAATCATCTCCCTAATAGATTGGGAATCCTCCTGAGTATTCCCTCTTCATCAACTAATCTCCGAATCCTATTGGCAGCACGCCGCTTCAGGGTAGCCTGATGGAAAAATCTAGTATTACGATCGCCATCACAAATCCACTGAGCCCTGGATCGCTGCCACCAATAAACCTCCTGCTGACGAAGAAGAGAGTGATGCTGAGCAAGCTTATCCCGAAGAGAAGAGAGGTCCGAGGCCTGCAAACATCCGTCCTGATCTTCCTTTGCCTGAAGAGCGCTAATATCACTTTCAGTCTGTTCAATATGTCTGACCAAATCCCCCAACTCCACTCTACTCCATCTGGATAATCTATGCCTGGTCATCTTCAGACGGCGAGATAAACGATAAACTGCATTACCCCTGACCGGGAGATGCCAGATGTGATGAATAATAGCACGAGCAGCTGAATGGGCAGACCAAAATTGCTCAAATCTGAACTGCTTGCGCTGATGCTGAACAATCTCCGTAGAAATCAAAATAGGGCAGTGATCAGAAGCAATTCGAGGAAGATGAGAGACAGTAACCGCAGGGAACAAATGAAGCCACTGAGCTGAAGCCATTGCTCTATCCAGCCTCTCCCAAATACGAGCTGAACCTGCCGATTATTATACCAGGTGAATTGGGGACAGAGTATCCCAAATCCATCAATCCAGCATAATCAAACTTTTGCTAAATTAAAGATTGGATGAGTTGCTAACATAATATCAAAGGGAAGGTTGCTGAAGGTCATTAACAGCATTTTAATTAAAGCTTCAACACGGGAGCTGCTATATACACCACAAAATTACTCTATGTACTCTAAAATTTTAAAATTTTTTAAATTAGTCTCCACAGCCACAAAATTAATTTCTCTTGGTACCTCTTAAATTTTAAAAATTTTAAAATTATCCTCACACAGTCACACCATATTCCTCATTCTCTCCACGTACACTCCTTCCCACACTCATTGCCTTCCCTTTCCTTTCCCTTCCCCTTTTCAAAAGAGACTTCCTTTCCTGCTCGACAAGAGAAGAAGGCATTGCTTTCGTGAATAAAATTAAATTTTTAAATAAAAAATAAAATAAATTTATATTTAATTTAATTTTAAATAAAAATATTGGATAAAAAATATCATATTAAAAAAAAAGAGGCGTTGCTTTCTATGGATCCATTTTAAAAATTTTATAGAAATTATGGATAAAAAAATAAGGAAGGCCATCAGGAACAGAACGTGTTCTGGGTTGAATATGCCAATGCGAACAGTTATGAAATGTTCAGCTTGTTAGGTTGAATAGTATATTATTGTTTGGTCTAATTAGGCCGAACATGCATTGAGAGGAATAAAGGTTCGAGAAAACTGAAATGGTAAGAGAAGAGAGAGGGTGATTGAGAATGAGGTGTTAGAGTACAAAGGTTATTATATAATGGGATAAATTGATATTTTATTTTATTTTTAAGTATGGATGTAGAGATTAATTTTTATGGTGTATATAGAAATTTCCCTTCAACACCGTGAAGGAAAGGCTTTCCACAGTTGTGTGTGTGTGTGTGTGTGTGTGTGAGGGGAGAGTCAACATGTGAGGTGGGAAGTGAGAGGATCAAACTTTTCTTTCTTTATTTCTTTGTTTTTTTGGTACAGAGAGGATCAAACTTTGAGAGCCGAAGAAAATACTGCTAGGTTTGTAAAATAATTTATAATTTGATTAACTTCTCTGCAACTAAAATTATTTAAGATGGGAATAATTAAAACAAGTTGCCAAAGTAGAGGAAGACAAGTGCTCTGCAACTACCATTGATCCAAGAAACAACACTAACAGAGTCTCCTTCAAGGATTATGTTATTTGCTGGTGAATAAAGAATATCAAAACAACAAGATGAAGCTAATTGCAGACCATACTTGGCAATTGAATTCTCAGCAGAGGGATTAAGCAAATAAATAAAGGAATGTAGGTTTCCAGTAAATGGTGGCCTAGCCTAGATGATTGCGAATAATAAAACTAACTTTTGTTGAATTGGGATGCACTGATCGATCAAAATTAATTTTTAAATACTTTGATTGTGGAGGCAGCCAAGATATAGTAAGAAAAACTTGTAATCCCAGAGATGGGATATAAGAGCTACCCAACCCCAGATGCCACCAGAGGAAGAAGATGAAGAATTGTGTTTGATGGATTGCATAAATTCTAAAGATAGATGGCAAGCTTGTTCGATTATTTATTTATTTTGGATGGATGAAAAAGCTTGTCCTGGGATAACTCCTCATTCTTGTCCTTCCAAATAAGAAAGAAAAGACATATAATTAAGGAAGTTTTGGCCAGATAAATGGTCGGTAGTTGGAGGCTTATCAATAAGAAAATTATATACTCAAGAAATGGAATCAATAGATTGAAAAGATGGAATGCTACTCAATAATTTCAAAGACTTTGCACAGTGAAAGAATAGGTGATTGAGAGTTTCAGACTCAATGCTACAACGTTGACAAATTTGGCTACAAGTAGGAAGCCTAATAGCTAATAATAAATATGAAGTTGGGAGAGACCACCTCTAAACTGTTGGGGAGCGCGGAATACCCCCAAGATCATGGCTATAGTGTATATGAGTAATACAAAAATCTTTTACCGTTCTAATCTATGAGTATAAGATTATACCTTCAGACTTGAACGCTGGAAAACTTCGATTTGATTGCTCGACCTCAACCTTTTAGCCTTCCGCCGTATTCCCGAAATACCTTCTTCTCTCACAAGATGGTGGGATCTCTCTCGGCCGACCTAGGGTTTCTTGTTTTTCTTTTTCTCTTAAAAACGTTAACCCTAGCAACCAATTGAGAGGGTATTTATAGGGCTACAACAGGGACCAAATAGGCAAATATGAAAAGGACTTCCCACGTAATTAAATCTCCTAATCCTATCCCGGGTTAGGATTTAATTACGTAAATTATAATTCATTCCACTAAAGAATTATAATTGTACTCCTAATCACATTCGAATTTATATTTTCGAGCCTTAATATTAAATACTTATTATCTCCCCACGTTAAGATTACAGATATCCACCAATTAAATTTAAATACTGACAATATAATTTAATTGGCTGTTATTATCCTTGAGACTTATCCACTTAACTTATTTGATGTATCGGATTCAAAATCCACTTGCAAGATTTGATACGATCAAAACTTATAAGCTTTCTCAAGGGGATATCATCAATCCAAATTAACGGACGTGGATTCCTTCAACTATTAATATTCACCATATATATAATGTTATTGCCCAACCCACTGAGTTTATTGACTCATATAGAATCTCACTCTATGTGTAATCAAAGCAATAATCACTACATACACGTGTCTAGAAATAGAATTCAGATTAAGAGCATAAGTAATCATAATATTCATGAGTTCTAAATTATTTTATAAAGTCAGTATAAATAATCAACTCAACTGGGTCCTGTTCAATACACACAAAGTGTACTAGCACAAATAGTTAGAATAAACCATTCCCCGTAGTCAAGACAGACCTACTAAATTTGTGCTACAGTTCTACTGATGGTGTGTCCAATTCCATCTAAAACTGTGAACAATAAACTTGTATTCCAAAAGAACCGATGATCTAGTCTTCTGTGTGTAAGCCGTACTCTACACACTAGATCAAATACTCTTTGAAATACTAGACACATGCACATATATATAGTAAATGGCACACATTGCTCAAAATGAATTCTCATTAAAAATGTAAAGACATAAAGCATATCTTTTAGTCTATATCTCTATCAATCTCCCACTTAGACTCAAAGCAATGCTTGTACACATCTAACTCCCATGCCCTCTACATGTCTATCAAAAACTTTTGAAGTTAAACTCTTTGTAAAAGGATCTGCCAGGTTGTCCTCAGATGTAACCTTGGTCACCAGCACGTCACCTCTTTGCACGATGTCACGTATCAGGTGATACTTACGCTCAATGTGTTTAGATTTCTTATGGGTCCTGGGTTCCTTCGAATTAGCAACTGCCCCACTATTATCACAATAAAGTGTAATAGGTAATTGCACTGAAGGTATCACACTAAGATCCAAAAGAAAGTTTCTTAGCCAAACAGCCTCTTTTGCAGCTTCAGATGCAGCCACATACTCAGCTTCCATGGTAGAGTCAGCAACACAAGTCTGCTTCACACTCCTCCAGCTAATTGCTCCACCACCCAAAGTAAACACATATCCCGAGGTTGATTTCCTAGATTCATTATCTGATTGGAAGTCCGAATCTGTATATCCTATAGGCACAAGACTATCTGCTTGGTAAACTAACATATAATCTTTAGTCCTTTTCAGGTACTTAATTATATGTTTTACTGCAGTCCAATGTTCTCGCCCAGGGTTAGACTGAAATCTGCTAACCATGCCTACGGCAAAACAGATATCAGGTCTAGTACATAGCATAGCATACATTAGGCTTCCTACTGCAGAAGCATAAGGAACTGCCTTCATACTTTCTATCTCATCAGGTGTCTTAGGACACTGATCCTTAGATAGAGAAATTCCATGCCTGAAAGGAAGAAATCCTTTCTTGGAATTATGCATACCAAAACGGGTGAGAATTTTATCGATATAAGTGGCTTGAGATAAGCATATCATCCTTTGCTTGCGATCTCGCAAAAGCTTGATCCCTAGGATGTGACTTGCTTCTCCCAAGTCCTTCATATCAAATTGTCCAGATAACCATACCTTGACCGAAGATAACACTCCCATATCGTTTCCAATAAGTAAGATGTCATCCACATATAGCACCAGAAACACCAAAGTTTTTCCATCACGCTTCTTGTACACACATGACTCGTCAGGACTTTGATCAAAACCATAAGATTTAATAGCTTGATCAAAACGAGTATTCCAAGATCTAGATGCCTGCTTAAGTCCATAAATGGACCTCTTAAGCTTGCACACCAAGTGCTCCTGGCCTTTTACTATAAAACCGTCTGGTTGCATCATGTAAATGCATTCGTCAAGATTTCCATTAAGGAAAGCTGTCTTGACATCCATTTGCCAAACTTCGTAATCGAAATGAGCTGCAATGGATAAGAGAATCCGGATAGACTTAAGCATAGCTACTGGTGAAAAGGTTTCCTCATAGTCGATCCCTTCTTTCTGAGTAAAACCTTTTGCAACTAGCCTAGCCTTGAAGGTTTCCACCTTCCCGTCTGCTCCTCTCTTCTTCTTATAGATCCACTTGCATCCGATGGGTTTTACTCCCTCGGGTGGTTCTACAAGATCCCAGACCTGATTAAAGTGCATAGACTCTATCTCTGATTTCATAGCATTTTGCCAAAGAGTTGCATCTTTATCCTGTAATGCTTCATTGTAGCTACTGGGTTCAGTATCCAGTTCATCAGAGATTCTGTCATATGACTCTCCAAGGAACGTATACCGTTTAGGTGTATTTACAACCCTCCCACTACGACGAGGCACAACCTGATTGTATGTGCTTGTAGTAATACGATCTGACTCTGATCCTTGTGCTCCATCAACCTGCACTGGTTCTGAAACTGGTGCATTAATGGTATCCTTTTGTATCAGTTCAGGGTCAGTTCGTGTTACTATACTTCTCCCACTACGAATAGTTATTGGGAAGTTTGGGAACCTACTTTCTTGTGGTGTTTCTGCTTGTACTATTGGTATTAAAGGAGCCTGTCTAGTTTTATCGCCTCTCAACTCTTCTAGAGCAATTTTACTTCTGGGTTTGTGGTCTATAATATAGTCCTCCTCCAAGAATCGGGCATTGGTGCTAACAATGACCTTCTGATCCTTAGGACAATAAAATAAACCACCTTTTGTTCCTTTAGGATATCCAACAAAGAAGCATACATCTGTCCTTGATTCCAACTTATCTGGTTTACCTTTTAGTACATGTGCTGGACAACCCCAAACCCGAACATGTCTTAGACTAGGCTTGCGCCCAGTCCACAGTTCTGTGGGTGTCTTAGGTACTGACTTAGATGGTACCAAGTTAAGAATATATGCAGCGGTCTCTAATGCATATCCCCAAAACGAAATAGGTAAGTCTGAATAACTCATCATAGATCTAACCATATCCATAAGAGTCCTATTCCTTCTTTCAGCTACACCATTCTGCTGTGGCGTTCTAGGTGCAGACAACTGGGATTCAATCCCAGCATCTAATAAGTAATCTGTGAACTCCCCTAAGAGGTACTCGCCACCACGATCGGATCGTAGTGTCTTGATATTTTTACCATGACGGTTCTCCGTTTCTGCCTTAAAAATTTTAAATTTTTCAAAGCATTCAGACTTACGGCGCATCAGATAAATATACCCATATCTTGAGTAATCATCAATAAAAGTGACAAAGTACTCAAAACCACCTCTAGCTTGGACGTTCATTGGGCCACACAAATCAGAGTGAACCAATTCTAATATCTCCTTAGCTCTATTGCCTTTGGCCGAGAATGGCCGCTTGGTCATTTTTCCTTCTAAGCAAGATTCACAGACCGGTAGTGCCTCTACTTCCAATGAACCTAATGGTCCATCTTGAACCAGTCTAGAAATCCGTCTTAGATTTATATGACCTAGGCGCAAGTGCCAAAGATAAGTTTGATTCATTTCAGAAGGATGTTTTCTCTTACATGGTCTATTATTGTTATTCACTTCATTTAGTTGCACAGTAGGAGAAACAGGATTAATAATATAAAGACCATCCACCAATGTACCAGAACAGATAAAATGTTTATTTTTCTTAATAACAACGGAGTCATTAAAATAAACTGAATATCCATCATCAACCAACTTAGAAACTGAAATTAAATTCCTTCTAATTGAAGGTACAAATAAACAGTCTTTTAATATTAAAATCCTATTTCTACTAAAAGAAAAGCTAAAATCTCCCACTGCAACTACTGACACTCTCGTGCCATCTCCCAGAAATATGTAAATCTCTCCATCACTTAGCTGCCGGGTCTGCTGGAACCCCTGCAAAGAATTGCAAACATGATTAGTGGCTCCCGTATCTACACACCAGCCACTGGTAGATAACAGCACTAAACAAGTTTCAACTACAAGTGAATGAGATATACCTCTAGCCTGTTTCCTGGCAAGCCAAACTGGACATTGCTGCTTCCAGTGACCTGGCTGCTTGCAGACGAAGCACTTTCCCTTCTTTTTTATTTCCCCATTGGGCTGTGGGGCATGATGCTGTTTCTTTTTCTGAACCTTTTTCTTCTTCTTAGCATGAGACTTCGAAGAAGAACCTTTTTCAGTAACCATAGCAACTGCAGGCTTCATTATGAAACTCTCTGCTACCTGAAGTTCTTTAAGTAGCTCTGCCAATGAAAAATTCATTTTGTTCATAGTGTAATTTAGGCAGAACTGCTTAAAGAATCAGGTAGGGACTGGAGAATGATATCAACTTGGGTTTCCCCATCCATCTCCGCTCCAAGGATCTCCAGTTCGTTCAGAAGGCTAATCATCTTTAGAACATGATCCCTGACAGGAGTTCCTTCAGCCATATTAGTGTTCATCAGTTCTTTCATCGCAGTCTGCCTAGCTGCACGACTCTGATCCCCAAACATTTCTTTGAGGTTGAACATCATGTCATAGGCAGAGGGCATAGATTGATGCTGATGTTGCAGAACATTTGACATAGATGCCAATATGTAACACCGCGCCATCTCATCAGCCTTAACCCACTTACGGTAAGCTTGGGACTCCTGATCTGAAGCCCCTTCACCGGGCTCTGCGGGACAGACCTGAGTGAGCACATACTTGTACCCTTCTGCAGTTAACACTATATCCAGGTTTCTTTTCCAATCAATGTAATTAGGACCAGTCAATTTGTTTTCTTTGAGTATCACAGCAAGTGGATTGAAAGAAGACATTTTAATCCTGAGAATCATTCATACATCAAATAAGATATAATGAGCAATAAACTTTAAATTCAAAATTATAAGTAGGGCCCCTCAACCACTACATAATAATAGAATTCGCCAGCAGCCTAGTACATTTTGAATAGTATGCCTCGATGGGAGGACGTCTACTACTCATCATTTATCTAGACAGATAAAACCTATTAATTTTACTATCTAGGTAAAAGGTAACATACCAAGTAAAATTAATTAGCTGGCTAACTTTGGTCATATAAATATTTGTAGTGACTCCGATGGGGAGGATACCAATATTTATACCTAAGTGTATACCATCACTCAATGCTAGATCCATTGTCCCATGGTGGATCCCTCAGATGGAGAGGTAATCCAACATTAACAACTACCAGGGATTATTCTTGGTGAGCTGGCAATCAATTTCATCCTATGGGGAGGAAAGCACTAATGCTAACACGTGAAATTAACTACCTCACCAATAAACAAGTGATGGGACCATGGGATTTAAATGTGATTAATTCCCTCTCCCACTTAGTTATTTAAACAATATTTTGAGGGTTATAAACTTGTGTTTGATTATCTTATAAACACAAACAGCAAGTGATTATCCAATTAACCATGTTCTCCTAGTTATAGACATAAGAACAAAAGGATAAACAATCAAGCAAGTATGCAACATAACCAATATAAACAAGATAAATAAAATCCCTGTTATTATGGTCAAAATTTTGCAGATGAAGATCTCTGTCGCACCATGATTGCTACTTTGCTCGACGATTTGCCGCTTCGCATACGGGGGTCTGGGGGCTGGCCCCCAGCG
>UESW01003945.1:1357074-1375320 GCA_900491605.1 Calamus simplicifolius | reverse complement strand
ATTTGCAACGGATTTCCTTGAAATCTTATCTGCAACGGATTTCCTTGAAATCTTATCTGCAACGGATTTCCTTGAAATCTTATCTGCAAGGATTCTGCTTAGAATCTATCATGCAACGGGTTCTTTTTAGAATCCTATCATGCAAGGAGTTTACTTAGAATCCTATCATGCAAGGAGTCTACTTAGAATCCTATCTTCATCCGATTCTACTTAGAATCATATCTTCATCCGATTCTTCTTAGAATCATATCCTGCAACGTGCAGCAGGTCATCTTCCTCCATGGAGCCGCACCAGATTACAAAAATCCTATGCCTCCATATAGGAGTTCACATGCTACGTATTTACAATCATAAAGCTCTCAAAAACCGAAGCATACATGCTATAAAATATTACAATGATCCTACGCCTCCTTAAAACCGGAGTTCACAAAACAGATCTAAGCAATATTAAATCAGAACACATACATTCATGTGACCATAATAACAGGATAGAAACCTGCAAAATAACATTAGCAGCAAGCACGATCCATCCCACGCATGCATATTCCGATTAATGGAGAACATGGCCGCATTATTCATATACAGTATCAGTCGTGGCTCTGATACCACTGTTGGGGAGCGCGGAATACCCCCAAGATCACGGCTATAGTGTATATGAGTAATACAAAAATCTTTTACCATT
This sequence comes from Calamus simplicifolius, assembly GCA_900491605.1. Taxonomy (NCBI): domain Eukaryota; kingdom Viridiplantae; phylum Streptophyta; class Magnoliopsida; order Arecales; family Arecaceae; genus Calamus; species Calamus simplicifolius. The sequence continues at coordinate 1,374,638 of UESW01003945.1, read as the reverse complement.
CTAATCTATGAGTATAAGATTATACCTTCAGACTTGAACGCTGGAAACTTCGATTTGATTGCTCGACCTCAACCTTTTAGCCTTCCGCCGTATTCCCGAAATACCTTCTTCTCTCACAAGATGGTGGGATCTCTCTCGGCCGACCTAGGGTTTCTTGTTTTTCTTTTTCTCTTAAAAATGTTAACCCTAGCAACCAATTGAGAGGGTATTTATAGGGCTACAACAGGGACCAAATAGGCAAATATGAAAAGGACTTCCCACGTAATTAAATCTCCTAATCCTATCCTGGGTTAGGATTTAATTACGTAAATTATAATTCATTCCACTAAAGAATTATAATTGTACTCCTAATCACATTCGAATTTATATTTTCGAGCCTTAATATTAAATACTTATTATCTCCCCACGTTAAGATTACAGATATCCACCAATTAAATTTAAATACTGACAATATAATTTAATTGGCTGTTATTATCCTTGAGACTTATCCACTTAACTTATTTGATGTATCGGATTCAAAATCCACTTGCAAGATTTGATACGATCAAAACTTATAAGCTTTCTCAAGGGGATATCATCAATCCAAATTAACAGGACGTGGATTCCTTCAACTATTAATGTTCACCATATATATAATGTTATTGCCCAACCCACTGAGTTTATTGACTCATATAGAATCTCACTCTATGTGTAATCAAAGCAATAATCACTACATACACGTGTCTAGAAATAGAATTCAGATTAAGAGCATAAGTAATCATAATATTCATGAGTTCTAAATTATTTTATAAAGTCAGTATAAAATAATCAACTCAACTGGGTCCTGTTCAATACACACAAAGTGTACTAGCACAAATAGTTAGAATAAACCATTCCCCGTAGTCAAGACAGACCTACTAAAATTTGTGCTACAGTTCTACTGATGGTGTGTCCAATTCCATCTAAAACTGTGAACAATAAACTTGTATTCCAAAAGAACCGATGATCTAGTCTTCTGTGTGTAAGCCGTACTCTACACACTAGATCAAATACTCTTTGTAAATACTAGACACATGCACATATATATAGTAAATGACACACATTGCTCAAAATGAATTCTCATTAAAAATGTAAAGACATAGCATATCTTTTAGTCTATATCTCTATCATAAATAACTTCCAAATGAAGTGCAGGACACGCTTATAACCTGGGAGTTTCCAAAGTTTGCCAATTGAATAAGAATAGACTCCTAGTTGGTATCGCCTTGTTACAATTTTATGGTGATAATGCGGATCTTAGCACAAGATATACGGAGACCTAGCAATAGAAGTATGAAGAATTTCTTTAACAATCCATAAAGGGAAGCAAAAGGCCAGGAGCTCTTGATTCCAATCTCCATTATTGGACATTATAGTCGAGAGGTCAACAATAAGGGTAGTGTCAAGCCTTATCAAGGGTAGCGTCCAACACTCAATAGGATATTTGTTCAAAGGAGAAGTGAAAAATCATGGTTGAGTGGATGAGAAGGTAGAAAGCCATTAATAAGACATTTAGAAGTTTTTGCACAAAGATTTCTAAATAAGTGAGCTACTGCAAGGGGGACTATAAATTTGCCAATCTCCCAGAAAATGGTATTTGGAGTATAGAAGTTGGGCAGGAAGACCCTTGTGATAAAGAGATAAGTTTGGCTTTGCAATAATAATCACCATGTATGAAAATTAGGAATGCCTAAACCTCCATAATTCCTTGATTAATAGATGGAGTCTCAAGCAATGGGGTGGATAGGCCTATTGTGTTGAGAGTGGCCCCATAAAAAACTTCTAATGTTCTTTCAAACCAGGTCAGGAAACTATGAGGATAGGTAGATAAGAAATAATATGGATAGGCAAATAGCAGAGGATAGACTTTGCGAGAGTACATCATTTGGCAAATGACAAGAAGTTCCCCTTTCAAAAGCTTAAGGTAGTGTTTGATAGCCCAAAAGCTATCCCTGGATAAATGTACGGGATAGCATTTATCCAGGGGATAGCTAGGGAATAAGCATTTTTTTTAAATTACAAGTCTGCCATCAAGGGATAACTTTAGTTGTTCCTGGGTTTCCTAGGGAATAAGTTGAGGGAATAACCCATGGTTCCCTGGGTTTCCTAGGGAATAAGTTCAGGGAATAACCCATGGTTAACTATGGTTAACCATGGGTTATCCCCTCTGGTCAAATTTTTTCAGATCTATTCCTTCTAACTATAGCATTTGGGAATAAGAAGGAATATCCAGGGGATATCCATTCTTATCCCCCATATCAAACACTACCTAATTTTGTCAGGACCCCATCTTTAAGCATCTGGGCTTTCGCTGTTATTAATTTGATGGCTTTCAACGAAACTCCCAAGTATAGCACAAGAATTATAACTCTTTGAATTTCAAGAATAGTAGTCAATTCATTAGTCATCTAATATTAATTTTGGGGCTAAATAGCACCATAAATTTATTGAGATCGACTGCTTTATTGATTGTAGCATTGTTCCATCACTTATTTAAGGGCATAACAATCAGAGGGTCAAGCCTCAACAAAAGTAACCAGTCATTAATAAAAAACAAGCAACTCAGCTGGGCCACCTTTCTGGGGCAAAAACCAAAGATTGGGTTCTTTTCCACTGCATTGTGTACGCTCTGGGCAACATCTGAGAGAAGAAGTAGATGCTCTAGTCATAGTCCCATTTGAGAGAAGAAGAAGGCAGTATGGGGAGGACTAGGATTGCATATGACAGGATAAGATACACCCTTCAATCTAGTCCAACATAACCTGAGGGAAGCCAAAATTATGTTAAATAGCTATAAAAAAATCCCTGTCAACCCTATCATAGGCTCTTTTCCTATCCACTTTAATAACCATATGAGGCCTATTAAGGGGAGCCTTATACAAGGAATGAATAATCTCTTGGGCTATGATGATATTATCGAATATAGACATCTAAGAAATGAAAGCTTACTATTCAATTAATATAAGCTTTGGAATGATATGTTTGATTCTCAAGGTGATGACTTTTGCTATGATTTTGTATACAGTGTTATAAAGACTAATGGGCCTATATTTCCAAGGGTTATAGACGATTGAAATTTTGGAATAACAGTGATAGCAGTTTGTTTTCCAAGAATAGGGCATTTGTGCTGATTCAAAAAACTTCTTTACGACTTAACAAACATCACCCTAGGCCAGCCTTGATAGTTGTGGAAAAGCCTAGGAGGAAATTAATCAGAGCTCGGGGTTTTATTTTGGCTCGAAGACCTTATAGCTGATAAAATTTCTGCATCAGAGATGGAACCTTAAAGAGAGACACGGTCTCCATCATTTAATGTATTATCCACCTAGTCTAGAATTAGAGAAGAAGAATATTAATTTTGAGACCATCACTTTGAAAGAAGTGTTGGAATACCTGCTTGATACCTTCTAAATCAGAAATTTCATTGCCATCAACATTGTAGATATGCTTGATTTTGTTCCTCCTCCATCTTATTATATTAGACTTATAGAAAATAGAGGAATTTTGGTCACCCTCCTTTATCTATTGAAGTCTAGACTTTTGATGCCACATTATCTCCTGAAGTCAAAGGAGTTTGGAATACTCATGTAGTAAATCCCTTAGATGTTATAAAATAGTATTGTCAAGGCCCCCTAAGACCTCCTCCATATGTTGGATAACTTGAATGTTATGTTCGAGAATCCCCAACTCCTTATTGTTGTTACCTACACTTCCTTTATTCCACTATTTAAGAGAACTTTGGTATCTTTAAGTTGCTTGCTGAAATGGAACATACGGGTGTCCATTTCATGCTTAAGAGATGAGCTCAAAAGATTTTTTAAGATGGGACCAAAAGTTTTCAAAGCGAAAAGGTTTCAAACCCATCTGAGTAGAATCAAGAGAAAGAAGCAAAGGATAGTGGTCGGAACCAATCCTACAAAGGCATTGACTAATGCATTTAGGTAGTGTTTGAAATAGGGGATAAGAGGGATATCCAAGATATCCCCTTTTATTCCCAAAAGCCATAACTATAAGGGATAGTTGGAAATAAAGTTAACCAAAGGGATAATCCATGGCATTAACCATGGGATATCCCCTCAATTTATTCCCTAGAAAATGCAGGAATAGCTGGTTATCCCTCCAAATAAGAGTAAAAAAAAGTTATCCTATGGATTTACCTTTTTGCATTTGATATGATCAATGGGATAGCCAAGGAAATCCCTAGAGATAGCTAGGGGACAAACTCTATCCCGTACACTTATCCATGGATAATATTTTTTCTATCAAACACTACCTTAGAAACATAGATAACTAGCTAGTATAGTAACCAGGTCTCAATACACTAAGTGTATTGAGACCTTGAAAAGGCACGAAATTCAGTGGATTCCCAAGTTTCAATACAAGGATAGTTCCCTTGCTTCTCATCTTGGAAGGGAATGCAATTGAATTCACCTACACAAATCATAGGGATAGTGATAAATCCTTGATATCTTCCAATTCTTACCATAACTACCGACTCATTTGATCTTTGGTATTAGCATACACAACAACAAGCATCCATGGTAGAAAGTTGTCTATTAAAACTAATCCATGTAAATATAACCGAATCTTTTATGTTGATTTTCCTCCCCAGTTGCCTTTGCATGGACATCTTTACTAGAAAATATTGATCTAAAAACATAATTTAAGAAAACCTTTATGATCCAAGACACTCTCTAATCATGTTTATATGAGGATTCAATCAAACCTAATCTCATAGAATCTGCAAGATGGCATGATTCTAGTGACTGAAGAGCATCAAATTGAATCTTATAAAATTAATGAGGATTCAATCAAGTTTAATCTCATAAAATCTGGATGGATTGATTTTAGCAATTGAGGAGCATCAAATCCAATCCTAGCATGATTTTATGTCCAATTTTGATACATGATTTTATACCTTTATTTCTTGATTCTCGTACTGATTTTATGCTTGATTCTTTACATGAATTTCTACTTTGTAATAATATATACAAGTTAATAGCAATGTAACCTCACATTGAGTGAGGAAGTTATTTGTTTCCAAAATCATTTTAGGGTATCAAGGCCTTACTACATGTAGACAAAGGTCTCCCATCAATGGCTTCCTCATCTTTATTGAATATCACAACCATAACATAAATTTCTATGCTGGTTAATTACAAACCATCATCCAAAAAATATATTGTTTGGAGAGAATAATTATTGCCCCTTATTGAGAGGATTAAAAGGCTAACTATATATTATATGAGTTAAAGACTTTGCAACTTGTTATAGTTTCTTCTGATGGAAAAGAGAAACCAAATCCTAAATTTGTGAACCGGCAACACGAGGATCAGATTGTCAAAAGCCACATATCAGCAACTCTCACACCAAGTCTTACTATTGGCCTGTCCATAGCCAAAGTTGTATGGAAGTGTCTCAAAGTGCTATGCCAATGCATCCAAAGAAAGCGCTCATGATCTAATGCATAGATAATAAGAGGTATGAAGAAGTAAATTATGTTCTCTTGATGAATACCTCTAGAAGGTAAAAATAATTTGTGATGAATTTGCTACCATCCAACAACCCGTGGAAGATTAAGACAATGTTTATTGGGGCTTAAATGGCATTGGTGACAAATATGACACCTTTGTTCTAGCCACGCAGGTTCGCTATCTTTTACCTTCTTCTAAAGAGTTCATTGATCTTGTGATTATCTATAAAAATGACAGTTAATGACAATCAAGCCTTTATTAGCCAATGTCAATAAGGAGCATGAGGTGGTTGGAATGGTTTTTCATGGAGCCAGTAAATTCAATTCAAGAGGCCAAGGATTTACATAAACTTCATAAAATCAATGCAATAGGTTTAATAAAAAAAATATGCTAGAAATTCCAATAAAAATTATAAAATAATAAGTAACAAAAAGCCATAGCGATTTGTTAGTTCTGTGGTAAGCTAGGTTATGCACCCTTGCAATGCTACCACTACTTCAACCATGCTTTTCAAGGTACAGAAAATCCTCAAACTCTCACTACTATGTCTCTTGGGAATTCTCAAGATCTTGATTGGGTTCTTGATTTTGATGCCACATCCCATATAATAAGTGATGTAGGTAAACTTTATAATGTTCAATCGAGGAGATGAAATTGTTGTAGGTAATGGTACGTGCTTAAAAAACTATATATATTGGTAGCACCACTATTTCCATTTCTTTTGAGGAATTGTATCTTAAAAATGTTGTAGTAGTGTCTGAAATTACAAAGACCTTAATCTCAATTGGTCAGCTAGTTGATAATTTATCTTGTATCATTTTGTTCTCATCAAATACTTTTACGATCAAGGAGGATGCTTGGAAAACAATAGCAATTGGGATTAGAGGAGGTGGTTTGTACTCCTTTGGAAAGGAGAAGATGATTTTATTTTTAAGTTAAACAAAGGACTACATCTGAGAATGTGTAATATCAGTGGTTGAGACATCCTCAATAAAGAATAATTTTTTTCTTATCAAAAATAATTTCATTTCTGTTAAAGATTTCAATAAGGAATAATATATTTGCTCTAGTTGTCAGATGGAAGAACTTTGCAAATTATCTTTTTTATTTTCTGATGATCATAGTACTACTCCTTTGCATAAGATACATAATGATTATGGAGTCCTATACCAATTGTATCGTCTCAAAAATTTTAGTAGATATACATGGATATTTCCTTTGCAATTCAAGTTTGATTTCTTTGAGTGTTTTCAAAGATTTAAGAAAATATTAGAATTGCAATTTGGTTACAAAATTAAGATTTAAGAAAATATTAGAATTGCAATTTGGTTACAAAATTAAGATATTTCAAAGTGTCATGGTGAATTTAACAAAATAGAATTTTTAGTAAAACATAGAATTGTTAGGCATGTTTTATGTCACTATAGAACAAAATGGCTTGGCTGAGAGAAAACATCGCTATATTATAGAAATGAGCTGCTATTTCTTTTTAGTAGTAATGCACTATTATATTTATGGGTTGAAGCTTTTCATGCTACGGTCTTCCTAATCAATTGGTGCAATGCCCCAATCTCACCTATAGGTCCAACTAATTTGTTAGAAAGCTAGAACCATGTAGCCCTAAAAACTTAGAGTGCAAGCTAATTGGTAGCTGATGAACTTAACTTATAAGCTCTTTAACCTTTTTTTTCTTTCGATGTGGGACTATTTATTGGGGTATTATAATCTTTTCCTCTTATCAAATGATGCCATTGTCGTACACCATAAGCTAACCAAAATCTACCTTGAGCTAGGTCGTTGGTGCCAAGGATGGCTCCACGCCATGGTGAAACTCTACCATCATCCCGTGGATAGCCCTTTTTGCATGCTCATTAACTTTTGCATTCCTAGATCGGCTTTATATTATTTGTATCGTTATAAATCCATCTATTGGTCTAATTAATTTGTTAGTAAGCTAGAACTACATGGCTCTAAAAACTCGAGTGCAAGTTAATTGATAGTAGATGCACTTTAAGTCTTCAACCTTTTCTTTTCCATCTAATGTAGGACTATTTATTAGGGTATTATAGTCGGTCTCCTACATCTATTTCAAAAATGGACACTCCTTATAAAGGCTTATTAATGGGATCCAAATTGCTCTTCATTGCGCACTTTTGGTTGTTTATGCTTCCCGTATCTCAAGAATTTTGGAAAGAATAAATTCTTACCAAGATCCTTACTATGTGATTTTTTGGATATAGCTTAATTCACAAGGGCTATAGGTGTTTACATATTCTAACGGGATATGTGTATATATTGGATATTCATTTTTGATAAGAAAGTCTTTCCTTATACTAACAAGGACAGCGGTTCTAATGTTTTGCATGAAAATATTTTTGAAAATTACATAAATTTCTTAACATAGTTTGCCATTTCTGCTGATGATCCTTCTTGTGATAAGCTTTACATAAATTTCTTAACATAGTTTGCCATTTCTGCTGATGATCCTTCTTGTGATATGCTACCTACTCGTGTTTGAGGTTTATCATGTTATAACAACTCATCATATGATGTGTCAACTATACAAGAGGTAGAAGCTTCAACTTGTGACATAACCCACTTTTGTACCATACAGAGTATCATTAAATTATGAAGCCGAGGGTTCATCTCTAGATATATCCTTAAGTGCTAGTTCTTCTCATGACAATCCAAGCCTATAATGCTAAACACAACATGGTGAATCCGATCCATCTTATAGGACTTAGCCTTACTGTCACGCCCCAGACCCAAAAATTTGAGCTAGGGTGACAACCCGCCGCATGCCAGGCATGCAAGGCATCTCAATTTTGACACATGAATCAATATAAGGCAATGATTAAAACTCTTCAATTCAAATCCATAATTTATTACAAACCATAATTATAAGTCTTGGGCTACAAGCCCAACACACAAGCAATACTGGGGTTACATCATTAGTGGATCTTATTTTATTTAATAGAAGCTTCATCAACCCCGATTATCCTTCTTCACTCCTGAGGCTCTGAAAAACATTGTGAGATTATATGAGCTCACACTCAATAAGTAAGCCTAATACAATTTCAAATCATTATATCTTATCATATCCTATCAAGATATTCTCAAATTACATTTTTATCAAAACTTCAATTTTAAATACTTTTATCATGCTATCAGCACATTCATATCATCAGCTCAACATAATTTGGAAGCTTAATTAAACAATAAATACTAGAATATGCAATGTAAATAAATCACTGTTTATACATTCATTATTCTCTTATGTGTCCCACGGCCTCATCTAGTGTATCACTCTTAAATGTCCCATAAGAGGAAGGGTCTTGGTACCAGCATTATGCCAACTCAAATCGATCAGAACACATCCTACAGATGTGTGTCCTCCACATATCTTTTCTGTGAAGGTGGGTCATGTATCACTTGGCATTTCCTATCATATGAGAACCGCGGCGACACATACAAGTAATTTCAATGTCATCATCATAATTGGATATTATCATCTCGATAGTACCAACATAATTTTACAAGATTAACATAATTACAATTTTGCATATACACATATAAGCCATATCTTGCATAACAAATGCTTATTTGAAAATTCATGGTACTATGTATTATTTCAATATAACTGCAACTTTATTTTTTGCATTTCATAAATATGCATCAAATTATAAATTCACGATTTACACATTAAATAATTTATAAAATTATAATACTTGGCTTACTTACCTCAGTACACAAATCCCAATTGATAACCCAGCTATTTGGACAACTGGGCACCTAAAACATTATTTTACATAATTAAGTTTCTAAAATCTGAATAATAAAGTGACTCTTAAGACTCTACCCAGACCACTTCATGGGCTCAACTTTGGACTCGAATATCTTTCAGTATATACACCCAAATGGGGAAGCAAAATTATCCCCAGAAACTAGAATCAATCTTGATTCGGACCATAATTTTATTTTATCATTTTGGCCCATTACAGGGCCCAAAATGCTGCTCAAAACTGGCTCTCAGACTAGCCCAACATGGCCCAAAGATCATGCAGCCCAGTCGGCCCACGTGATCTTCCTCCCTATCCCTTGTTTCAACAAAACATGGGTTATTCTGTGCCAGCAGCCAGGGCCGCTGCCGACCAAATTCGGGGCAGCCAGACTGCCGGTGGCTGGACCAGAGCCGGCCGTGGGCCGCCGGTGGCCAGACTAGAGCCGGCAGCCACCGCGGCCGGCCCTCCCTTTCTCTCTCTTTTTTCAATTTCCTCTCTCTTTCCCCCTTTCTCTCTCACGATCCACGGTGGCTAGGAGGTGTGCCGGGGGCACGGCCAGCCAAATTCGGGGTGGCCCGGCCGCTGGTGGTTGGACTAGAGCCGGCCGCCACTGTGGCTGGCCCCTCCTCTCTCTCTCTCTCTAATTTCTCTCTTTCTCTCCCTTTCTCCCTCACGATCCACCGCAGCACATTACTGTGCCAGCGGCATAGCCTGCCACCATGTCTAGCCGGACCTCCACCGGATGCCTGCCCGGCACCAGTGGAGGTCTCCGACCGGAGCTTAAGCCTGGCGAGGCGACGGGCACGCCGCCGGGCCCGAACCAAGGATCGAACCGGCTGCCATGGTCAGCCGATTGCGGGAGCTCTCTGCCACGATTTCTCTCTCTCTCTTTCTCTGACTCTCTCTCTATCTCTCTCTCTCCTCTCTCTCACACTGGAAGGGATGGAAGCGTACCTATTGCAGACGCGATGAAGACGATGAGAAGGAAGTCTCTGCGCCTTCTCTTAAAGCCAACACACTTCACGATTCCTTAGGTCTAGGGATTTGGGAATCCGGTTGTTACGTGGAGATTTGAAATTCAAACACCTGCGTAACTGCGGGAGTCCCTAGCGTCAATCATTTCGATCTCGCGATCAACTCTCGCGAGCAGGTATCGTAATCCCGAGGATTACATTCTCCCCTCCTTATAAAAATTTTGGCCTCAAAATTGATACACTTTCATTAGAGAAAATTAGAATTCCAAATTTTGTCACACAATCAACTAGGGTTTTTATTCAAAAGTCAACAATCGTAGCTACATCATTAACTATATTAAGATACAAATAGTTGTGGATACTTCTTTTTCATTTTCTCCTCAAGTTCCCAAGTAGCCTCCCTCTCAGAATGATTACTCCATTGCACCTTGACATAGGGAATGATATGCCGTCTCAGAACCTGATCTTTACGGTCCACGATATGCATAGGGTACTCCTCATATGATAAATCTTTCCTCAGCTGTATAGGTTCATATGCTATGACATGGCTGGAATCGGAAATATACTTCCTCAACATAGAGACATAAAAAACATTGTGTACCCCGGCTAAAATTAGAAGCAGTGCCAGGCTGTAAGCAACCTCCCCGACTCTGCTCAAGATCTCAAAAGGTCCAATATAACGTGGACTCAGCTTCCCTCTGATCCCAAACCTCATCACATCCCTGGTTGGTGATACCCTTAAGAAAATATGGTCCCCAACCTGAAACTCCAATTCTCTTCTCCTGATATCAGCATAACTCTTCTGCTTGCTCTGAGCTGTACGAAGACGCTCCCTAAATAATTGCACCTTATCAACTATCTGTTGAACCAGCTCAGGGCCTAGCAATTTTCTCTCTCTCACATCATTCCAACATAAAGGAGATCTACACCTCCTGACATACAGAGCTTCAAATGGAGCCATCTGGATACTGGCATGGTAACTATTATTATATGCAAACTCCACCAAAGGTAAGTGGTTATCCCAAGCTCCACCCAAGTCCATCACACAGGCTCGCAACATGTTTTCCAAAATCTGTATGGTCCTCTCTGATTGTCCATCTGACTGGGGATGATAGGCAGTGCTGAAGTTTAATTTGGTTCCCATGGCCTTATGAAGACTCTTCCAGAACTGGAACATAAACCTGGTATCCCTATCTGATACGATAGATATAGGAATACCATGGAGTCTCACGATCTGCTCAATATACAAATTAGCCAATCTTTCACTAGAGACCCCAACTCTGAAAGGTAGAAAATGAGCTAATTTTGTTAGTCTGTCCATAATAACCCAAACTGCATCGTTACTCCTGGGAGTTTTGGGCAGACCGATCACAAAGTTCATTGTAATCTTTTCCCATTTCCACTGTGGAATCATCAGAGACTGAAGAGGTCTCGCAGGCCTTTGATGCTCGGCCTTCATTCGTTGACACACCAAGCACTTGGCCACATATTGAGCAATCTTCCTCTTCATACCTTTCCACCAAAAATTTTTCTTTAAGTCTCTGTACATCTTAGTGCCACCTGGATGCACAGTATAAGGAGAGTAGTGAGCCTCCTTCAAAATTTCAGCCTTTAGCTCCTTAATGTTTGACACACAAAGTCTTCCTTCAAATTTCAGGGATACATCATCCATTACATAAAATTCCTTCTGGACTCATGACTGCACAGCTTCTTTAATCCTTTGTAGATCAAGATCTTCTATCTGGGAGGACTTGATTCTATCAACTAGAGTCGGCTGGAGTACAAGTGCTGCAACAAGCCCATCAGACTGCTGTACTCTCAAACCAACCTCCCACTTCTCCAGATCTCTCAATATGTGAGGCTGGGAAGTAATCATAGCAGCTAACTCAGAAGAGATTTTCTGCTCAAAGCATTAGCCACTCCATTGGCCTTCCCAGGATGATACTGTAGATTCAGGTCATAATCTTTCAATAGTTCCAACCACCTCCTCTGCCTCAAATTTAGCTCATTCTATGTGAAGATGTATTTTAGACTCTTATGATCTGTATACACATCACACGACACTCCATATAGATAATACTGCCAAATATTCAGAGCAAAAACCACAACAGCCAATTCCAGATCATGAGTAGGATAATTCTGCTCATAAGGTTTCAGTTGTCTGGAGGCATAGGCTATCACCCTTTCATTCTACATCAAAATGCATCCCAATCCTTTCCGAGAGGCATCAGTATATAGTAAAACATTCAGATCCTGTCAGAAGAACAAGAATGGGAGCTGACACCAGGCGCTGCTTTAACTCCTAGAAACTTTTCTCACACTCCACTGTCCAGTCAAACTTCACTTGCTTTTGGGTTAAGCGAGTTAGGGGTAGAGCAATGCGAGAGAAATCCTCCACAAATTTATGGTAATACCCGGCTAACCCCAAGAAGCATCTAACTTCTGCCACATTGGAAGGTCGGCTCTAGCTAATGATAGCCTCAATCTTTTTTGGGTCCACAGATACACCATCTTTAGAGATTATATGACCCAAGAAAGATATTTGATCCAACCAAAATTTACACTTCTGTAGCTTAGCATAAAGCTTCTTCTCTTGAAGAATCTATAGCATGATCCTCAGGTGGTCCTCATGCTCCTTATGGCTCTTGAAATATATCAAAATATCATCAATGAAAACCACTACAAACTAATCCAAATATGGTTTAAAAATTATATTCATCAAGTCCATGAATGCTGCTGGGGCATTAGTTAACCCAAACGGCATCACCAAGAACTCATAGTGGCCATATCTGGTTCTGAATGCTGTCTTAGGCACATCTCCCTCCTTGACTTTGAGTTGATGGTACCCTGACCTGAGATCAATCTTTGAGAATATCCGGGCTCCTTGGAGTTGATCAAACAAGTCGTCAATCCTCGGCAGAGGGTACTTATTTCGCACTGTTACCTTATTGATTTCTCGGTAATCAATGCAGAGTCGAAGACTGCCATCCTTCTTCTTAACAAATAGAACTGGAGCACCCCAAGGAGAAGCACTGGGTCTGATAAATCCACGATCTAGGAGCTCCTGCAATTGATCCTTCAGTTCCTTTAGCTCAGCCAGAGCCATGCGGTAAGGGGCCTTTGATATAGGTCAAGTTCCAGAAACTAGATCAATAGAGAACTCAACTTTCCGATCAGGAGGTAAATTAGTCAAATCCTCAGTGTTGGGGAGATTGTTAAGAAATTGTTGCCCCAATCTTATTGATTTTGATGATTACCAAAAGCCATGAGTATATTAAAAGATGCAATGAATTTATTTACATGAGCAATGAATTTATTTAGAACAATCAATGAGTATGTTAAGTATGACTTTAATCAATTTGAAAGTAACTTCATACTTCATGTTTAAGCTTTCAAAAAGAAATTTTTATACTTCATATCTCAATCAATGAGTTTTTTGGAACATTTCTTGAATTGATTCCTAATGACAATTTATTGTATTCAAGTCAAAAAATTGATTTAAAATGAATCTGGAACGAATTTCAAGTCAATCAGAAAATTCTTAGATTTTCGATACGTTCCGGAGCCGACTCTAGAGTTTCAGAGTCGACTCCACTCAGTATACAGAAATGTCTGTTTGTCTCGAGTCGACCCATGAGATTTCTCGAGTCGACCCCTGATTTTATCGAGCTAACTCCATGACTGTGTGAGTCAACTCCGCTCAGACACCAGAGCATTATTTTTCTGAGCACTTCTCGAGTCGACCCCTCACTTTTCATGAGTCGACCCCTGACTGTCAGGAGTCGATACCTTATTTTTGATGAGTCGACCCTTTGACTTTCTGAATATTTCTATTTTTGGTATCGCATCTTCGAGCCAACTCGCCTAAAGCTGGAGTTGACTCCAACAAATCTGGGCGTGATTTTTCTGAATGCCACCTCAGCATCAACGATAAGATTTTTCAATAACGGCTAGATTTCTTTGTTTCTAACGACTATATTTTTGTAGAATTTATAAGCCGTTTTCAAATCAAAGATACACAGATAGAGAGATATACAAATCTAGAGAGAAAAAGGAAAATCTTTCAGAAAAAGAGGAAAAATAGAGCATCATTTGAAAAAATCCGAGATTCAAAAATAGAGTGAAAGAAAAGGCGTAAAATCAAAGGAGACTTCATCTGTGCACAAGTTCATCAATCCAAGAGAAGTCTAGAAGAAAATCCAAGAGCTATTCAAGAGCAAATCAAAAGATTTTCAACATTCAAAGAAAGGAAGAAAAGCTCAAATCCTTCTCAACTGCTTCAACTGTGAAGAATCGGAGCTGAGGCTTGATTCAATCTAGCAAGGAGAAGAAGAAAAGAAGAAAAGAAGAAAAGCTCAAAAGCCAACCAACTACAAATCAGGCTTTTCTAAACTTTGTTCATTTATTTGATTATCTGCTCATTGAGGAGCTGTGTACTTGAAAAACATTATTTCTTTTATTTGTGTCTAGTTCAATCTGGGGGATTGAACTAGTGGAGGTAGTCTTACCTCGGTACAAGCTTGGTATAGCTTGTGTTAGGGTTTTTATACTAGTGAGCCCGAAAAACTGGCTGGGTTCGTTGTGATCCCAGGAAAATACAAGTTTGAGTTGTGAGCTTGTAAAACAACTCGACTGTAATCAGGAAGATTATAGTGTGGACCCAAGTGAATCTTCGGAGTGGACGTAGGTGTTGGATACACCGAACCACTATAAAATCTTTGTGTTTGCCGTGCTTCCATTGACTCTATCTCTATCTCTGTTTTTTTCACTGTACTTTATATTTACTTTGCATTTACTTTCATTCTTCTTAAGCAAACATTTTAAAAGGATAATTTTTTAAAGAACCCAATTCACCCCCCCCTCTTGGGTTATCATCTGGGCCAACAATTGGTATCAGAGCAAGTGCTCATTAGATTTTGATCACACGATCAAAAGCTAAAGATCCAAATGGCAACTCAGTTGGATCATTTGCCAAAGGTTATCTACGAATAGACCTCCTTTGTTTAATGGTTCCAACTATTCTTATTGAAAAGCAAGAATGAGGATATTCATTCAAGCTTCTGATTATGATTATGGGGTATTATAATTAATGGACCTAGTACACCCACCCATGTTATTGATGCACTATTGTTCCTAAGCCCGAAAGGGACTGGAATGATAATGATAGAAGATGGTACAGCTTAACGCTAAAGCCATGAATGTTTTTATATGCTCTTTAGATGCAAATAAATTTAATAGAATCTCCATATGTAATTCCGCAAAGGAGATTTGGGATAGATTAGAGGTTACCCATGAGGGTACCAACCAGTAAAAGAATCTAAAATTAATATTCTTATTCATAATATGAGTTGTTTAGCATGGAACAATCTGAAACCATTGCATGCATGTATACTAGATTTACATATATTGTAAATGGTTTAAAAAGTCTTGGTAAGACATATACTAACTCAGAACTTGTTCGAAAAATTCTTAGGTCACTGCCAAGATCATGGGAAGCAAAAATGACAGCAATCCAAGAAGCAAAGGACCTCAACACTCTACCCTTAGAAGAGCTTCTAGGATCACTTATGACCCATGAGTTGACAATGAAGCAGCATGTAGAGGAGGACACAAAGAAGAAGAAAGTGATTGCCCTCAAAGCTGCAAAGAAGAAGAGAGCAGCAGCGATGATGATGATGATGATGAAGAGACTGCTCTCTAGCTAAAAAGTTTAAAAGATTCATGAGGAGAAAGAAACCCTTCCACAAGAAGAAATTGGGAGCAAAGTGGGAAGGAGAAAAGGATAAGAACAAGGACAAGGACAAAGAAAAGAGAAAGACCCCTTGACTTGCTATGAGTGTAATAAACCGGGGTACTTTAGGAATGAATGTCCTAAATTAAAGAAAGCCTACAAAAGAAAAAGAAGGCTTATGTGGCGACTTGGAGTGATAGCGAAGAATCTTCTTCCGAAGAAGAAGAACAAAAGGAAGTCGCAAATATGTTTTATGACGGACGACAACAATGAGGTAAGTTCCGATAACCCTTGCGATGAGTTTGCATTTGATGAATTATTTGATGCTTTTAATGAACTTGTCGGCGATTTCAAGGTTTTGAAAAAGAAATACAAGCTTTTGAAAAATAAAAATTTAACTTTCATTAAAGAAAAGGAAGATCTTAATAATGAAGTTAAGAAACTTAAATCTGAAAATAAAATTTTGGTAAAAGAAAAAGAATTAATTTCCAATGAAAATGATAAACTAAGGAAAGAGGTTGAAAATAAAACATAGTTGATAAGTTTACCTTAAGCTCAGCTAAATTGGACATGTTATTAAATAGTCAAAAAGCAGTTTTTGACAAAGCCGGATTAGGGTATAACACTTTAAGAAAACAAAAATCACTAAAAATATTTTTGTGCATGCTGGCCAAAGTATTTTACATGCTTTAAATGTAATCAAAAGGGACATAAATCTTATGAATGTAAAATTCTAAAACTAATAAAATCTTAAATATTAAAGGAAAGAAAATATGGGTTCCGAAAGGAACAATATTTGTTGCTACTAACCATGAAGGACCCAAGAAAGCTTGGGTACCTAAACATAAAGTTTGATTTCATTGCAGGAATGTCTTGTGGCCAAGAGATCAAAGAGAAAGTGGTATCTTGATAGTGGCTGCTCAAGACATATGACGGGTGACAAAGAAGAATTCATCACCCTTGAAGAAAAGAAAGGAGGAGTTGTTACATTTGGCGACAATGGCAAAGGCCAAATCTTGGGGTTTGGTAACATTCAAATAACTCCCTCCACAATATATTGAAAATGTACTTATGTTGATGGTTTAAAGCATAACTTAATTAGTATAAGCCAATTATGTGACAAAGGTTTTAAAGTATCATTTGAATCTTCTATATGCACAGTTGCTAATCCCATTGATAATAGCATTGTTTTTATTGGAAATAGAAATGGCAATGTATCTTGATTGACTTAGACAATTTGTCTACTAATAATCATTGCTTAGTTGCTAATAATGCTAATATGAATGAGATTGGTTGGTTGTGGCATCGAAGATTAGGTCATGCAAGCACACACCTAATTTCAAAACTAATTAGAATGGATTTAGTAAAAGGTCTACCTAAAATAGATTTTGAAAATAACAAAATATGTGATGCATGTCAGTTTGGAAAACAAACGAGAAGTTCTTTTAAATCTAAAAATGTTGTTTCAACTTCTAGGCCATTAGAGCTACTTCACATGGACCTTTTTGGACCAACTAGAACCACAAGTCTAGGAGGAAAGAAATATGGTCTTGTGATAGTAGATGATTACTCTAGATTCACTTGG
>UESW01003945.1:1314836-1354859 GCA_900491605.1 Calamus simplicifolius | reverse complement strand
TTCAAGATTGTTGGATCTTCCAGTGTCGTACTTCACCTTTTCATCTGATGATAGAAGCCAGCTCTATCAAGATGCTTACAGGGAGATTGTTGGTTTTGAAGAAGTCTTTGCTAATCAACTGTCATAGAATTAAGACTTCTCCATAATATTTGTAGTAGAATCCTATTCCCTAGATTGGGAGATTTGACTATGTTTCTGAGAGAGATATCTTTGTAATGGATGCTATAGTGACTGGAAAACCCATTAATCTTCCGAGCATGATATTATGGTACATTGCTGATTGTGGGAGCAAGAGAAATCTAGTTTACCTTACGGCATGATTCTAAACTAAAGTCTTTCAAAGCCAAGGGATAATCATATCCGATAGTGAGCCAATGAGAAATCTAAGACATACCGATTACTATAGTTTGGCCACTATTCATAGAATGGGATTTGTGAAGAAGGACGACAGTGGAAAGGAAGTATGATGGAGATAGAGCCGGATATTGAGGCACCTGGACCGTCAGTTAGACATTCATCTCCTGTACCTCCGAGCTCTTCTGTTCTGTTCCAGATCCTTCTTCTGCTCCGATGGTTGATCAGTCTCTTCTTTTCTGTCGTTTTTCAGATTAAGTTAAGGCAGCTTAAAAGTCTTCTTGATGATCAGGCAGATAAATTGAATCAGAGTTTTGAACAACAAATTTATGAATCTTAAAGAAACTCTTTATCATTGGTGATCGGATCACCAAGATTGATAACTCTTAGCACTTCAATGAGTCTTTAAGTGGAGACCTAAAGAATATTTTGAAGAACTTAAAGACATCTGTGGAGATGGTGGAGACCTATGCAAAATGCAATGCTGAACTGCAAGACAAAATATTAACTGCTTGTACTTTTGTAGATGAAAGACTAAAGGATTATGTTAAGATTCAAACTGACGGAATGAAAAAATATTATAGATCACTTAACAAGGATTGTAAGGACTCACTTTTGATGTAATAGATGCTTAGTATTTGCAATGTAATGAAGTTCATATTATGTTTTACATTTTGATACATTGATGTAATGAAAAGTGAATTTTGAATACTCAATGTAATCTGAGTTTGAATGTACTTCTCCTTATCAATGAATCTCAGATCTTGTTAAAACATATCTTGAATGAATGAATGATTATGTTTGATGCATCTCTACCTTTTTGTTGACAACAAAAAGGGGGAGAGTTTTATAACTGTATATGCATGGGGAAGAAATTAATCGAAAGAAATTAATCAAATGTGCATCATAATAATTGAATGAATGAGATAAAAAGAGTAATAATTAAACATTACACATACCTAATGAATGGAAAATACAATTTAGATGAAAAGGTGAATCTTTGACATTAATTGTGTATAAGCTTAATTTGAATGAATGGAATTTATTTGAGTTCATAGGGGAGCTACCTCATTCGGGGGGAGCTCTAACTATGAAAAAAATAATTTTTTAATCAATCATGCATATACTCAATGTTTTTGTCATCATCAAAAAAGGGGAGATTGTTGGGAGATTGTTGAAAATTGTTGCCCCAATCTTATTGATTTTGATGATTACCAAAAGCCATGAGTACATTAAAGATATGAATGAGTTTATTTACATGAGCAATGAATTTATTTAGAACAATCAATGAGAATGTTAAAGTATGACTTTAATCAATTTGAAAGTAACTTCATGCTCAATGTTTAAGCTTTCAAAAAGAAATTTTTACTTCATATTCATCAATGAGTTTTTGGAACATTTCTTGAATTGATTCTTAATGTCAATTTTATTGTATTCAAGTCAAAAAATTGATTTAAAATGAATCTGGAATGAATTTCAAGTCAATCAGAAAATTTCTGATTTTTGATACGTTCCGGAGCCGACTCTAGAGTTTCAGAGTCGACTCCACTCAGTATACAGAAATGTCTGTTTGTCTCGAGTCGACCCCATCGAGTCGACCCTTTCTGTCGAGCCGACTCCATGACTGTGTGAGTCGACTCCGCTCAGACACCAGAGCATTGTTTTTCTGAGCACTTCTCGAGTCGACCCCCACTTTTCATGAGTCGACCCCGACTGTCAGGAGTCGACACTTTACTTTTGATGAGTCGACCTTTAACTTTCTGAATATTCTATTTTTGGTATCACGACCTTCGAGCCGACTCGAAAGCTGAGTCGACTCCAAGCAAATCTGGGCATGATTTTTCTGAATGCCACTCAGCGTCAACGGTAAGATTTTTTAATAACGGCTATTTTTCTTTGTTTCTAACGGCTATATTTTTGCAGAATCTATAAATAGAGAAGCCGTTTTCAAATCAAAGTACAGATAGAGAGATATACAAATCTAAGAGAAAAAGAAAATCTTTCAGAAAAAGAGGAAAAATAGAGCATCATTTGAAAAAATCCGAGATTCAAAATAGAGTGAAAGAAAAGGTGTGAAATCAAAGGAGACTTCATCTGTGCACAAGCTCATCAATCCAAGAGAAGTCTAGAAGAAAATCCAAGAGCTATTCAATAGCAAATCAAAGATTTTCAACAACTCAAAGAAAAGGAAGAAAAGCTCAAATCCTCTCAACTGCTTCAACTGTGAAGAATCGGAGCTGAGGTTGATTCAATCTAGCAAGGAGAAGAAGAAAAGAAGAAAAGAAGAAAAGCTCAAAAGCCAACCAACTACAAATCAGGCTTTTCTAAACTTTATTCATTTATTTGATTATCTGCTCATTGAGGAGCTTGTACTTGAAAAACATTATTCTTTTTTGTGTCTAGTTCAATCTGGGGGATTGAACTAGTGGAGGTAGTCTTACCTCGGTACAAGCTTGGTATAGCTTGTGTTAGGGTTTTGTGCTGGTGAGCCCGGAAAACCGGCTGGGTTCGTTGTGATCCCTGGAAAACAACAAGTTTGAGTTGTGAGCTTGTAAAACAACTCGCTGTAATCTAGAGATTATAGTGTGGACCCAAGTGAATCTTGGGAGTGGACGTAGGTGTTGGATACACCGAACCACTATAAAATCTTTGTGTTTGCCGTGCTTCCATTGACTCTATCTCTATCTCTTTTTTTCACTGTACTTTGTATTTACTTTGCTTTTGCTTCATTCTTCTTAAGCAAACAATTTTAAAAGGATAAATTTTTAAAGAACCCAATTCACCCCCCCTCTTGGGTTGTCATCTGGGCCAACTCAGGGAAGACATCAAGGATTCTCGAGCTATAGGAATATCCTCCAACTTGGTCTCTTCTTGCTGAAGGTCCTTGACTACAGCAAGAATCCTTGACCACCACTCATCAAATACTTTCCAGCCTGCATCGCTGATATGAACACTGAGGCTAGGTGTTTCTGACCACCATAAAACTGAATTCAGGCTGGCTTGGAATTTTGAAGTTGACAATCTTCCTGAAGCAGTCTACTGAAGCATGATGGAGGCCAACCAATCCATTCCAAGGATAACATCGAAAAACTTCAGTGGAAGGACAATGAGATCAGCATTCAACCTCCTATTCTCCAAGATAATTGGGCAAGATTTGCATACTGTGTCAACTTTCATAACATCTCCATTTGGAAGCGCAATATGCAACTCTTGCTCTAGAGGAATAGGTGTCAATGATGCATTCTTGTCAAGATAGATGTCAGATATGAAAGAATGCGTGGCACCCGGGTCAATTAAAGTTTGAGCATAAGCAGTACCTACTTTAATCATTCCTGGACATAAGTGTAATTTGTTTTAACATTAAGGATTGCACCTAACTTTAATTAACTATCAATGCATTGCACTAGATAAGAATGTAATACTAGATATAAATTAAATGGTATACCTGTCACCACAGAATTAGAGGCGGCAGCGTCCTGCTGAGTGAGGTTGAAGACCCTTCCCTGGGTCCTCGGTGGCTGCTGCTGATGCTGCTGGCTCATCCTTGACTTGAAGAAGGCTGATGATCCTTCCGAAGGGACAGGTAGCAATCTTGTGATCAGTTTTCCCACAGACAAAGCAGGCACCAGTCACTCTGCGGCAAGGCTTCCAGGGTGGGAGTTCCCAATGAATGCAACGAGTCTCCTTATTCTGTGGTTCAGCTGGGGCCTGATGTGCACCTTTCTTCTTGGCCTGAGCAGGGGTTGGCCAGAAGTAGGCCCTTTCCTCTTCCTCAGCTCCCAATCCTTTCTGAACAGCATTCATATCCCTCTCAATCACCAAGGCCTTATTCACACAGCACTATAAGTGAGGAGCTCAAATGCATTGACCGCTTGCCTCAGTCTGGGTCGCAGTCCCTCAGTGAATCTGGTGATCTTGGCCATTTCATTGGTCACAATATTTGGAGCAAAACGGGCCAACCTGGTGAATTCAGCTTCATACTGGGCCACAGAAAGATTCCTTTGCTCCAATTTGATAAACTCTGATTCCATCTGTCTCTGCACACTCCTGGGAAGTATTTGTCGAAGAATATCTCTCTAAACTCTCCCCAAGAAATAATCTGTCCATTCCGACGCTGCTCCTCGACTAACCACCAATCATAGGCTTTCCCCTGAGAAGATAGGTGGCAAATCTGATCCGCTCCATATCCTGACTACCATGGGCCATAAAAGCCTTCTCCATGTCTCGCACCCACCGCTCAGCATCAACAGGGTTGGTGGATCCAGAGAAAGGGGCAGGGGCAAACTTCTTGAAATCTGCAAAGCTGCGGCCAATCCCTACCCAGGATTGAGGTGGAGTAGGCTGGGTCTGTAGGGGAGGCTGATTTGGAGGGGCTGAGTCTGTGGAACAGGAGGGACAGACTGAGTGGATAAAGCCTGCAGAATCTGATGCTGCAGTCCCGCATCGACTGCGCCATACCCGAGAGAACCTGAAGCATCTCGGTCTGGAGTGCTGCTGATCAGTCCCAACTGAATTGGCAGGGGCAGCAGCTCCGTGGCTTCTAGACCTCCCGGTTGGCCAGCATTACCAACCTGGGAACTCTCATCATTTTGTCGACTTCTAGTGCGACGTGCCATTCTTATCTCCTGATAAATTAGTTGTAATTAATATCACTGTAAACATTAATTGTTAGGCTTTCAAAGCATAATTTCTGAGATTCCTTTAAATTTATAATTGTCTATGTCACCTAGTATTTTGCCTAAAGTGTCATCATGTATATGTCCCTAATGTCATAACTTGGCACTAATACCATATTGTAACGACCCGGTCCATGGGCCCGTTTCGTTACAAGAAAGCAAACGGACAAGGTCCATACCAACTTGAGCCACTACAGCTCAAATGGGATCCAATTGGTACTTGTCCATCTTCCTTAACTGGTTATAAACCATACAACCAACTCCCAATTTCTCGATGTGGGACTATTGGAAGGGGCATTACAATCTATCCCCCTTACAAAGGCGACGTCCTCGTTACTAGGGGCACATGATCATACCATCAAGCAGGCAGGATTCTAGAGGTGGCCCCTACAGGTTCAAGAGGTGGCTCCTACAGGTTCAAGAGTGCTAGTTCTTCTCATGACAATCCAAGCCTATAATGCTAAACACAACATGGGAATCCGATCCATCTTATAGGACTTAGCCTTACTGTCACGCCCTAGACCCAAAAATTGAGCTAGGGTGACAACCGCCGCATGCCAGGCATGCAGGCATCTCAATTTCGACACATGAATCAATATAAGGCAATAATTAAAAACTCTTTAATTCAAATCCATAATTTATTACAAACCATAATTATAAGTCTTGGGCTACAAGCCCAACATACAAGCAATACTGGGGTTACATCATTATGGATCTTATTTTATTTAATAGAAGCTTCATCAACCCCGATTATCCTTCTTCACTCCTGAGGCTCTGAAAAACATTGTGAGGATTATGAGCTCACACTCAATAAGTAAGCCTAATACAATTTCAAATCATCATATCTTATCATATCCTATCAAGATATTCTCAAATTACTTTTATCAAAACTTCCAATTTAAATACTTTTATCATGCTATCACATTCATATCATCAGCTCAACATAATTTGGAAGCTTAATTAAACAATAAATACTAGAATATGCAATGTAAATAAATCACCGTTTATACATTCATTGTTCTCTTATGTGTCCCACGGCCCTACAGCACTCATCTAGTGTATCATTCTTAAATGTCCCATAAGAGGAAGGATCTTGGTACCAGCATTATGCCAAATCACAATCGATCAGAACACATCCTACAGATATGTGTCCTCCATATATCTTCCCCTTGAAGGTGGGTCACGTATCACTTGGCATTTCCTATCATATGAGAACCGCAGTGACACATACAAGTAATTTCAATGTCATTATCATAATTGCATATATCATCTCGATAGTACCAACATAATTTTACAAGATTAACATAATTATAATTTTGCATATACATATATAAGCCATATCTTGGAAAATATTATCTGCTACAAGAGTCATAACAAATGCTTATTTAAAAATTCATGGTACTATGTATTATTTCAATATAACTGCAACTTTATTTTTCGCATTTCATAAATATGCATCGAATTATAAATTCATGATTTACAAATTAAATAATTTATAAAATTAATACTTGGCTTACTTACCTCACTACGCAAATCCCAATTGATAACCCAGCTATTTGGACACCTGGGCACCTACAGCATCATTTTACATAATTAAGTTTCTAAAATCTGAATAATAAAGTGACTCTTAAGACTCTACCTAGACCACTTCACGGGCCCAACTTTGGGCTCGAATATCAATCAGTATATACACCCAAATGGGAAAGCAAAATTATCCCCAGAAACTAGAATCAATCCTGATTCGGACCATAATTTTATTTTACCCATTTTTTGGCCCATTACAGGGCCCAAAATGCTGCTCAAAACTGACTCTCAGACTGGCCCAACAGGGCCCAAAGATCACGCAGCCCAGTTGGCCCACAGATCTTCCTCCCTATCCCCTATTTCAACCGAAACAAGGGTTATTCTGTGCCGACGGCCGGGCCACCGCCTGCCAAATTCGGGGCGGCCCGGCCGTCAGTGGTCGGACCAAGCGGCCGCCGCTGTGTCTGGCCCTCCCTTTCTCTCTCTTTTTCCAATTTCCTCTCTCTTTCCCCCTTTCTCTCTCACGATCCGTGGCGGCTAGGAGGCGTGCCGGCAGCATGGCCGGCCAAATTCGGGGTGGCCCGGCTGCCGGTGGTTGGACCAGAGCCGGCTGCCGCCGTGGCTAGCCCCTCCCTCTCTCTCTCTCTCTCTCTAATTTCTCTCTTTCTCTCCTTTCTCCCTCACGATCCACCATGGCACATTACTGCCAGCGGCACGGCCGGCCACCATGGCCGCCGGACCTCTACCGGATGCCTGCCGGCGTCGGTGGGGGTCTTCGACCGGAGCTCAGGCCCGACGAGGCGACGGGCACGCCACCGGGCCCGAACCAAGGATCGAACCGACTACCATGGCCAGTCAGTTGCGGGAGCTCTCCGCCATGATTTCTCTCTCTCTCTCTCTCTCTCTCTTTATCTGACTCTCTCTCTATCTCTCTCTCTCTCCCTCTCTCTCACACTGGAAGAGATGGAAGCATACCTATTGCAGACACGATGAAGACGATGAGAAGGAAGTCTCTGCGCCTTCTCTTAAAGCCGACGCACTTCACGATTCCTTAGGTCCAGAGATTCAGGAATCCGGTTGTTACGCGGAGATTTGAAATTCAAACACCTGCGTAACTGCGGAGTCCCTGGTGTCAATCGTTTTAATCTCGCGATCAACTCTCGCGAGCAGGTATCGTAATCCCGGGGATTACACTTACACTCAACTTGAGGACTCAATTTACTCAAGGCCCAAGCCACCTTCTCATACTCCTAATCCAAGCCAGCATCTTCCTTTAAACTCTCATCCTATGAAGGCTCATGTAAAGACAAAGTCAAGACTTGTCCACTTTATAGCAAGCTCCACCATTTCTTATGAACCTAAGGCATTTAAACAGGCCATGTCAAACCCAAGTTGGGTAGCTATTGTGAAGGATGAGCTTCAAGCACTTCATAATAATTGCACATGAACATTGGTGCCTTGGGATTCATCTGTGAATGTTATTGGATCAAAGTGGGTGTACAAGGTAAAATTACATGCTGATGGAAGGTTCAACCATTAAAGGTAAGATTAGTGGCTAAGGATATAATTGAACTCCTAAAATTGATTTTGAAGAGACATTTAGTTTGGCCATCAAGCCACAAACTATTTGAGTTATTCTTACTCTTGCTTTTACAAAGGGATAGCCTTTTAAATAACTTGATGTGAAGAATGTTTTTCTTCATAGACATTTTTCAAGAAGCCAGTGTATGGATTCATTGATCCAAATTGTCCCCCTGCTGTTTTCAAATTATCTCAAGATTTATATGAACTTAAATAAGCACCCCATGTTAGTTTGATTGCTTTAGTACTTCTTCTTGAGTTTAACTTCTCTTGTAGTACTTTGATCCTTTCCTATTTGTTTTACATCATCCACAAGGTACTATTCTACTTCTTCTCTACATTGATGATATTGTGTTTATTGGAAGTAACATCTCTTTTTACATAAATATATACAAAGAATAGTTTTGAGTTTGCTATGAAGGACCTTGGAGTCTTACATATTTCCTTGGCATAGAAGTTCGTTGCACTCACAATGAGTTTTTACTGTCTCAACATAAATATATATGCCCAGTTAGTTAGTTTTGGACCATGCATAGATGGGAGAGTGTAAGCCTATTTTCACCCCTATGGTTTCTAGTCTACTACTAATATATATCGAGCCTTTTCTTGATATATCTCACTTTATATCAAAAGTTTGGTTGGAGCTTTACAATATCTTATAATTATAAAGCTTAAACTTTCTCTTCTTAATATATAGTATATTACCATATGCATGCTCCCACAATGGGTCATATGCAACTTGTTAAGTGGATTTTGGGAACATTTGTGGGACACTTGACTTTGGATTATATTTGTTAAAATATTCTCATCTTGATTATATGCTTACATGGATTGAGATTGGGTTGCTTGTCAAGTAACCTATCATTCAATCACTAGCTATGGCATTTTTCTATGCTCTGATTTAATTTCTTGGGCTGCTAAAAAGCAACCTATTGTGAAAGATCTAGTGCAAAAGTTGAATATCGTGCATTAGCCAGTACAACTATGGTTACAAGGTTCTCTTTCTTCTTTGATCTTGGCATTTATTTGCCTCAACCATCGATGCTCCTTTGTGACAATTGGTGCATTATATATATCGATTATTCTGGTATTTTATGCTCGTTGAAATACATTAAGATAGATTATCATTTCATCTGTGAAAAGAAGCTCAAGGTGTGGTGATCATAAAATTTATTTCATCATCTCAACAACTATCGAATTTGTGCATCATACCACTCACTCATCATTGATTTCAACTCGTACATGGCAAGTTGAGTGTCCAATCTCTTTCCAGTCGGGGAGTAATAAGGATTAAATCAAATCTATAAAATCAAGATGGCCTTCTGATTGAAGAGATCCCATGAAATTATTGAGGATTCAATCAATTATAGTCTCATGAAATTTGGATGGATTTATTCTAATGATTGAGGAGCATCAAATCCAATCCCAAGAATTGAGAATGACATGATTCTAGCAATTGAGGAGGATAAAATCCAATCCCAACATGATTTTATGTTGGATTCTTGTACATGATTTTATACCTTTATTTTTTTTTGATTGTTGCATTGATTTTATATTTGATTATTGGACATGATTTTCTACTTTGTAACAATATATATACAAGTTAATAGTAATGCAACCTCACATTGAGTGAGGAAGCTATTTATTTCCAAAATCTTTTCATTTACGGCCCTACGTACCCATCCTATTTACCCTATAGCTTTTCTTATCAATAAATTTCTGTCAAAATATAATCTCAACCATGAAATTATACGATAACCTTGACCATTTAACATAATCCACAAAATAATACCTTGTTCCATGAATCAAGTCCTATACCATTTGTATTTTAGTAATAAGTCAGAAGCTAGGAGGACGGATTCAATCTAAGCATAAAATAAAGGGCAGTGACAAACACTAAGGTCATATTATTCTCATGTACATAATTGGATCAATATTTAACTCATTAAGTTCCTTTCTTTGCTCACTTGATAACTCTTTATTCTAGGAAAAGACTTTATGCATCGGAGGCCGGTGCACAAAGCGTACACTAGGTGCGCGTATTGACTGCGCGCTTGTGCCCGGTATATCGTGGCCCAATAGACCGTTATGCATACTGCATGCACGGTGGCAAGGGTGTATGGTCCAATTCATGCACCCAATGGGTGCTTTGTCCTATTCCAACTCTCAACATGCACTCTTTGTACTTTTAACCATGCATGTTTCAACCCTCTTATCCATAGAAATCGTGCCTAAGCCAGGAGTGTGTAAAACCTAGCTTAAAAAAAATCTAGGTTTTAGAAAGATTAAGCTAGGTGTTAAGAATTGGATCAATTATTAATTTGGCTAAAGTTATCCGGGGCTTAAGAAATCAATGGCCAAGATTGAGTAATAGGCTAAATTAAATTAAAAGAAAGCTAAACTAAGAAACAATAAGGATTGTCTTATTGTCTGTTTTTCCTAACGAGAAGGTGAAATCATGATCTACTAGAAAATAAAGGCTGATGAAGAAAGGATTAGAAGGAATATCTAATCCTCTCTAAAGAGATGAACCCTAAATTCATCCAAGGCATGGTTGGCTGGAAACAGGAGGAATTAAGGTCTTGGATCGATGAGTTGTAGACGTCGGATTTTGGAAGCCGCCGATGAAGGTAAGCTACCTTGTGTGTCTTTTCTACGAACCCTGTAAGTTACCGTGTAAGTCCATGGCTACTGGCAACAAATCTGCAATCAAAGGCCAAATGCCCATTCTTCTTCTCAAAAAAAAAAAAAAAAAAAAAATCAAAAGCTGACCGCTAGCCGACCACTCTGATTTGCTAGGGAAGTCAAGCACGTCGTGAGGAAACCTGATACTGTAGGACCCCCTGGGTCCATGCAAGGAACTCCGGATACCATTGATCTTAAAGGTTATACATTAGCTGGGCTCATTCTATTTGGCCAGCGTTTTTAACTGAGGAGCCCCCATATCATATATTAAAAAATGATATTTTGCCCTAAAATTTTAGAACCAAAATATCCTCCCCCAGAATAGCCCCCCCCCCCCCCCCCCCCCCCCCCCCCCCCCCCGCAATTTTTGCACCCCTCATTCCTTCTCGTCGATTTTTTTTTTTTTTTTTGTTCGTACGTCCCCCTCCCACCCCCCACCCCCCTCGCTAGCCCCTTCCCTCTTTCCATTATCTTTTTTTTTTCGATTCATGTGTTGTTGCCAGCCCCTTTCCCCTCCTCATCGTTTTTTTTTTCGGTTCACGCGTTGTTCGGCCCTGTGTGGCCGAACATGTAAATTCTGTTCGGCCACACAGGGCCAAACAACCTCAACATGTTTCGGCCCTGATTGCCGAACAGTTTTCTTCTGTTCGGCCACAAGGGGCCGAACAGAAGAAAACGGTTCTGTTCGGCCCAGAAGAGCCGAACAGAATTCCTGTTGTTTGGCCTAGCAGGCCGAACAGAGACTCTTTGTTCGGCTAACCAGGGCCGAACAGAGAACAGAGGCTTAAAAAAAAAAAAAAAAAATGGAGGGACGAAGGGGGAGATATGGCGGAGAGGGGGCGGAGCCGTCGGACACGTACGAATGCCGAGAGAGAGGGATCTTAGCTTTAAAAAAAAAATAACTTGAAGGAGGCGGATCGAGTGAGGAAAGGAGGGAGAGGAAGGGAGGGAAGGAGGGAGGGAGGGAGAGCTTACCTTACGTGCCGAAGAGGACGCTCCGCTGCTGGGGAAGCCGCCGCCGGGGAGCACGAGGTGAGCGCGAGCAAGAGGGTGGGAGGGAGAAGGATTGGACGGGAGATGGGGGGCCAAATAGTAATTTTGGGAGGGGGGCGAGAGGGAGAAGGGGTAGTTTAGGAATTTTAGAAAATTAGGAGGGCTACTGAGTAAAATAGGAGGGCTCTTAAGTAAAAAAAATAGTAAAATAGGAGGGCTCCTCAGCAATTTCTATGGTCCAAATAGAAGCACCCCATTAGCTGACACTCTATTTGTAAGGCTGAAATATTGATGATCGATATGATATGTTCAACATAAAAATATTAGATGACATGACATAATAAGAACTAGAATATGATAAATATAGATTATGTGTTTCAATTAATAAATTATATCTGTTATTGTTATTATGTGATATTTTGAAAGACTAATCATTTCTTATTAGATAGTGAAGCTTATTAAATTTTATTATTATTTTTTTAAGATTATATATGCTTAGTAGTTATATGATGATATAGTATTAGGAGAGTATTTAGATGTGTAAAAAGAATAATAAATTTGTATTCAATAGTTGATTGAGACTTAGCGACTTTTTTTTTTAGAATAATAATTTTATAATCAATGGTTATTTTATTACCTGAGAAATATTTTAAATTTATGATTGAAACTTTATATTACTAATTTATCATATTATGTGAGATGCCTAGTATATTTGTAATGAACCTTTATACGTATGTGGCCATTGGCAAAGTTCCCATCTCAAAATTTGAGTTTGAAGCGTGACAGGGTGGACATTGGCTGCACTAGAGGGAAAGCGGCCTATGACCTCTACCAGGACTTGTGAACGATGGCAATGGTGAAAATGAGAGAAGAAGCCGACAGTTGGTGAAAAAGAAACAGAGAGAGAGAGAAAGAGAAGGAAGGTGGTCGGTTTCAAAGAGCCAGCCATGGCGGTTGAGAGAGATGGGGAGGGACGAGAATTCCGATGATAGCAGAGAAAAGAACGTGGTCGTCGGCGAAGAGGGAAGAAGAGGGCCATAGTGGCATGGCGACGAAGGAAGTGGTTGGAGACGGGAAAGGAGGAAGGAGAGGGAGGTGAGGAACGAGGGACCGGTGGAGAAGAAAAAAAAAAGAAAAGAAAAAAAACAAGCGGAAAGGTTATTTTAATAACGATGCACTGTTTACGAAAGATGTCATCTCTTAACTATTTATTATAAAAAAGTCTGGTAGTTTAGAGAACTCTTAACCTAAGCATCATCCTTGCATCTAGTGATTAAAAGATGAATAATTAAAAAAATATAAAATTATACTTTTTTTTATTATGAAATGCATAGGCTAGGGATCTCATACTTATATGCTTTTTTTGTTAAAATAGTAGATCAATTCCAGATCACAGTTCTATATCTAATACAATGCAAATTATAGCATCCATTTAATATTTATATCTATATTCATCTCCTTTTATATATATATTAATTTTTAATTCATACATGAAACCCTCCAACTTTGCTTCAAGTCCTTTATAATCTTATATAGCGCTAAATAACTTTTAAGAAAATCAAATGACCATGTTGACGGTCAATGACTTAACCTTTGTTCTACTTCGTGATATCATTGATTTGATGGTTATAAAGTTTAGCCATTTGACTAAATTTATATATTGATAATTTTATATCTAATGTGTATACATATCTGTTTAAAACAAATGTAATATAAATTTTTGTATCCAATTAATATTTATTTTTATATTTATATTTGTCAAACAAAAGTTGTATCTCATCCATTTTCAACACTATATTTTTGATAAAAACAAATTGAGCTAGTGCTAGGCTAGCCCCAATCACAACTTCCTATGGTCTAAGGGTTATGTCACTGCCACTTGCTATGAATAGTTAGTGTCAAAAGGGCATGGCTAGCATCACCTCTGGCATCTCATCCACTAAATTTGTAGATGAGACCAAGTAATAGCCATTTCACGCATATATTGTGTCAAGTATAGCCTGTGATAGGTGGAACAATCTCATTGTTGATCTCACCACTAGAGCTAGACATGCCACATTGCTAGGACCACTTCAGCTACTAGGATTAGAGCCTACCAATAAGAAGGATCCCCCTCAAAGGGGAGGGGGCTATTTATCTCTCTCTTGTATTCTAGGTTCTTTCTCATCTCAAGGCACAATGGCTACAAGACCATTGGCTTCGTCATTTTCTTTCCCTCATTGACTTAAACATTAGAGAGCATTAGCTGGGCAACCTCCAGTACCCATCATATTCTTCTTCTATTTTTGTAGGAATGCTAGTTACGATATGGAGTACGTACTCCACAAGGCTGAGTTGATCGAGATCCACTTCAGTTCCTAGTTCATTATCCATCTCATCATCCTTATTAGCACTCAGGATCCCTTAGTTAGAATCTAGCATAATCAAATTAGCACAATTTGTGAGAACCAAGGTAAAGGCCATGTTGTCTGAGTAACCCGATGTGGGAGGCATATTAGAAATCCCAAAAACCTACTTGGCGAGCCAAGAACCATGATACTAGTGTTGGCATGATTTTTGCTAGATTTACAACTAATAGAATGCCCCTTAGCTATGAAGACATATATCTGGAAGCATAGAGTTGAGTTGTCAAAGTGATAGAAGATATGAGTGGTTATATTGTTCTTTAATGTTGATCTAGACCGCTCCGATGATGCATTAGTAGTTTCCATAGTCATCACTAACTATAAGATGAAAAGGATATTGATTGATAATGATAGCTTGACCGACATCCTTTACTTCAAAGCCTAAGAGGATGGGGATCAATAGGGACCACTAAAGCCTTTTGATGGCATGCTGATTGGCTACTTTGAGAGCTCACTTCTAGTTGAGGGAATCATTAACCTTTTGATGACATCAAAAAGAACTTTGTCAAGCCATGATCGGGTTAGACTTCTCTTGCTGAAGGCTCCTTCATCTTATAATGCTATTTTGGAATGCTCTAACCTTAACACGTTTAAAGCTATGAAATTAAGTTGTCATATTGCCATGAAGTTCTCAATCATGAATAGAGTCAAAGAATTTAGAGGTGATCAATAGTTGTAAGGAAGTATTGTATTGCCACACTCAAGAGGAAGGATAAGGTGATTGAGGTCTTTCCTTGGAGGCCTCAATTGAGAAGTTGACTAGGACTAGATCTTATGCCTGGAGAATGTCAATCTCTAAAGGACTGCATACTTTTTCTAGGTCAATCTACTTTGTACGAAAAAAAATATAAGGAGGCAAAAAAGAAAAGAAGTACCAAGTAATCTCTTTATTTTATTGAATAGAAGATGATCCAAGACCGTTATATATGAATTAGAAGGCAGTTTAAAACCATTTTATATATAAAAAGGAGGCCATTTAGCCATACAATTATCTTTGGTTTAGTTTGGCTACATGTAAGAGAAAGGCCAAGCAATGTGTTTGTATGCTCGAAACCCATCAACTTGCTACCCCCAATAGATCTAGAGCAACCGAGAGTAGGAAGGGTGAGGAGGCACGGAATAGAAGAAAGAGAAACAAAGGAGGAAAAAGATCAATGGAGAAAGAAGAGATAACAAAAGGAGAGAAGGAAAATAAATAGAGGAGGTGTTTCATCAGCTTGCACACCTATTGTTAGCCCCCTATCTCTCCTCTTTTGGGTGAGGTCCTGAGGTGGCTTTGGGATGTCAATCATGGTCCATGTTGGACCTTATAAATATTGATCCTATGTTCTATGTCTTATTACAAAATATAAACTTCATCTAGTGTTCTTAAAGAAAGAAAAAAAAAAAAAGGAAGAGAGGATAAAAGAGAGAAGAAAAAGATAAAAAGAAAGAAAGAAAAAAAAAAAGAGAAGAAAAAAGCCTTCTAAAAATTTTGGTGTTAGTGTCTTCACCATTAACATACTGCCATTGAGGATTCTAACTTGAGTTTCCAACCCTAGCTATTAGATTAATTACTGGTTTTATAATCAATGGATTTAGATTTCATACCAAAGATTGTGTTAGAAATATAAAAATAGTAAAAAAATTCTCAAAACTAGGGAGGAGTTGTTACTGCAAAGACTGCAAAGACATCAAGTTTTGCAAGTATGAGGGACAGAAATCAGTCATAGGAGTTGTGACGTATTATGATCATACGAATGATACAGTCGAATTAGGTTATTATGGACACTCCAAATTTGAACTATTCAAGTGTGATTAGATAAATGTTACATTTCCAAGTAGGGGAATCAAGAGGAGGCGGCGGGATGACAGCAGTTTGCTATTATAGCCCGTTCTTTCTCTCGATAGGTTCCGGCTGAAGCGTACATTCGGGAGTTCAGGCGAGCCGGGATCTCTGGTGTCATCGTCCCGGTTTCCTTGGCGTTCCGCTGCCACTTATTCCGTTTTGAAGATCCGAAGGCAGTTGATTTGGTCCTCAATCGGCCGTGGGTGATAAATGGCCAGATTATCGGAACTGAAGCCTGGCGTCAGGAGTTCTTTCCGGCCGAGCAGTCCATCTCCTCTGCGTTGGTCTGGATGAGGATGCCTAGCCTCCCAATGGAGTTTTGGAAGGAAGAAATCCTCAGGTCCATCTCGGAGCAAGCTGGGTCCTTCTGTTGTGTTGATGCTGCGACGGCGTCAAGGAACAGGGGAGGGTATGCTAGGGTGGCGGTCCGTGTTAACCTGTGTCGCCCCTCCGTCCAGGGACTAGAGTTCAGGGGTTGCGAGGTCCTTTCTGGCAGCCTTTCGTCTACGAATCCTTGGAAGGCTTCTACCCTAAGTGTGGGTCTTTGCATTTGGAGGGTCCCTGTGTGCCTGAGGCCATGGCTGAATCGGAGGACTCTGTTAGTAGCTTCATCTTCGGGCCGTGGTTGGCTGCAGTCCGTCAACGGAGGCGTATGATCCCCTGCTTCAGTCACAGCCTTCTGCCTCTGGTCCCAGCTCTGCTCCTCTACCTGGTTCATCGGAGTCGAGTCTGAAGGATGGCTGGAAGACCCCGTCGAAGGTGGGACGAAGACGGCCGCCTGGGTCAGTGAATATTGCTCTTGTAAGTTGTGAGCCGGGAGGGATGAAGGTTAGCCCTGCTTCAGCCTCTGAGGCAGTGCTGATTCCCCTGGTGAATGATGTTTCAAATGCAATAGTTAAGAGGAAGCAAATGCTGGCTAAGGGAGGGAAGAAGAATTCTCAGACTCTGGTGGCCGTGCCAATTTTTCAGCAGCGTGCCGTTTCTAAAGAGTCAGTTAAGGGAAAGATTAAGGTGGATCACAGTGGATTCTCTGAATCACTTTCTACCCAATCCCTAGTCTCAGTTAACCCTTTTTCTTCCTTGGCTTTGGCTCCTTCAGTTGATGGCCAGGTGGAAAATAGGGTAAAGGGTTCGGGGCCTCTCAAGCGGGCGCGACCTGTTGAGTGTATGCCCCCCAGATCTATCTCTAAATCGGATAAGAAAAAGGGAAAGACAAGGGAAATATGGCCAAATGTAGAGTGGAAATCATTCCTTGCCTACAAAACTTGCCCCAGTCTCTTTGCTGCTTGGAATCGAATCAGGAGGTGCATCGGAGTAACCCCGATAGGCCTGCAGACCAAGAGGGTCAGGGTACTGCTGTAAATCTTATGGGCCCGGGTTCATGTCCCATTGATGCAGATTCAGATGTCCTGCAGGACTGCTCTCTTCAGACTGCTGATAGTGTGATGGTAGAGGACCAGGAGGTGGTCCTAGCTATTTCAGTTAATCTATGAAGATTTTAATTTGGAATGTTAGAGGAGCTAATAAGCCCTCTTTCCGTTCCTCCTTTGGTAGATTGATTCAGATACATAACTTTGATATATGTGTCCTTTTAGAAACCAGGCTGTCAGGACAAAGTTTGGTGCGGTTTCAGAGTCAGATTGCCCGGTCCTGGTCTTCATATGCGGTGGAGGCTGTGGGGCAGTCTGGAGGTATTTTGGCTGTTTGGCGTGACTCTGCCGTCACGATTGATGCTTTCCATCAAAGTAATCAACAGATAGATCTTGCTGTCTCAGAAGGGACTTTGATCCTTGGATCATATCGGCAGTCTACACCAGTACGGATTACCGTGAGCGTCGAGCTCTTTGGTCCGATTTGACTTCCCTCCTAGCTCAAGGGATTTCTTCCATTATTGTTGGTGATTTCAACTGTATTACCGAAGCCAATGAGAAGAGGGGGTAGGCCAGTCACCAATTCTGCTGATATTAATGACTTTAGATCATTCATCGGATCTACAGGGCTGATGGATTTGGGGTATTCGGGGCCCCAATTTACTTGGTGCAATAATCGACAGGGGACAGCTCGCGTCTGGAGAGAATTGATAGAGCTTTGGCTACAGCTCAGTGGCTCCAAAAATACCCTGTTGTCACTGTTACTCACCTTCCTAGGATTGCCTCGGATCACTGTCCTATTCTGATTTCCTTGGAGGCTGATCTTCATCTGAGGAAACAGTTTAGATTTGAACGGTTCTGGACGGTCCACTCTACTACTCGGACTATCATTTCCCAGATCTTGCACCTTCCTATCAGGGGTAATGCAGCCTATCGGATTTCCCGTCGTCTTATTTTGGCTAGTCGTAGACTCTCCAGATGGAATAGACTGGAGGTTGGGGATCTGGTTAGGCAAGTGGAGAAGGCTGAATCTATTATTTGTGCCATTCAGTCGAAGGAGGACCTCGACAGTTTTCTATTGGACTCTGATCTCTCCTTGTTGCGAGAGAATCTTGCTCGTCATCACTCCCTTCTTCGACAGCAAGAGTTATATTGGAGGCAGCGATCCAGGGTTCAGTGGATCCGTGAAGGGGATCGTAATACCAGATTCTTCTATCAGGCTACACTGAAGCGGCGGGCAGCCAACAGAATCCGGCGGTTAGTGGATGCTGAGGGGAATTATCAGGATATTCACCATATTCATTCTCATCTTTTTCATTTCTTCCAATCCAGATGGTCTGAAGCTTTGGGCGATGGGGTTCCAGTTACTCAGGTTTCTGATACCCGGAAGGTATCCTCTTTGGATAACGCCTTGCTTGTCAGGCCTATTTGTGCAGAGGAGGTTCGTCAGGCTCTTTGGGAGCTTGGTCCGGATAAGGCTCCTGGGCCGGACGGGTTCCCGCCCTTCTTTTTCCGTCATTATTGGGATATCGTTGGGCAGGAAATGGTTCAGGCTATCCAAAATGTTTTCCAATCTAAGCATATTCCTGAGGATTGGAACCGCACACTTATTACCCTTGTGCCTAAACGCCCGGATGCTTCTCTACCACAGCACTTTAGACCGATTAGTCTATGTACTACTATGTACAAGGTTTGTGCCCGTCTCCTAGCTTCTCGCCTCTGTGCTGTGATCCCCCGTATTATTTCTGAGGAACAAGGGGCGTTTATCAGAGGACGGTCTATCTCGGATAATATTCTTATCACTCAGGAGTTTATGCACGATCTTCATAGAGCCCCTGCGAGATGGTGTCTTATGGCCATTAAGCTTGATATGGAGAGAGCTTATGATAGACTGAGCTGGAACTTCTTGTATCGTTCTCTTCAGGAGTTTGGTTTTGATGAGAGCTTTACTGAATGGGTTATGGCTTGCATCCAAGGCCTTCCTTTTCCTTGATCATCAATGGGAGCCCGACTGAGTTTTTCCATTCTTCGGTTGGATTACGTCAGGGATGCCCTTTATCTCTCCTTCTGTTCATCTTGGCTGCGGATGATCTCTCTCGAGCTCTCCATCAGGCTCAGTACAATCAGAGGATTGTCCCTTTTAGCGTGGGGGATGCGGGTCTTTCCATCTCTAATCTTTTGTTTGCTGATGATTGTATCCTTCTGGGCCAGGCCTCTTCTGAAAATGCGGCTTCCTTTGATTCCATTATTCAGTGCTATTGTCAGGCTTCGGGCCAGAAGGTCAATCTTCAGAAGTCTTCTATCTGCTTTATCCCGAAGACTCCCAGACCCACCAGTGAAGCTATCATTAATCGGTTGAGTATCACTACTCAGACTGATCGATTTATGTATCTAGGGATCCTCATGACTGGCAGACATCCTCGCTGCTCCGATTTTGTGGACCTAGAGAGGCAGGTCCGTCAGCGTATCGAGGGTTGGCATGTCACTGATCTATATATGATGGCTCGGATCACCATTATTTGGTCGGTTCTTTCTTCCCTTCCGCTCTATATGTTGTCGAATACGGCCATCCCGACTACTTGCTTGAGGAGGATTGAGAGATGGTTTAGAGATTTTTTATGGGCTTCTATGCAAGACGGGCAGGGTATTCATCTTCTATCTTGGGACAAGATCTGTATGCCTATTCATGAAGGGGGTTTCGGGATCCAATCCTTGTTGGTTAGGCGTCAAGCTCTATTGGCCAGACATGCTTCTCGCTTCCTTCTGGAGCCGCACTGTCTCTGGAGCTCGGTCATGCATGCAAGATACGGTGATTGGAAGCCAGAAGAGTTCATTTCACCGCCCAGGGGAAGTTCCTCCTTTTGGAAGGAGGTGTGCCAGGTTGGCGACTCTATTCGGAAGAATATCTCTTGGGTGGTTGGTGATGGTCACTCTATAGATGCCATTCAGGATTCGTGGATTTCTGAGCTTCCTCTGTCTCGGTGGCCCTCATTTTTTAGCACTGATATTCCCACTGATACGAGGGTTAAGGATTTGATCTCATCAGTCCCCCCTCCTGGAATTCCCCCATGGTGACTAGTCTATTTGGTGAGGATCTATCTCAGAGGATTCTATCGATTCCTCTTATCCCTTGTCCCTCCACTGATGTGAGGCTATGGCAGAGATCCTCCCTCTCCAGGGCCCCTCTCAGGGATCTTGTCAAGATATTTAGGCCTCAGGCTCAAGAAACGAAGGATGCGGCGTGGATATGGATGCTTTCCACTCTTCTTAGGGTTCAGCTTTTTATCTGGAAGTTTCTTTGGGACTGCCTATCGACGAGTGCTCTGCTCTTCCGTAGGGGCCTGTCTATCCAGCCGACCTGTCCCTTGTGTGGTATGGAGGATGAGACTACAGATCATGCTATATTCAAGTGCCCTAGAGCTAGATGGATTTGGCATTCGATGGGCTATGAGTATAGAGTGGATGTCTACGGTTCTCCTCGTCCTATCTTTCTCCAGGATCTCCGGATGGCTCCTCAGCACATACGTGGTCTCTGAGCGATCACGCATACCAGATTTGGCTATCGAGGAATCAGATTATTTTCTCGGAGGACTGTATTTCTTCACATCAGCTTATGAGGAAAATTAGATCATTGTCCGCGGATTGTGCCCGTGCTCTTCATTCTGTTGGTTTTGACACCTCTGGCCTCTAGGGTTCCCCTGCTGCTTCGGCAGCGAACCGTCGTACGGTATTCATTTCCTGGGAGCCCCCTCCTCCAGGGTTTGTCAAAATCAACTTTGATGGGAGTGTTCACGGCAGACTAGCTGGTTCGGCCTTCATCATACGCGGTCCACAGGGTAATATGATTGCGGCTGGAGGATTTGGTTCTCTGGACTTCTCTGTCCCCATGTCCAAGCTTTACGCTGCATGGGCTGGTATTTCTTATGCTTTTCAGACTCTTCGAGCTCAGAGGCTTGTAATTGAGGGAGACTCTATGATTGTCATACAGTGGATGCGGAAAGAGAGTGCTCCTGATGTATCCACCAATCCGATCTTGAGAGATATTTGGACCATGCTTCAGGAGGTGGAAACTGCTCAGATTCGTCATGTATTCCGTGAAGCCAACACGGCAGCTGACTGGGCAGCGACGGCCGTGGCTCAGCATGTAGGATATAGGATATGGACGATAGGTGAACCATGTCTCCCTGTGTTGTCACAAATTTGCATTCTGATGTATCTGGGCTGACCCACACTGGACTAGTGTGATCGCCCGTCTTTATCAAAAAAAAAAAAAAGTAGGGGAATCAAAAGTGACCCTGGTTTCATGCTTGTAAACTTCAACAAATTAATACATATGGGACAGAATCTATAAGATGAATATTTTTTTCTTGCATTTTAAGCAGAATAAGTCTTCTCTGTCGAAGATCTCATAGATAAAAGGATGGCATGTTATCAAAACCAAGCCATAAAATTTGTATGAGATGAATGCAGAAATGTCTACAAAAAACCTTGAGTCATACATGGAGAACGAACCATACAATATTAGTTCTTTGGATGATGGCATATCTACTATTATTGATGAAATTCCATGGGCTAGTGTAGATGGTGATGGAACAACAGTTGAAAAAAATATAGATGATACCATGACTAGAGAAGTTGACAGGTACTTATCAGATGATGGTGAGAGTAATTGAATTATAGGTCTTGATGTTTTGGCAAGGTGTAACTGAGTTGTAATGTGATTTGAACGCAAAGTATACAGTCTTTTAATTATTTCTTATTTTAGTTGTTCGCCAACTATCCAAAATGTTATCCTAATTGCAATGTATTGGTCATTTGTATTCTTTCCAATTTCATCATAATTCATCCCTCTTTATGCTTCTCAATATGTTAGCTGAAACCATGGGAGGTAAGGGGATAAAGCGACTTTTTTTTCTTATTCTATTTTACTCTCTACACTAGCTGAGAAATCCAGCCACTCACGATTCTATTGTTTGTTCTCATCCCAACTACAAAGTCAAGAAGATGAGTACAGGGATGGTGATGAATGTTTTCGTGTTCTTGGCAATTAGAGGTGGGCACTAAAATTACCGTGCTGTACCTGACATAGCCTAATAACAAATGGACTATATTAGGTATGACACGGTAAAAAAAATTCAGATCAAGCACGGCACGGTAAAAAAAAATTCAGATCCGGCACGGCACGTCCTGATGCTGTGCCTAGGCACAGCCGTTTTGTGCCTGTGACGCTATGCAGACATAGCTAGGCGACGTTGTGCCTAGCTGTGCCTAGGCACGGTGGAGCACAGTGCACCCTGGCATGCCGGGGCGTGCCGGCACGGTCCGACGGGTCGGCCCAGGCCCGTCATGGATCGTGCCGGCTGGACTAGTGAAATTTTTTTTTGAGCTTGGTACTGCATGATATACTGGGCCATGCTTGGCATAGCTAGCTCATGTGGGCCTAAACAATACCATACCATAAATAATACGATCTAGTGTCTACCTCTATTGACAATATATAATGTCGATCATATATGGTTGTTATGCTCTATTCCTCTATCGATAATCAAAATTTAGAATCTTGAACAAAGTACTCGCTTTAGGTATAACTGATGTCATGTTCCACTGCTCTCGTGAATGCCTTTATTTATGCAGGACCTGTACAACTGTCTCTTGGTCTTTTTGGGGTTTTCATGAGAAGATAATTTCCGAAATTTGGGCATTTCTGGGTGGATTTTAAAATATTACGTGATATCCTTTGATTGCTATATATTTTCATGATATTCCCTTCATTTTTTTCCTTCTAATATTAAAATAATTGTAGGCTTGCTTTTGATCAAAAAAGTAATCATCAAGTTTCTGATGTTTTAGCAATTCATAAAGATTATTTCACTATTTTTCTCTCGTGGTTCATAGTAGTTGAAAGAAAATTTATGATCATGTTAGAATATATCCTAAAGGCTGTGAACTAGGTTTTTTGATGAAGTAATGTGAGCAAAATAGATATTTAGACTATGAAATTGTCACAGCCACACCATAGTGCTCCACAATTGAAGAATGCAGGACCAATACATGACTTGCAAATTTTTGAAAACTTATGGGATTAACCACCATATATGATTAAGATGAAGATACAAGTTCATTCTTGCATTCCAATATAGTTTTGAAAATGGCAATGCAAGCAAAAAGTTGCTACTAATATAGCTTGCAAATACAACTAGTTAATAGATAAATCTTTTGTTTCACTTATTACAGACATATATATGTTGGTCGCCTTAACACATCCATCACATCTTAGAGGACCATCAAGAAACATCTTCACAAGCTAATGTGCATGAGCTGCATAGTTACTTAAAATTCGGCTTGGTGATGCATGTTATTTTTTATATTGCAACATCTTCTACAATGCAATCAACTAATAGGACTAGAGCAATTATCGTATTCTCTTGACCCTTTTCTATCAAAGGTCATAAATTCCTATGCATATAAAATTATTAAGTACTTGAAAGGGTAGCTGTGCAGACAAATGTCTCAAATCAAAGACTGAGTTCTCGGATCAAAGTTAATTGATACTCGCTACAAGCTACTCAGAATATCTGATATCATTCATAATGCTTCAAGCTCATTTGTGATTCAATTAACTTTGTTAGCCGGTCAAAACATATGGCTTTAAAAACTCAAGTGAAAGTTAATTGGTAGTAGGTGGACTTGAGTTATAAGTACTTTAATTTTTTTTTTCAATCCAGAGTTTTTTTTTAAGGTATTACTGTTGACCCAATTATTGATTTTGATGATTAACAAAAGACATGAGTATATTCATTGTGTTTTGACAAATTTGAGAAGTGTTTCAGGTATTAAGAATGTTTAATTAGTCAAATGATACACAAAATCAGTTTTGAATTAGGTTTTAAATAGAAAATATGAAGTTCAGACTTTGGAGTCGATACCTACAGTGTCTGGAGCCGACACCAGGGCGTATCAGAACTATTCTAAGTTTTCGGCACAGCTTGGAGTCGACCCCTGAAACTCTCGAGCTGACTCTAACCTAAGATACAGAGAAGTGCTTTCTGCATTAGTTTTTAGAGCCGACACCAGAAGTTTGGGAGCCGACACCTGGAGTTCGAGAGCGACACCTAAAATTTCTGGAGCCGACTCTAACCTAAGAAC
Source organism: Calamus simplicifolius (assembly GCA_900491605.1). Taxonomy (NCBI): domain Eukaryota; kingdom Viridiplantae; phylum Streptophyta; class Magnoliopsida; order Arecales; family Arecaceae; genus Calamus; species Calamus simplicifolius. The sequence goes on along the minus strand of UESW01003945.1, from coordinate 1,330,297 downwards.
AGAAAGCATATTTTTAAGACATCGTTAGAGTCGACACCCTCGGATACCGGAGCCGACACCTGAATGCGCTAAGCCGACACATCACTTTTTTGGAGCCGACTCCCCAATGAACTTTTTATTACTATTTTTGGAAATCCGAGTTGGAGCCGACACATGCAAAGTTGGAGCCGACTCCAACCTGTCAGGAATGGATTTTCAAATTGTCAGAACGGACTCCAACGGTAATATTTTTCTACCTAATCTTCTAATGGCTATATTTCTGTGTGTGTAGAAGCAATCCAAGTACCCTGTAATGGCTATTTTCTCACCTAATCTTGGATTAAGAGATCTATAAAAGGGGGCAACCATCCGTTTGAAAAAGTGACTGAAAAAATTGGAAAAATCAAGTAAAAAGAGAGAAATTTTCAAAGAGAAATCTCTGAGTCCACGCCTTTTATCTGAAGAGAGATTCAAAAGAAATCCAAAGCTTTCAAAGATTATTTTCGAAGGATTTTCAAAGAAAAAAAGAAGAAGCTCAAAAGCCCCTTTTCCCTCAACTTCTCCACAACAACTTTCTGTGAAGAATCAGAGTTGGAGCTTGATTCAACCATTCAAAGAGAAGAGGAAAAGAAGAAAAGAAGAAAAGCTCACGTTCAAATTGCTTCAAATAGGCTTTTCTAATCCTTGTTTATTTAAATTGCATATTTGCTCATTTGAGGAGCTGCTTTGTATTGTAAACCTTATTTTCAAATTATTGTTTGCTAATTCAATCAAGGAGATTGAATTAGAGGAGGTAGTATACCTCGGGATGAGCTAAGGTTAGTTTGGGTTTGGTTGTGCTGGTGAGCCCAAAAAAACCGGTTGGATTCATTGTGATCCGGGTAAAATAACAAGTTGGAGTTGTGAGCTTGTGAAACAACTCGACTATAATCGGTGGGATTATAGTGTGGACCCAAGTGTTGCTTGGGAGTGGACATAGGTGTTGGATACACCGAACCACTATAAAATCTTTGTGTTTACCGTGCATTTATCTCTTTCTTTATCTTCTTTATTTATGCTTAGCTTTAATTAATTCAGTTCACTTGAGCACCTTCATATCAATCTAATTATTTTCAAAGAGTTAAATTTTTAAAGAACCCAATTCACCTCCCCCTCTTGGGTTGCCATCTGGGCCAACAATTGGTATCAGAGCTTGTGCTCATTTAAATTTGATCTAACGATCAAGAGTCAAAGATCCAAATGACAGCTCAAGTTGGATCATCTTTTTCAGAAGGTCAATCCACTAATCGACCTCCTTTATTTAATGGTACAAATTATGGTTATTGGAAAGCTAGAATGAAAATTTTTATTCAAGCACTTGACTATGACCTATGGGGCATCATAGTAAATGGTCCTCACACATCCACAATAAGAGTAGACAACATGGTGATTCCTAAGCCTAGAAACGGAATGGGATGAACATGATAAGAAGTTGGCTCAGCTCAATGCTAAAGCCATGAATGTTTTGTATTGTTCTTTAGATGCTAATGAGTTTAATCGCATTTCTACTTGTATTTCTGCAAAAGAAATTTGGATAGATTAGAAGTTACCCATGAGGGTACTAATCAAGTTAAAGAATCTAAAATTAATATTTTAGTGCATAAATATGAATTGTTTAGCATGGAACAAACTGAATCAATCACATGCATGTACACTAGATTCACTGATATTGTGAATGGTTTAAAAAATCCAGGAAAAACTTATACTAACTCTGAATTGGTGCGCAAAATTCTTAGGTCTCTTCCAAGATCATGGGAAGCCAAGGTGACTGCAATCCAAGAAGCTAAAGACTTAAATGCTCTACCTTTGGAGGAGCTACTTGGATCATTGATGACCCATGAACTAACAATGAAACAACATCAAGAGGAAGAGGTCAAAAAGAAGAGAACCATAGCTCTTAAGGCTGCAGAAATTGAAGAAAGCAGCAGTGATGATGATGATGAGGATGATGATGAAACAGCTATCCTTGCTAGAAAATTTAAGAAATTTATGTAAAGAAGGAGACCCTTCCATAAGTAAAGGTCTAGAACAAAAATGGAAGGAGAAAAAAAGAGAAGGACAAAGAAAAAGAAAAAGAACCCTTGACATGTTATGAGTGCAAGAAGCCGGGCATTTCAGATATGAATGTCCTCAATTAAAGAAGGATTACAAGAAGAAAAAGAAGGCATATGTTGCAACATGGAGTGATAGCAAAGAATCCTCTTCCGAGGAGGAACAAAAGGAAGTTGCAAATATTTGCTTTATGACAAACGACAATGAGGAAGTTCTGAAACTTATGATTTTATATTTGATGAATTATATGAGGCATTTGATGAGCTAGTTAGTGACTTCAAAATTTTTAAAAAGAAAAATAAATCTTTGAAAACTAAAAATTTAAATCTTCTTAAAGAGAAAAATGAACTAACTCTTAAAATTAAAGATTTAAAAGCTGAAAAGGAAGATTTTCAAAAAGAAAAAGAATCAATTTTCAATGAAAACATTAATTTAAAGAAAGAAGTTGATAAGTATAAAAACATTGTTGATAAATTTACATATAGCTCATAAAAATTAAATTTACTTTTAAGTAATCAAAGAGCAGTTTTGATAAAGCCGAATTAGGTTATAGACCTCACATGAAATAAAAATTTGTAAACAATTTTTTATTAAGAAAACAATAAAAAATGATGTTTCATGTTATCATTGCAACAAAAAAGGATATAAATCTTATGAATGTAATTTTAAAAAAAATTAATAAGAATTTAAATATTAAAGGAAAGAAAATATGGGTTTTAAAAGGAACAATTTTTATTGCGACTAACCATGAAGGACCCAAGAAAGCTTGGGTATCTAAACATAAGATTTGATTATCTTGCAGGAGTGAAAGTGGTATCTTGATAATGGCTGCTCAAGGCACATGATGGGTGACAAGGAACAATTCATCACCCTTGAAAATAAAAGAGGAGTTGTTACTTTTGGAGATAATGGCAAAGGTCAAATTATGGGCCTTAGTAAAATTCAAATAACCCATCCACTTTATTGAGAATGTTTTATATGTTGATGGTTTAAAGCATAATTTAATTAGCATTAGCCAATTGTGTGATAAATGTTTCAAAGTTTCATTTGAAGCTTCTATCTGCACTGTTTCTAATCCCATTAACAATAGCATTGTATTTATTGGAAATAGAAATGCAATGTATACTTAATTGATTTAGACAATTTGTCTACTAGTAATCATTGCTTAGTTGCTGATAATGCTAATGTAAATGAGATTGGATGGTTATGGCATCGTAGATTAGGTCATGTAAGCACACACCTAATTTCAAAATTAATTAGAATGGATTTAGTTAAAGGACTCCCAAAACTAGATTTTGAAAATAACAGAATTTGCGATGCATGTCAATTTGGAAAACAGACTAGAAACTCTTTCAAATCTAAAAATGTTGTTTCCACTTCTAGGCCACTAGAGCTACTTCACATGGACCTTTTTGGACCTACTAGAACCACTAGTCTAGGAGAAAAGAAATATGGTCTTGTGATAGTAGATGATTATTCTAGATTCACTTGGATATTATTTTTGGCTCAAAGATGAGACTTTCTCGATATTCCTAAAATTTTTAAGAAAGTCATAAATGAGAAAAATACTACTATAGTGTCTCTTAGAAGTGATCATGGCATAGAATTTGAAAATCATCTATTTGAAAATTTTTGCATTGAAAATGGCATTCATCATAATTTCTCTGCATCTAAGACACCCCAACAAAATGGAGTCAAGAAAGAAATAGGACTTTAGAAGACATGGCCCGTACCATGCTATGTGAAAGCCAACTCCCAAAGTACTTCTGGGCGGAAGCTATAAACACGGCATTTACATCTTAAATAGAGTCCTAATTAGACCAATTTTTAAAAAGACTCCCTATGAATTATGGCATAATAGAAAACCAAACATTAGTTATTTTCATGCATTTGGTTGTAAATGTTTCATTCATAATAATGGTAAAGACAATCTTGGGAAGTTTGATGCAAAATCTGATGAAGGCATATTCTTAGGATATTCAACATCTAGTAAAGCATATAAAGTATTTAACAAGAGGAACTTAATTGTAGAAGAATCTATTCATGTAGTTTTTGATGAGTCTTTAGGATCAAGTTCGGAAAAGATTGATGATGAGGAAGATACAAATATGCTTGAGAGAGATATTGAGAAATTAATATAGATGTATCTTCAGACCATGAACAAGAAGCTAAAGATGATGATTCTCCTAGAGTTGATGTTATTGATACTAATCATAATGAGGTAGATCTTCTAGAGATTGGAGATATGCCTATAGTCATCCAAAGGAATTGATTATAGGTGATCCATCTCAAGGAGTAAGAACTAGATCATAAATGAGAAATATCAATAATCATCTTGCATTTGTATCTCAAATTGAACCTAAAACATCAAAGAAGCCAAAAAAGATAGTAATTGGATGTTAGCTATGCAAGAGGAATTAAATCAATTTACTAGGAATAATGTATGGTCCTTAGTTGATAGACCTAAAGGTCATTCGGTTATAGGATCTAAATGGGTATTTAGAAATAAATTAGATGAAAATGGCATAGTAATTAGAAATAAAGCTAGATTAGTTGCAAAAGGATATAATCAAGAAGAAGGAATTGATTTTGATGAAACTTTTGCACCTGTAGCTAGATTAGAAGCAATTAGACTATTACTTGCATTTGCATGTCATATGAACATCAATTTATTTCAAATGGATGTTAAAAGTGCATTTTTAAATGGATTTATAAATGAGAAGTTTTTGTTGAACAACCACCAGGTTTTGAAGATCATAAATTTTTAAATCATGTTTTTAAATTACACAAAGCACTTTATGGTTTAAAACAAGCACCTAGAGCTTGGTATGATAGGTTAAGCAAATTTCTAATTGAAAATGATTTTTCTAGAGGAAATGTTGATAAAACCTTATTTTTGAAAAAGAAAAATAAAGATTTATTAGTAGTACAAATATATGTAGATGATATTGTATTCGGTGCTACTAATTTTTGTGTCAAGAATTTGCAAGTTAATGCAGGGTGAATTCGAGATGAGCATGATGGGAGAACTCAACTTCTTCCTAGGACTACAAATCAAACAAAATAAAGAGGGGAATTTTCATCAACCAAACAAAGTACACAAAGGAAATTCTCAAGAAGTTTGGAATAGAATCAATCAAACCTCTTGGAACACCAATGAGTCCTTCATGCAAATTGGATAAAGATGAAGATGGTAAGAAAGTTGATCAAAAGTATTATAGAGGTATGATCGGATCTCTACTTTACTTAACAGCAAGTAGACCAGATATTATGTTTGCTGTTTGTCTATGTGCTAGATATCAGTCTGAACCTAAAGAATCTCACTTAATTGCTGTAAAAAGAATACTTAGATATTTAAGTGGAACTAAAAATGTAGGATTATGGTATTCTAGAGACTCAACACTAAATTTAATTGCTTATTCTGATTCTGATTATGTTGGTTGTAAATTAGATAGAAAAGTACAAGTGGTGCATGTCAATTTTTAGGAAGTAACTTAATCTCTTGGTTTAGCAAAAAGCAAAATTCGGTTGCATTATCTACTGCTGAAGCTGAATATGTTGCAGCTGGAAGTTGCTGTGCTCAAATCCTTTGGATTAAGCGACAACTTGAAGATTATGGCATAACACTTGATAAAACTCCTATTAGATGTGATAACACTAGTGCAATAAACTTAACTAAAAATCCAATCCAACATTCAAGAACTAAACATATTGAAATTAGATATCATTTTATTAGAGAACATGTAGCTAATAATGACATTTGTCTTGATTATATTTGTACTGAGGAACAATTAGCTGACATATTTATAAAACCCCTTAATGAAGAGAGATTTTGTTATCTTAGAGGAGAGTTAGGGATTTGTGACCCATTGGAATGATTTTGAAACCCTTAAGAATGACTATTTAGAATTCAATCAATTTCTTAAAAATTCCTTCATGATTCTAAGGACAATTCATCTAGATATTTGAACATTTGATTCACCACATTCCAAAAAATTTTATTCAAAATTATTGATTTTCTTTTGATAAGTTTGGATCCTTGAAACTCTTTTTTTTTTTTCTGAAACTGTCTTGGAGTCGACACCCTAGTCAGTGGAGTCGACACCTCTTCTGTGTCGCTCTCGGTATGAGACCTTGGAGCCGACACCCGCCTTAGCGGAGCCGACTCCAGTTCGGGCGCTAACTGTGTTAGCGACTTGGAGTCGACACCCAACTTTGCGGGAGTCGACACCTTGTGGTCCCAATTTGACTATTTTAGGGCAGAGTCGACACCTTTTCATCCTCAATCATTCCCAATCTCTTTCCAAAACTCTCCAAACCCCCAAACCTAGAATCCTCTAATCCCATTCCCTAGAATCAATGGCACCAAAGCAAGGGGATCGATCTTTGGAGCTCCCATGGCGACAAGAAAGAGGAGTGAGAGGCATCCGGCTCCTCAACCATCACCCAGCTCAGATTCTTTGTCTTCATCCTTCACACCCAGTGCCATTCCAGGTCCATCTTCACCACAGGTAGATTTATTAGCGGGAAAAGTAATAACAATGGGTAGGAAGGTGAACTTCGGATTTCTTTGAGGATGAGGGCTTCTCCATTAGGCAAGCAAATCAAAGATATGGGATGGGAGAAGGTATGCTCTTTGGATGTTCCGACCTATCCTGCTCTTGTTAAAGATTTTTACTTGAATTTATCTAGAGGAGATGGAGGTTTAATTAGCTTTGTGAGAGGAACAAGGATTCACCTCACCTCGAGATTTTGGGTAGACTGTTAGATATTCCAATTGCTGGACCCATTGCCAATGTTCACAGTGACAGAGGAGCAGCTTTATCTAGAATGCTTGGAAGAGAAGTTGTTGAATTTGAAGAAGTTAGGGCTAACCAATTGCCCTTGGAGCTTAGATTGTTACACAATATTTTGGTAGGATATTGTTTCCTAAGACCGGCCGTTTGAGTATGTTTCTGAGAGAGACATTTAGTGATGGATCTATTGTGACCGGCCAGCCTATTAACCTTCCGGGTATGATTATTTGGTATATGGCCGAGGCTGGAGGAAAGAAGAGATCTACCCTTCCTTATGGCATGATTTTGACCACTATTTTCCAGAGCCAAGGAGTAACATATTAGATAATGAGCCCATGAAAAGCTTAAGACACAATGATTACTATAATAAAGCACACTACACCGGATGATTCATTAAAATCAATGGAAATTGGGAGAGGAAAGGAAGCATGGATGATAGGGCAGTTGAGATGGACAATGCAGAGCTTACAGTGAGACATACTTCACCTGGCCCCAGCAGTTGCACCTTTGTTCCTGCACCAGCTTCTACTTCATTCACTCAGGCTCTGTTGGCTTTTCTGAAGTTCAGATGGAGCAGTTGAAATCTTTATTTTTGGATCAAGAAGCTAAATTGAAAATTGAGTTAGATAGTAGACTTATGGGTATAAAGAATCATTTTATTCCTTAGAAGACAAAGTAAACAGAATAGAATCTTCTCTTGGATCTTCTTCTAAAGCCCTGAAGTGTGATTTAATGCATATTTTGACAAAATCAAGGACATATGGGTGATTCTGACACATATTCTAGAAGCAATGTAGAGCTACAAGATAAAATACAAAATGCAGCACTTGGTTGAAAAGAGCTTAAATTATTTTATGAAAATACAAAAGGAAGGAATGGAGAAGATCTTAGAAGAGCTAAAGAAACGTCTTAGATTTGGATATTAAAGTTTAAGTTTGCTTTATGATGTATTTTGATGTTTGATTTACATTTTGATGTACTTAATCTTTGATGTTCAGTTTATATCTATGATGTAATGAAGTTTGATGTAATGAAATATTTGTTAAATGATGTAATAAGTATTTAACTTTTTAAAAAATGTAATGAAGTTTCAGTATTCAATGAATTTCATAGTTGAACTTTGATATTAAGTTGCTTGGATTTTGAGTTAATATTGTTCTATTCAAAGAATATTGATTCTTATGTTTAAACTTTAAGCTAATGAATCTTTTCTTAACCTTTTTGTTGATGAAAAAAAAGGGGGAGAGAAGATAATTGTATGCATTAAATAAACATTGAATGAACTTATTGAATGAATTTGATTAATTGATATTAAGCATTGAATGAACTTAATTGCATGAGTTTTAATGATAAGGGGAGAGAAGATGTTAATTTGAGTATCATAGGGGGAGCTACCTCATTCAAGGGGAGCTTAATTATGAGATCTTATCTCTGCTTTGAAACTTTCATTGATTAATCATGCATATATTCAATGTTTTTGTCATCATAAAAAAGGGAGAGATTGTTGACCCAATTATTGATTTTGATGATTAACAAAAGACATGAGTATATTATTGTGTTTCTGACAAATTTGAGAAGTGTTTCAGGTATTAAGAATGTTTAATTAGTCAAATGATACACAAAATCAGTTTTGAATTAGGTTTTAAATAGAAAATATTTAAGTTCAGACCTTGGAATCGACACCTATAGTGTCTGGAGCCGACACCAGGGCATATCAGAACTATTCTAAGTTTTCGGCACAGTTTGGAGTGACCCCTGAAACTTTGGAGCTGACTCTAACCTGAGATACAGAGAAGTGCTTTCTGCGTCAGTTTTTAGAGCCGATACCTGGAGTTCGGGAGCCGACACCTCGAATTTCTGGAGCCGACTCTAACCTGAGAATAGAGAGCGTATTTTTAAGACATCGTTAGAGTCGACACCCTCGGATACTGGAGCCGACACCTGAATGCGCCAAGCCGACACATCACTTTTCGGAGCCGACTCCCCAACGAACTTTTTATTACTATTTTTGGAAACCCGAGTTGGAGCCGACACATGCAAAGTTGGAGTCGACTCCAACTTGTCAGGAACGGATTTTCAAATTGTCAGAACGGACTCCGACGGTAATATTTTTTCACCTAATCTTTAACGGCTATATTTCTTTGTGTGTAGAAGCAATCCAAGTACTTGTAACGGCTATTTTCTTACTTAATCTTGGATTAAGAGATCTATAAAAGGGGGCAACCGTCCGTTTGAAAAAGTGACTGAAAAAATTGAAAAAATCAAGTGAAAAAGAGAGAGAAATTTTCAAAGAGAAATCTCTGAGTCCACGCCTTTTATCTGAAGAGAGATTCAAAAGAAATCAATTTTCGGAAGATTTTCAAAGAAGAAAAGAAGCTCAAAAGCCCCTTTTTTCTCAACTTCTCTACAACAACTTTCTATGAAGAATCAGAGCTGGAGCTTGATTCAACAATTCAAAAGAGAAGAGGAAAAGAAAAGAAGAAAAAGCTCACATTCAAATCGCTTCAAACTGGCTTTTCTAATCATTGTTTATTTAAATTGCATATTTGCTCATTTGAGGAGCTGCTTTGTATTGTAAACCTTATTTTCAAATTATTGTTTGCTAATTCAATCAGGGGGATTGAATTAGAGGAGGTAGTATACCTCGGGACAAGCTAAGGTTAGCTTGGGTTTGGGTTGTATGCTGGTGAGCCCGGAAAAACCAGCTGGGTTCGTTGTGATCCAGATAAAATAATAAGTTGAAGTTGTGAGCTTGTGAAACAACTCGACTGTAATCAGTGGGATTATAGTGTGGACCCAAGTGTTGCTTGGGAGTGGACGTAGGTGTTGGATACACCGAACCACTATAAAATCTTTGTGTTTACCGTGCATTTATCTCTCTCTTTATCTTCTTTATTTGTGCTTAGCTTTAATTAATTCAGTTCACTTGAGCACCTTCATATCAATTTAATTATTTTCAAAGAGTTAAATTTTTAAAGAACCCAATTCACCTCCCCCCTCTTGGGTTGCCATCTAGGCCAACAATTACAATTGATGATGCCACACCTATGGATGCATGAATTAACTAGCAGAAAGCCTAATAACTAAACAAGGGTCTATGGTACCATAGAGAGCATGAAGAATTGCAAAGTAGAGATTTCGAAATTATTTCCTCTGAGACAACATTAGCCAATGGACACCTATCTATTGTTTTCAAAGTTGCATCTTCCCGTCTTTGTTGAATGTGGGACATGCCATAGTGGTCACAATGCCATTATAGTTTCAGATATATATTGTAGCTACTATTTGGTTGGCCACATGTCAGGCATTCTGTGCATGAGATATTTGAGTTAGGTGTTGACTTAATTAACAAGCAAATGCATATGTACTCGCAGGATTCTTTTGATTGGGCTTCACTTGTTTGGATTTTGTCAGGCTACACTCCTTCGTTTCTTGTTATGGTCCTGTAATCCATGTTCTACCAGTGGTTCGGCGCATTGGCCTATAGGGTGTGCGCTTCTATACATATAATCACCAAGTACATGAAGGGATTCTAGAGAGTTTGATTACATTGATGATCTCAAGTGTTATTTTTATTATTATAGTTATTATTGAAATTGCAAATTTAAAAAAAAAAATTGACTGCCGGCCAATTAGTTCTCTGCTAAATTTTATTCATGGTTATCCATACTCTGTACATGTCTTTGTCCATGTTTAATTTTACTGATTTTTGTGAGGTACAACCTTAGACATAGGTCAAGGTTTAAAAGTTAAATAGAAATCGGACCAAGGGTTGGATATTGATTTCTGTCCATTGGTTTTGTTCCTTAAATGAGAGTTCTTGAACTGCCCAAAGTTACTATTATTTCATTGACCAATAAGACTAGCTCTCAAGAGGATTGAGCTAGAGACAATATAGTATTGAGATTTGACTTGGAATAAATTGCAAAGTTTATGTAGGTGGGAACTGAGCAAAACAAAAGGATTGAGAGGACAAGGAGAATTGATCGGCCCGAAGTCAAAATTTAATTTAGTTGAAGACAAAAACCACTATTATATTTCAACCAAAGTTTGGACTTCAGTGCCACAAATCACCTTCCTTTCTTTGCTTGCTTGACCTTAAGGTAGGTTTGAAATAGGAGATAAAAGGGGATATCTTCTGGATATCCCTTCTTATTCTCAAAAGCCATAACTATAAGGGATAGCTGAAAATAAAGTTAACCAAAGGATATCCCATGATTAACCATGGTTAACCATGGAATATCCCCTCAACTTATTCCCTAGAAAATGCAAGAATAGCTGGTTATCCCTTCAAATAAGAGTAAAAAAAAGTTATCCTATGTATTTATCTTTTTGCATTTGAAATGATCAATGGGATAGCCAGGGATATCCCTAGGATAACAATGGGACAAATTCTATCCCGTACACTTATTCATGGATAATATTTTCTATCAAACACTACCTAAGGTAGTGTTTGAAATAGGGGATAAGAGGGGATATCCCCCTAGATATCCCCTCTTATTCCCAAAAGCCATAACTATAAGGGATAGCTGGGAATAAAGTTAACCAAAGGGATAATCCATGGTTAACCATAGGATATCCCCTCAATTTATTCCCTAGAGAATGCAGGAATAGCTGGTTATCCTTTTAAATAAAAGTAAAAAAAAGTTATCTCATGGATATACCTTTTTGCATTTGATATGATCAATGGGATAGTCAAGAATATCCCTAGAGATAACCAGAGGATAAACTCTATTCCATACACTTATCCATGGATAATTTTTTCTATCAAACACTACCTAAGAGAACCATCCAAAAAGGATAGAGGGTTCCGATATAACCCTTGCCACCTTTGGTCAAAAGGTGCTGCTCTCGAAGGCACAGAGCTTGTGATTTATTCAAACCAAAAAAGACAAAGCAAAGAGTTCTATCCAGAAAATAAAGGAAATTCATGGCAAATTCAAACATGTATATTCAACCATGATTCATTGCACGCTCGGTTCTCCATAACCTTGCTAATAATTCATGGAACCATGAATTGAAGCTTTCAACTTCTTATGCCACCTGCATGTGTTAAAGTAAATCTTAGATATTATCAAATATATGCACCACCAATTCAGTTCAGATTATTTGAGCATTAAAGGCAAATACTGATCCTAAGTCATTGGTGCTATCCTAGATTCCAACGAGATGTGCTTAGACTTTTCTTAGAAAAATTATGTTACTACATACTTTACCCCAAAATGTTGATAATGGTACGTTGCCAGGTAAAGGTTGTGATATATATTTTCTTTTCCTTTCTTTTTCCATTTGCTTGCGTACTCTTGCACCATTAAATTTTGATTAATGTGGTGTTTAATCTTCACTTAAAGAAAGAAGAGATTGAGGTGATTGTACTAATGGAGTTAGACTAACTTTTAATATTACATTGATATATTTTGCTTACGTACACAGCGACCACAGGCAGCGTGCAATTAACCTGGTGCGCTTCCATGCATTGTAGGTGCTTATATATATATATATATATATATATATTGTTTACGTTCCTTGCGTGTTGAGGGGGAACAAAAAACAAACTTTGTGACTTTTAGAAGCCAAACATATTTAAGGCTTTGAGTTGCTACAGGGAATTGAAACTTGCCAGTGCATGCTTTAGCACATAAACAACCCTTGGATAAATAGTATCACTTAAAGGCAGTTGAGTGATTTTTAGGCGTGTTATTATAAATAATCGTTCTACACTTATGTTGCTGTAGTCAAACCATCCTTTTATTTGTAAGTCGATTAACATATTTCTTTATTGCAAAATTTCTAGACAATCATCATGCCACGCAAAACAATATCTAGGCTACCAGGACGCTCTATGACTAATAATCTCCTGGTGAACATATGAACCCTAATATTTCACATCAATAACAGTCTCAGAGCAGCAATTTCTATCAACCTCGGTCCTCTCTTATTTAACATCTAACCAAATTCCGCTACAACAAATGGTACAATCTTAACCAGGTGCTACGAATCCATTGCCCTTACAACCACCTGCTGGTATAGTTTTTCATTTTCTTTTCATCATTACTAAATCAAACCAAAGAGAAGCCATACATACTTTTTGATCAAGTCAAAAGGAGCCATGCTCCTTGACGGGGCCAGTTGACCCCATGGGTAATAAAGGCAATAATTTTTGGATGGCATCCTCTCAATACAGTAATTTTCAGACGATTTTCTTAAGCGGCCGCCGCAGCTTTCTTGGACGCTTAATTCATAAGCGGCCTCACTATTCTACTTGGCTTTCTTTTCAAAGGACATGATGGGTATTAAATATTTTATCCACGATATTACTTGCAACAAGTATCTCGTAATAATGAAGAAACAAAATAAAAGAAAAAAAGGCCACGTGCTGGGTTCTCCGAAAGGCCACCTTCAGTCATTAATGGCCAGTAGTCAAATCAAAAGGCTGGAGCATTTAATGGTGGAGAATGACGTTGGCTGAGATTTAATGGTGCTGAAACAGTCATAATGACTTGGCCAGCATTTATTGGAATGGAGCGCCACATAGGCAAAGGAAAGGAAAAGTCCGATTAGGCCCGGCACTCGCATCGGCCACGGAAATCTTGTCGCGGCACTCCCGCTCGTCCAACCCGACCACGGAAATCTTGTCGCGGCACTCCCGCTCGTCCAACTTTGCCTTGGCACTGTTCGGCTTCCCAACCATATTATGTCTTTTTCAACAAAGCATTTATGGCCTCATAAAGGTGCTGGCTCTAAGGCATTTATGCCTTATTCTCTCCCCGTATTTATGGCTGCCACGTAGGCCAACATCTATGGAGTAGAGCGTCACAAACGCGAAGGAAGGGAGAAGTCCAAGTCGGCCTCGTCCCGGCCTCTTTCAAGTAGGCCTGCCTCGACACATTTAATGGCTTCTTCCAAGTCGGCCCCACCTCAGCCCTCTCTTACAAGTCGGCCCCGCCTCATTTAAGTCGGCCCGGCCTCGGCATCGTCTCGGCCTCCTCCAAATCGGCCCCGTCTCATTTAAGTCGACCCTCTCATTCAGGTCGGCCTTGCCTTATTTAAGTCGGCTCGGCCTCGGCATCATCCTGGCCTCCTCCAAATCGGCCTCGCCTCATTCAAGTCAGCCCTGCCTCATTCAAGTCGGCCCTGCCTCATTCAAGTCGACCTCTTCCAAATCGGCCCCACCTCATTTAAGTCGTCCCTCTCATTCAAGTCGGCCCGGCCTCGGTATCGTCCCTTCCCGGCCTCTTCCAAGTCAGCCCCGCCTCATTCAAGTCGGCCCTCTCATTCAAGTCGGCCCCGCCTCGGCATCGTTCCGTCCCAGCCTCTTCCAAGTCGGCCCCGCCTCATTTAAGTTGGCCCTCTCCATTCAAGTCGGCCCCGTCTCATTCAAGTCGGTCCCGCCTCATTTAAGTTGGCCCTCTCATTCAAATCGGTCCTGTCTCATTCAAGTCGACCCTCTCATTCAAGTCGGCCCCGCCTCATTTAAGTTGGCCCTCTCATTCAAGTCGGCCCTGCCTCATTCAAGTCGGCCCTCTGATGCATGTCGTAGCGCAATGATTTAAATACCTTAATTTCACTATTAGAATAGCGAGAGTAAGGGATCGATTCCATAGGGACTTTAGCGATTATCTTGAAATAAACTTATAAATTTAATTAATTAAATAATTAGTAGTGCAAAATAATCAAGATATGGTCTATCTTATAAGAGCACGGTCCGTACCGGTAGATCACGGCCCGTCCCTTTAAAGAATAGATCAGTCTAAAATTATTTCTACTTAAATATAATTTAATAACAATTAATCATGAATAAAATTTTATTTCATATAAGTAAAGAGTTATGACATTAAGAAAGCATAGATTATATAAATTTCTAAACCAAACCGAGCCCTCTTCTGCATACGTCTCGAAGCAGAGCATACGGACGAACAGATGAACGGGGCCTCCCATGGAACTCTTGGAACAGGGGTCTTCAAATGGAACAGAAGTCTTGCCTGGAACAGAGCTGGAACTACGGACTCCAAACCGAGCAGATAACTCCACGGATGAACACCGCTCCAAACTCTCCCTTGCTCACGAACCCTGGATGCAGATCATTGGACTCCCCTTACTGCTATTTGTAGAAGCCCAGACGCGGGTTTGACGCGGCGAGGATTCCTGTTTCAAAGCAGAGAACGCAGCGGAAGCAGGAAAATAACAAAGAAATCTAGATAAATAATCAATAAAATTTAAATTCCTTCTAAAGGAATTTAATTCTCTCAATTTGATAACTTCCAATCTAATCTATTCCTTAATTGGTGAAGGAAACGGTTAGAAATTGAATGGAGAAGAATCAGTGGAAACAGAGAATTGGAGAAAACGATGAAGTCGGCACTTGGTTTGCCGACTTCACTTTAAAATCCATGCTAAAACAGATAAATCAATGAAAAATCAATTTCGAGCTCATCTTAAATCCGATTTGAGTGCCGTTTGCGTCGTTAAATCCCTAAAATCGAGCTCTTTAAGTTGATAAGATTTTATCTAAAATATTATATAAAATATTAAAATATTAAATAATAATAGGTACGTTAAATTATTAATTAATAGGTTTAATGATAATTATTTATG
>UESW01003945.1:1217293-1314187 GCA_900491605.1 Calamus simplicifolius | reverse complement strand
CATTAATTTGCTCCCAATCTTGGTTATGCAGGTTTCTAGGTCACTTTTCATCACTAAGGTCAATGGATCATAAACAGTTCCTGAACATAATTTGACTCGCTCAGTTGATGTGTATTGGTAAGATTAAAAATATTAAATCAATTGACATATTCCCAATAGAGTTTCATTAATCCATTTCGATAATTAATTAGGGCATTAGATATGGCCAAAAATGGTTCTACCTAAAATCATTGGGATGTGGCTTTTTGGATTTGTCACTGGTTCGTTTCTAAAATCACAAAGTCCAATGGGTAGATAAAGTTACCAACTTTGATCAATACATCATCTACTATTCCCTTGGGTACTTTCAAAGAGTGATCAGCTAGTTGTAGGATCATTTTCGTAGGCTTAGTTCTCTCTAACCCTAGTTGCTCATATACAGAGTATGGGCAATATATTAACACTTGCTCCTAAGTCTAATAGAGCCATATTTATGAGGGTGTTCCCCATAATGCATGAAATAGTGGGTGATCCTGGATCTTTATATTTTAATAGCATATTGTTTGATAGGTAAGAGCTCACTGGCTGCTATAAAGGCTCTCTTGGGTACATTGATGGTCCTCTTTTTGGTACATAGATCCTTAAAGAATTTGGCATTAGGCTGGGACTTGTTGGATCATGTTCAGTAAGGGGATGTTCACTTTAACTTGCTTGCTTAAGACCTCCAAAATCTTATCAAATTGGGCTGAATTTTGATTGGACTTAAGTTTATTTGGGAATGGTGCCTACAACCCTAATTTTTTTGTTTCTTCTGATATGGGCCTCAACTGGTGGGTTGGCCATTACATTAGACTCTGATGCCTCAGGTGTTTGGGGCTAACCCAGCTCAATAAGTTGTTCAAGTGGTGGGACTTCTAATTCTTCTTCTTCATGGTATCCATTGATTATCTATTTGTTTTTCAGATCTTAATGTATGAATAACACTTAGTTGGTTAATTTGGGCTTGTTTTGATCCTTGGATGTTTAGGTCCCTAGGATAGCTTCGGGCTGACTCGGTAGCTTACCCCATTCTCTTTTCTGAATGTTGTGGCTAGTTGACCTCTCTGGGTTTCTAGTTGTGCCAATGGATTGTGTGTGTGAGTGAAGAAGATGAGTATTCATTTCTAGCCCTTTCAATGCTTGTAACACCTTCTCTTCGAAAGTAGGATCATAATTATTGGTGAATGTGAGGAGCACTTGGATATTGGGAATACGACCTGCTTCTAAATTGGGCCTCTTGATGGTTAGGCCTAATTGATATTGGACTGATGATAGGTTGGGGTTTCCATGAAAAATTTGATTGATTTTGCCAGGTAGGATTGTAAGTATTTGATATGGACCATTTTCTGGTCTAGGAGCCATTCGGGTTTGGGCTTGGTAGGCTTGCTCTTGAATAAGCTCAGGAAATTGGTATGCGGCTTGAACATTCACCTATAGAATGGGTCGGACTGGAACAAATTATACAAACCTCATGTAATTGAGTAGATGGGAAAGAGGTGTTTCCAACTTGTAGAATTCGATCAAGTTTTTGGGATAGTTCATCAATTTTGATAGAAATGTCTATAGAGTGACCTATGTTGTATATTCCCCCTCTCTTAGGTTCTGTGGGAGGATCTCTACCTGATCGCTGTCGTTGGCGGTCAAAAATAAAACCTACTCACTCTATAGCTAGTGATGAATCGGGATCGTATCCTTAATGATCAAGGGCAATTATTCATGAAAGAGAAAACGAAATTTATCTATAGAGGATTATATTAAGAATAACAGTTATTAAAAGATAACAACTAATTAATTAATAAAATTCATATAGCGGAAAAGCAACCCAGGAATCCGAATCCACCATGCAAACAGGTTTTATTTTTCTTTTTTAATGTTGCAATAGTAATAATTTTTATAAATTTAAAATTAGAATAATTTATTTCTTATCAGCTACGGACCGTATTAGGAGATCACAGCACGTTCTCTTAGAGTATAAACTATTTAATAATTGCAAGGTTAAGGATCTAATCTATCATACTACGATCTATCTCTCTTAAGCATGTACCGTATCCTGAGATCACGGTACGTCGATAGAGGGTACATGCCATGTATGCTAGATCAAACCTCAATCAGAAAAATAACTCAAAGATATAATAAAGAAGAGCATAATTTTTATTGCATAGAATTTAAGAATAAAAAGAAAGATAAAACCTGATTACAGGCTTCATCGTCATCCCAAGTTGAAGGAATCTAGCCACGCATTGCTGCTGCCAGCATCCCCTCCATAATTTTTCTCCCTATGCCTAAATACAATAATCTAAATAAAAGAAGAATAAAAGAGCTTTGTAGAAACTCCTCTTCCCAACTACTGCCTGAGGTCCTCCTTTTATGAGCTCATCTAGGGTTTCCTCCTGCCTTAGTTTGCATAGGGAATCATGCGAAATCATCTCTTTCTTCCTTTTTGGGCAAACCGAATCCTGATTGAGTGTCGTCTGCATCATTGGACTCCAAAAATCAAGCTCTTTCCATCTATAGGCTCCTTTCCTGCAAACATCCATAAAAAGTATCAATTCTTAATAAATTCAAAGTAATTAATATTTATTTTAATAGTTAAATTGGGATATAAATAGACTTATCACACCCCCAACTTAATCATTGCTAGTCCCTTAGCAATGTAATTAAAATAAAATCATGCATCTAAAATTCTCTTTGCAAAATTAAATCTAGGCTTAAGGTTGAAAGAAGATAGCTAGTATCACTAATTAAGTATTGAGTTTTGAAGTAAATTTTGCTGTCAGAACTATCAGAAACTTTCTTAGAGTTTATCTATAGATCTACAGCACTTATGTTTGTAATGGCTAACTTAGCATTTCGGTACTAGCTTGTAAGAAACAATGGTATCTTCGCTTATCACTTACTTTGAGCAACTTTTATACACCCTCAAATTAAGCACATGACCTAAGGTAGCTTTCACACTGCATGATATATATATATATATTTATTTTTTTATTTTTTTATTTTTTTAGCGATATCTTTACATTGCCCATTTTTGATGCGAACAACAATGCTTACTTAGGCGAAGGTGCCCGGTTACTCGATGGAAAACCAATGTTTAGACTTATTATTATTATTATTATATATATATATATATATATATATTATGGTAGGTAGTTCTTTCCTTAAATTTAAGTTTCTCTCATTGGGGTGTATATCAATTACCAATTTTCAGTAATAATTGAATCTTCAATTGACCTTACAACTAATACCTAATTTACCTCGTCAGTGTGCATATGCAATGGAAGTGCTAATAGCCTTTAAATGACCTAAGTAGGTTATTAAAAGTTTGACCAGCTAGTCTACTCCTTGGCTCTCTACAGTAATTAGCCAATACTTTCTAACTCTATTACCTTTTTCTAATCAATTTTGCTCAAGAATTTCTTTCATAGCACAAAAATTTTGAAATTTTTAAAAATGCCAAGGTGTTTTCAAAATATTTTTCAAAAAGGTTTCTCTTACCCCCAACTTAATTCTCATTGTCCTCAACGAAGTAAGGAAGAATAAAATAAGGAGAAATACCACCTAGATGAGATATGCCTTGTGTAATGTTAGGAGTGATCGTGCAGAGTAGTCTCTATTCCTAAAAATAAGAATCATAAAATAAAGGTTAGAACATAAAAATTTTGGGTTGCCTCCCAAAAAGCGCTAAGTTTAACTTCTTCAGCCAGACGTCATGGCTCACTTTGATTACCATTATCAAGGAGTTTGATGATCTCTTCCACTACTTCCTTCATGGTGGTTTAAGTTTTCTTTGGATTTCTCTTATAGGCTTGGTTTTCTCCCTTAAGTGAATCCTATGTTGAATGATCGAGGAGCTAATCCCTTTTATGTTAGCCATGGTCCATCCTAACGCTTCTTTATTCTCATTCAATAGTTTTCCTTCTCGTGAGGAGTCTAGATCGGTTGAAATAATCACAGGTATGGTTTCTGATAGATATGCATAGTTGAGATGCTTGGAAGTAGTTTCAGTTCTAATTTGGGTGCTTCCTTTATTGATTGTTTGGGTAATGGTTCAGGTACTTTCTTTAGTGGTTCAGTTAGAAGTTTCCATCTTGATTTTTCATCAATTATGACAACCTCATTAATTTGCTCCCCATCTTGGTTTATGCAGGTTTCTAGGTCAAGCTTTTCATCACTAAGGTCAATTGGATCATAAACAGTATCCTGAACATAATTTGAGTCGCTCATTTGATGTGTTTTGGTAAGATTAAAAATATTAAGATCAATTGACATATTCCCAAATGAGATTTTCATTAATCCATTTCGATAATTAATTAGGGCATTAGATATGGCCAAAAATGGTCTACCTAAAATCATTGGGATGTGGCTTTTTGGGTTTGTCACTGGTTCAATTTCTAAAATCACAAAGTCCAATGGGTAGATAAAGTTACCAACTTTGATCAATACATCATCTACTATTCCCTTGGGTACTTTCAAAGAGTGATCAGCTAGTTGTAGGATCATTTTCGTAGGCTTTAATTCTCCTAACCCTAGTGGCTCATATACAGAGTATGGCAATATATTAACACTTGCTCCTAAGTCTAATAGAGCCCTTTTATGAGGGTGTTCCCCATAATGCATGAAATAGTGGGTGATCCTGGATCTTTGTTTTTTATTGGCATATGGTTTGATAGATAAGAGCTCACATGGCTACTAGAAAGGCTCTTTTGGGTACATTGATGGTCTTCTTTTTGGTACATAGATCCTTAAGAATTTGGCATAGGCTGAGACTTGTTGGATCATGTTCAGTAAGGGGATGTTCACTTTAACTTGCTTAAAGACCTCCAAAATCTTATCAAATTGGGCTAAATTTTGATTGGACTTAAGTTTATTTGGGAATGGTGCTACAACCCTAATTTTTTGTTTATCTTCTTCTGACATGGGCTCAACTGGTGGGTTGGCCATTACATTAGACTCTGATGCCTCAGGTGTTTCGGGCTGACCCAGCTCAATAAGTTGTTCAAGTGGTGGGACTTCTAATTCTTCTTCTTCATGTGTATCCATCTGATTATCTATTTATTTTTCAGATCTTAATGTATGAATAACACTTAGTTGGTTAATCTGGGCTTCTTATTTTGATCCTTGGATGTTTAGGTCTCTAGGATTAGCTTCGGGCTGACTCGGTAGCTACCCCATTCTCTTTTACTGAATGTTGTGGCTAGTTGACCTATCTAGGTTTCTAGTTGTGCAATGGATTGTGTGTGTGAGTGAAGAAGATGAGTATTCATTTCTAGCCCTTTCAATGCTTGTAACACCTTCTCTTCGAAAGTAGGATCATAATTATTTGGTGAATGTTGAGGAGCACTTGGATATGGGAATACGACATGCTTCTAAATTGGGTCTCTTGATGGTTAGGCCTAATTGATGTTGGACTGATGATAGTTTGGGGTTTCCATGAAAATTGGATGATTTTGCCAGGTAGGATTGTAAGTATTTGAATATGGACCATTTTCTGGTCTAGGAGCCATTCGGGTTTAGGCTTGGTAGGCTTGCTCTTGAATAAGCTCAGGAAATTGGTATGCAGCTGAACATTCACCGATAGAATGGGTCGGACTCGAACAGATTATGCAAACCTCATGTAATTGAGTAGATGGGAAAGAGGTGTTTCCAACTTGTAGAATTCGATCAAGTTTTTGGGATAGTTCATCAATTTTGATAGAAATGTCTATAGAGTGACCTATGTTGTATATTCCCCCTCTCTTAGGTTCTGTGGGAGAATCTCTACTGATCGTTGTCGTTGGCGGTCAAAAATAAAACCTACTCACTAATATAGCTAGTGGTGAATCGGGATCTTATCCTCAGGGATCAAGGGCAATTATTTCATGAAAGAGAAAAAAAAATTTGTCTATAGAGGATTATATTAAGAATAATGGTTATTAAAAGATAACAACTAATTAATTAATAAAATTCAAATAGCAGGAGAAGCAACCCAGGAATCCGAATCCACCATGCAAAACCGTTTTTATCTTCTTTTTTTAATGTTGGCAATAGTAATAATTTTTATAAATTTAAATTAGAATAATTTATCTCTTATCAGGCACGGACCGTATCAGGAGATCACGGCACGTCCGCTTAGAGTATAAACTATCTAATAATTACAAGGTTAAGGGTCTAATCTATCATACTACGATCTGTCTCTCTTAAGCACGTACCGTATCCTGAGATCATGGTACGTCGATAGAGGGTACAGGCCATGTATGCTAGATCAAAACCTTAATCAGAAAAATAACTCAAAGATATAATAAAGAAGAGCATAATTTTTATTGCATAGAATTTAAGAACAAAAAGAAAGATAAAATTTGATTACAGGCTTCATCGTCATCCCAAGTTGAAGGAATCTAGCCATGCATTGCTGCTGCCAGCATCCCCTCCATAATTTTTCTCTCCCATGCCTAAATACAATAATCTAAATAAAAGAAGAATAAAAAGAGCTTTGTAGAAACTCCTCTTCCCAACTACTGCTTGAGGTCCTCCTTTTATAGAGCTCATCTAGGGTTTTCTCCTGCCTTAGTTTGCACAGGGAATCATGCGAAATCATCTCTTTCTTCCTTTTTGGGCAAACCGAATCCTGATTTGAGTGTCGTCTGCATCATTGGACTCCAAAAATTAAGCTCTTTCCATCTATAGGCTCTTTTTCTGTAAACATCCATAAAAAGTATCAATTCTTAATAAATTTAAAGTAATTAATATTTATTTTAATAGTTAAATTGTGATAATAAATAAACTTATCAATCCCCTTAGAGTAGAGGGAAAGGCACGATAGAGGACCGCATCCGATACTCCATGGAACATCATGATGAACCTGAAGCTGCTCAAATGATCGTCAGAATCGGTGGATCCATGGTACGGCTCAATGGTGGGAAGCTTAACATGAGGGGAAATTACTTCCCTCATGATCCTCTCGGAGAAGGGGATGCCCTGCTCCACTTTCGGCTAGGATGGAGGAGCTTGCTTGGCGGCGTCTAACTCCCGACGCCATTCTCGCTGCATCTCCTGCATCTGTTGCCTGATCCCTTCATTCAGAGTGGTATGAGGGATCGGATGAGGAGAAGATGGCAGCGGCATCGAATCTTAGGAAGACACCGGGGAGGGGGAGCGAACTCACCTGGATCTGAGCGAGCTTTTTCCTCCAGCTTGCTGCAGCACTGGCTTCGCCCTTACAGGCTGGTGACCGCAATCCGCCTCTCCAGGCAGATCGGAAGAGGAGATCGCAGGTGGAGCAGAGGCAGCGGCCTCCTCGCGAGGCTGAGAAGCAGGAACAGCAGGGCCAGGAATCGCCTGGAATCCCTGGACCAACTGTGTCAATGCTTGGACCTGCTGAAGCAGAGTGACGAACTGGTCCAGAGTTACCGCCGTTGCTGGTGGCGAAGGAGCTTCAGCTGGTGGTGGTAGCGGTGGTGCCGCCCCACTAATCGGATTAGGCCTTTGAGAAGCAGCCTGATCTTGAGCCTCAAAGGTGGCTCTCTTTCGATTGGCCATTGGAGGATGTTTCCTCTGGTTCTTGAGTCTTGTCTTCTGGATTACAAGTTTATGAGACTTGAGGCCCTTCCTCTAGCGCCAATCTGTTGCCGCGAAAATCCATTCTCTGACTCAGGTGCGCTTCTGGCTCCTGATCCGGATGCAGATCTCACCGCCTCGGGATGGAACCTATAAGACAGTCCGCACGCAGAGGGTGTTGTAGGGGTTGCCCTCTGCGGAGGACCCTTCGATGCTTAAGTCAGTGGACATTCATAGCAAGCAGATGTGAGGAGAAGACTCTCACAGAGGAGCTCCTTTTTTGGCAGGTGTTCTCTCTCGAGAGCTACGAGCTCAGGGGGAAATTCCATGGAGTATGAGAGCAAGTGTAAGAACTGTGTAAAGAATGGGTGTAGAATGGTCATACCTGAGGGGCTTGAGGGTGGTGGTATTTATAGGCGATCACCTGATTCCTTGGACATGCTCTGAATGAGGTTTGAAAGCTGTTAGGATTCGAATCAAGTTTGATATGAGGCCAGTAGGGTCCGTATCTTGTCAGTTAGGGGATCGATGGCTGGGAGAGCTGGTTGATACCTTGAGATTCAGTGATTACATAGACCTAGGCCACTCTTGCGGGCCCTAAGCCACTTCTGGATATGATTCCCCGCCTGGAATTTTATTCAGTTATAGTGGATTCAAATTCTTATGCGCCAGATTCCGCAGAGGTATTTTGAATGCCGTGGTTCAGCCTGAATAAGGAATAACTTGTTTCCCGAGGTATAGAAGGGATCGGCTTGAATGGCCGAGGCATTGCCAGCCCGGATGGCCGAGGCATGAAGATAGCTTGAGCTACCGAGGAATGGTTTGGCTCGGGTTTCCGAGGTATGAAGATAGCTCGGGTTACCGAGGAATGGCTCGGCTCGGTTGACCGAGGTATGGAAACAGTTTGGGTTGCCGAGGTGATCCAACTTTGTCAGAGGTGATTTGGCTTCGTCGCTTGGATGTTATGCCAGCTGGCTAGCAGGGTATTTGGATTGGGCATGACCCAATCATCGATATGGGTAGTCAATAATGCAATGATAATTTTACCCCTCATCAATTGTCAAGCTTACCGCCGACTTGGCCCAGGCTCAGAAAGAAGCCGAGGATAGGCAGTTGAGAATTGATGACACCATGAAAAAGGTACAGTGGTATAAGGAGGATAAATTAAAGGCTCTCAGATCAAGAAGATGAAGGAGGATACGGCTCGGCGGGATGAAGAGGTATGGCTCGAACTATTATGCTTCACCCACTTTATGCTTCTTTTCTAACTGCCATTAGTTCGGTCAACCTTGCTTTTTTAGTGAACAAGATTATGGTCGATGCTAATGATCGAATAATGGCTTTGAGAAGAGAGCTTGTTCGGACTTGCTGAGGTAAGAGAGATTGCTTGACCCTATTGAGGTAGTAAGAGTTGGTCGGTCTTACCGAGATATAAGAGGATACTTGGCTTCGCCGAGGCTCATCAATGAATGGTTCGATTTGTTGAGGTGAAGGAGACTAATTGGCTTCGCCGAGGTTCTTCAATAGCTCGGTTTCTCCCAAACCTCCTTGATATTTCATTTCTTCCAAGGCATTTATTTCGCCATCAATGCGCTAGCTTTTTTGATATGGGTTTATTTTCCGTATATGTCAAGTAACCCATTGCCAGTCAGGTCACGCGCCTTGCATTTAAAGCATGGCAAAGATCGAGGAGAGATCTTTTATTGTTTCTCGTTTATTGTTTCTTGTAGCGCAAGGGGAGACCCCTCGTATGTTTGGTGAGGCCACTCGGGTGGCGACACATGGTCAATCCATCAGTTTCAAAAGTGCTTCCTTCATTTGGTAAAAAAGGAACTCTTCGGATTTCACCCAGAGAGGAGCGAGCAACACATGGCCTAATAGGGCTGAGGTATGACGATCGGCGCGCTTTGAATCCCAAAATTTCCTCCTTATTAATGGGGTTGTCCCTCGCCTGATGGCTATAAAAAGGGGGAGAGTAGGAGGCGTAGAGCATAGTCAAAGAGCCTCTTTACTTCTTTACTGAGTGCAGAAAGAAGCTTGTGAGGTTTTCTCATGTCGAAGTTAAAGGCCGAAGGGTCAGCCTTTCCGTTTGAGATTTGGCTTGGATTTAATAGTTCGGATGAAGAAGTTGTTGAAAAGTAAGTCACTCCCAAGAGATCAAGGATCATGCCTTCTCCTCGGTGTTTAAGTGTAAGGAATAAGAAGGAGAAGAAAAAAAAGAAGGAAGGAGCTGTGGAGGCCATACGTAAAGTGCAAGGGAGAATATATAGAGGTCATACGAAAAACGCATAAGGGCATTTCCGCATGGCTCTATACATCTATTGTGGAACTACATAGGCCACAGTGGAAATGCTATTTTTGATGGGCCTCGACTTTCACAGACTTTCCATCAATCATGGTAGCCGCCGCTTGAAGATCCATCAGGTGGCTTCTTAGTGGATGGAAAGCCGAAGGTAAGTTTCTTCATGTTGCTTCTTCTTTTCATATCTTTGTTCGATGTTCTGAAGATTGCAATTCAATGGGGTTCTCTTTCTGGAGTAGAAGCCCTTTTCAATGCGACGTCCGTAATTGTAATCCCTCATTTATCAAAAAAAATTTTATATTTTTTGTGCTGTAATGTACTTGTACTGCCTTATAATAGGCTACAATGCTGTCTTGTAATAGGCTATACAATGTAACATCTTGAAATGAATAAAAGGATTCTTTTTTCCAAAGTTAGCTTTTTGAATTCTGTTTTTTCTAAGTGTTTGTAATTTTATCGTATCATTGTCTCCAGCCTCTTTCGAGGAATAAAAAAATGCTCAAACACACCAAATTTTAGATTTTTTGACTTGGCTGAATTTATAAGAAAGGCTCGGGCTTGCTAAGATACAAGAATCTCCAACAATATAGGAAAAGCTCATACCTATCGAGACATAGGAATCCCCAATAGTATAAGAAAGGTTCGAACTTGCCAAGACATAGAAATCTCCAATAGTATAAGGAAGGTTCGAACCTGCCGAGTCATAGGAATATCCTATAAGGCATTTCTTTGCTTAGAAAAACACTTAGGGCCCGTTTGGTAGCCGATTTGGATTGAATTTTTTATTTTTAAAAATAAGAAATCCAACCCATAATATAAAAAATGTGTTTGATTAAACCATTTTTGAAAATACTTTTTTTAAACGATTCTAAAAATCTAAAGGAATTTGAAAAACGTTTCTTCAAATTCATCACAAATGTTTCTAGATCTTATCCCCTCTTCCTCAAAATGTCCAAAACTTGTTCCTTCTTTCCGTGACCTTTTGCCTTCTTCCCGCGACCTTTTTCTTCATTGCTGTCTTTCTCTACACGATCTGCGGCTTCCTTTTTCTTCGATTTATGCTTCATCAACGATCCTATTGTGCTGCGCCTCGAAATCTTTGGCAAAGAAGGATCCGTTTAGCAGATATGTGCTTCATCGACTTCTTCCGAATTGGGGTTCTAGTGCGTTCTTGTCGCATCCGCCTCTTCTTCTCTTGTTGTTCGTCTTGCAAATTTATGATATATTATTAAGAGGATATATAGATAGAAAAAAAGGATATTTCTTTAACGTATTGAAAGTATGGGAAAGGATTGTCTTTTGTAATGCTAAGATTTCAATAAATAAGATAAAAATTTTAATGGGTAGTTATTAGGCACTTTAAACCCATGCATGTATTTGCTTTTATTTTTAATTAAAATTATTATTTTTCACCATTCTCGAAGGGGCAGCATTTTGAATGTGGGCGTACGATGGGCCAAGTTAATGTGCCTGGCAGCATGCATTGATGCTGTCATTGGTTGATGTACTAGACGTGTGGGCTGTGGGGTTTTTTTGTCCCCATGTGAAAGACTTCATAACCTTCAATGAAGCATGATGCCTAAGAAAGATCCTTGGGAATGGTATTTTTTAATTATATATAAATAAAAGAATAAAAGCTATAAATAATATGCTTGTCATGAGAAATGCTGTAAGAAAAGAGAAAGATAAATTTCAATGTAGGAGGTGATAATTTTCAAGTAGAAAGCACCTTCAGCACAAACAATATAATGGTGTAGTGAGCAATCTAGTAATGCAGCCCAAATAACTTTTATCTAGCATATAATTGGATAAGGTTGAAATAAAAAAAAAATTCATAAAAAAATTCTTATAAAGAACAAATAATATGGAAAGCTTATTGATGTATGCAATATGATCATGCTTTTAATGTATGCACCATACCATATAAAAACTAATATTGATGATGAAAATTTTTATGCAAAAAGAGTAGAAGAATTCAATTTTAAACTGAAAATTTGTAGTTATAGAAGAAAATGCATTTTTCTATAAGAAAGGATGTTTTATTAGATGAATGTTATTGATGTCAATTAAAAATTTATTAATATAGGGTGACAATTATTTTTAATAATCAATGAAATATGATAGTGGAATGCAATATAATGGTGCGGTGAGCAATCTATTAATGCAACCGAAGAACCTTTTATCTACCATATGTTTGAGTAAGGTTGAAGCAAAACTTAAAAGGAATTCAAGTATTCATAAGGAGATTCTTATATAAAACAAATAATATAAAACAATTATTTTTGCATGTATGGCCTTTATTGTTATTTGTTGAACATGTAAATTTGTTATTCATTTTGTTTGTTGTTTTGAATAATTTGTGGGATGGCAATCAACATTGATGATTTCGATGACATTGCCCAATGGCCTCTTCTAATTGAGAATGAATTTATACATTTGTTACATGAAGAGGCCAAGAAAGGCCCGAAGACATCAACCTTAGATAAAAAGAGTTGGGTTGCCATTGACACTGCTTATTTTCTAAGTATGCTAAAAGGTATATTGTACATAAACTGAAATCAAGTACAATCATTTGCGGAAGTTGCATCGTGAGTTTGGAAAACTGTTGGAATATATTGGCATGGGTTGGGATCCTAATACTAACACAGTCCATGCACCTGATGATGTTTGGGATGCATACCTTAAGGTATGAAAATTATAAAGTTAGTCTTTATATTTGATTTGACATTAATTAATTATGATGTATCACTAATATACTTGATTGGTAATGTATAAAAATTTTTTTTTGCGAAGCGTTTTAGAAGGAAAGGCCTTGACAATTATCACATTCTTGGTGAAATTTTTAATAACACAACTGTAATCGGTCAAATGCATTATGCTTCCACTCAAGAGCCACCACACTCTGATGATGAGAGGCAGTTAGAAGAGTTTTTGCATTCTAGAGCCCATGTTGATATTGAAATAGAGGGGGCGATACACTGCCTGAAGGGAAGGCTACTAGTGGCCATGTCACAAGATGTAAAGTTGTTCATGGGCACTCTGATCAGCGTTCTAAGAGGGAAGGAAGATCTTCTAAACTATTACACTTGGATGATGCCTTTGAAGCATGGACTAAATCTTTAAGTGCAAAGACCGAGGCATTATTAGCTAAGGCTGAACAAATGCGAAATTAAGAAGCTAGTAGTTCAAAGCCATATTCCATAGATTCCTGTATGGATGCATTGGAAGCCCTGGGAGATGTGTCAGATGAGGCTTACTTACAATAAAGCCTGTGAAAAGTTTGTTATGGCTGAGTGGAGGAATATGTTTCTCAAAATGTCCGATGAACAAAAGAGAAAGTGGCTTAATGGGTTGAAATAATTTTAAGTGTTAGTGTTTTGTTTAAACTTTATTTATATTTGCATAAAAACAATATGCTTGTTTATGTTCTTTGATGGCACTAGTGTTTTGTTTTTAACTCTACTTATGTTAGATGGAAGAAATATCATGTTTTTGAATTATGCAATTGAGTTTGTGGTATTATTATTTTTCTTCCTATCATATTATGCATGACATCATGGACAATATGTTTGCTGATTTTAATACATGTACAGTTGATGGCAAATATCAAAGATGACTCAAGTGATTCTAATTCATCTACAGACATAGAGGATATGATTGGACCTATTTTACTGATCAGAGAGTACGTGAAAAATTTTACAAATACGATTGACAAACAGCCATGTAGAACATCAGACTTATCAGGTCGTCAATATATGCTAGAATTATTAAATGGACATGAAGATAGATTATTTGACTCATGTAGAATGGATAAGAGTATGTTTCATGCATTATGTCACACGTTGAGGACAATGGATCTCTTCCAAGATACCAAAATAGTTTCCGTTGAAGAGGCATTAGGTATGTTTTTGGTAACAGTATGTCACAACATTCGGAATAGAATTATTGCCAAAAGATTTCAACATTCGATGGAAACTGTTTCTCACCCGTTTAGTAGAGTTTTGAAGGCAATCAATTGTTTAGCACCACATGTAATCCAACCTTGAGCTATTGAAGACACACCACCTAAAATCCTAGCCAGTCCTAAATACTACCCATGGTTCAAGGTAACTTATTCTATATATTTATAATTAATATTGTTTCATATATTGGTCACAAATGTATTTGCCTAAATATTTTTTTTTTGATGAAATCATATAGGATTGCATTGGAGCTATCGATGGAACTCATATTAGTGCATGGGCACCTGCCTCAAAACAAATACCATTCAGAGGTAGAAAAGTGTTGGTCACCCAAAATATAATGTGTCTGTTCATTTGACATGCTATTTATGTTTGTATACACTGGATGGGAAGGGACTGCTAACGACTCAAGAGTTTTTCTTGATGCTATAACAAGAGAAGAGAATCAATTTCCATGGCCTAGAGAAGGTTGGCATAATACATATGCTCATTCATTATATTACTTATGTTATGGCATTTAATTTTTTGAATGAAGCTAATATGTCTATTTTGAATAGGAAAATATTATGTTGTTGATGCTGGGTACACAAATATGCCTGGATTTTTGTCTCTATATCGAGGTGAGCGTTATCATTTACAAGATTATAGAGGGTGAGGTAGACAACCTACAGGACCAATGGAGTTGTTTAACTAGGAACATTCTGATGCAGGACCGATTCGCATGCAAGAAATTTTTTTTAATGATTAATAATTACAATTGATTATTCTCCCAAAGTAATAGCCTAAGAGGGATTCAGAAAAATTCACAGTAAATCCGCACGCGAAACAATTCCTAAAAAATAAGAAAAAAGGACCGCCGAGGCTAAGAAGCCCCGATAGGGCTTGCTGTCCTACAATAAAGTTACTAGTAGATTAGATAGGTGTACCTGGCAAGAGGGGGAAGATCAAAGTGTTGAAGGGGTTGCTCTGCCTGGCGGATGCACCCTAAATGATCAAGCCTTGAGCCCACGGATCTGCGGCCAAGTATCCGCTGACCTGGATGATAATCACCTTGAATCCTGGATTCGTGGCTACTGAGGGATCTGCAAGATCACCATACAATGGTTAAAGAATAATAAAGAAAATTTAGAATAGAGGCAAAGAGACAAAAAAGGAGTAGAGAAAAGAGGAGGCCGGCCAAGAGCTCTTAGGCGTCCACTATTGGAAGACAAAGGTGGTGGCCAGGGTTTCTCCTGAAGATTTGGGATGTTGGCATGCGCAAGAGGAGGGAAACAAGAGCACCAGAGAACCAATTAACAAAAATTACAATAACTCAAACTTGGATTGATTAATTAATAATAAAAGATACATCATTCATACAAGAGGGTCTCTTTTATAGAGCAAGAGACTTGGGGCCCAAAAAAATATAGATATGAAAGAGAGAAAGAAAAAAAAGGCGTCCTAATCAAATTTGGCCTGAAATCTACAGCGTCCAGATGAGGAAGGTGATCTTCTAGATGCAATTAGCGGCAGCTGGATTCGCATGAAATTGTGGCATCCAGATGAGGCAGGTGATCTTCTAGATATGATTGAGATGCAATTAATGGCAGCTTAATTTGGCATGAAATCTGCAGCGTCTAGATAGGAAGGTGATCTTCTAGATGCAATCAGCGACAGCTGGATTCGGCATGAAATCTGTGGTGTCCAGATGAGGAAAATGATTATCCAGATCGAAAAGGTTGCTTGCTCGGCTAGATGGCATGTGGGCTGCTTGAAGTAAGTGTAGCACCAACTTGAATTTAGCAGCTGCTCTGTCTGACTGTGATGGCCTTGTCTTCTGCTTCAATACTGATGTCTCCTCTTGTAAGCTGATGAACTTACTACAGGACTCACATTAAAATAAACTGAACTGGATAGGACTCAATTTAGAATAAAATAAACTGGACGAGACTTAAAATAAATTAAACTTTATTTCTCAACTCAAGACTTGAATCATAATTAATCAGATATCCACAGAGGGTTAAGAATCCTCTGCTTGATCCTGGTGCATGCACCAATTCTCCCGGGATGGGAAGAACTCAACCCCGTCGAGTATGGGTCATTCTGGCTCTGGTATCTCTCTAGTAGGTCTGGGTTGAGGTGTTGCAAGTCCTCTCGAGTAATCTATGAATCGTCAGATTCGGGGCGACCCTGCCATCGGACCTGGGTCATGATTCTCATGAATGTGCTAGGTGCATTTGATAGTCCAAAAGGTATCACGACCCACTCAAACAGACCATCTCTAGTCTTAAATGCAGTCTTCCACTCATCCCCTGGTCTAATTCTAACCTGATGGTAGCCACTCTTAAGGTCTATTTTGGAAAAGATAGTGGCACTCATCATCATGTCTAATATATCATCTAGTCTGGGGATAGGGAACTTATACTTGATAGTGATTTTGTTGATGGCCCTACTGTCCATGCACATTCTTCAGGTACCATCCTTCTTAGGGGTTAATAGTGCAGGAACTATACAAGGACTTAAGCTCTCCCTAATGAAACCTTTCCTAAGCAATTCTCCCAGTTGTTTTTGTAGTTCTTGATGCTCAGTGGGGTTCATCCTATAATGAGGAAGGTTTGGGAGGGTAGATCTTGGGATCAGGTCAATGGCATGTTGGATGTTTCTCAGGGGTGGTAACTGATCAGGCAATTCTTCAGGGAAGACATCCTTAAACTCTTTTAGGATCTCATTACTTCTGGGGGTTGTTCCTTTTGGACTGATTCATAGATCTCTTTAGTCATCAAAATCCAGACAGGATTACCCTCAGTGATGTCCTTTTCTAATTCCTTAGCTTTAATCAGATTAACTCTTGGCTTGCTATCCTTAAGGTTGCTAGATCCTTTCTTGATTGGGTCCCTAGGTGGAGTTGGATGTATCACATACTTGTTCCCATTGTGTTTAAAAGAGCAGATGTTGGATCGACCAAACAAGGTGGCATCGTGATCGTAAAGCCAAGGTCGACCTAATATAATACTACTAACACCCATAGGAATTACATCGCACCAGACCTTTTCCTCATAATTTTACAATTTGATTAGTATTTGGCATCTGGATTTGATTGGGATAGAGGTGGAATCTACCCACGAGACCTTATAGGGATTAGGATGGGGAACTGTGGTCAATCCTAATAACTTAACTGTATTGGTAGAGACAGCATTGACACAACTCCCGCTATCCACTATGATCTTGAGCACCTTATCCCCTATCTTAACAAAAGTCTGTAGGATGTTAGTCCTACGCCAATCTTCCTGTCCTTAGTTTGAGTTGGGTCAAGATACATCTAACCACTCCTAGTAGGTCTTCGACTCAAATGTTTCCTCCTCTCCATCATACTCATCTATCATATGGGTATCAGCCTCATAGACCTCTCCCTCAGCCTCAACTAGGGACTCGGATTCAGTCTCAGGTAACTCATTTATATGAAGGGATCTGACTGGGCACTGGATGATCATATGTCCCGGTTTGTTGCATCTAAACATTTGAGCTGGGGGTTAGAATTTCTTTGGACCTCTACAGATTTGTCCTTATCCTTTCTTGGGGTATAGGGGTACTATTCTGGGGTCGACTCAACTCAGTTCGGCTTGTACTGGGTCGGCTAGTGTTGGGTCGACTTGGGAAAGTCTGACGGGGGTCTGAGTACTGGGTAGGTCTGGATGACTAGGATAGGCCTGGCTAGATCATGGATATGGGCTAGGGCTCTTGGTAGCCTCTGATCTACGATAGGGTGGCCCTCTCTAAAAATGTTCATAATTCCTAGCAACTTGGTAAGCTTCTTCTAAATCGTGTACCCTTCTTAGGTAGAGTTCTCTTTGAATATCTTCTCTCAGGCCATACCTAAACTTGGATAGGGTGACTTCCTCAAATTGAACGATATTACACCTCATGGTAAACTCTTGGAATGTAGCAATGTATTCATTCACAGTTTTACTACCCTGAATTAATCCCTGCCACTGGTCCAATAGGCTTGTTCATACGATGTGGGGACATAATTGGACCTAAGTCTAGCCTTCATGGCGTGCCAGGTGACTATGGGGTCTCTTCCCTCTAATAATTGCCTTCGCTCTAAAGTGGCCCAGTATAACCTAGCCTGTCGTACTAACTTGAGCTTGGCAAACTTAAACTTACGCTCTTCAGACATGTTGTACCATCAAAGTACTAGTCCATCCCTTCCTCCCAATCTAGGTAGTCCTTAGGGTCCATAGAGCCATCGAAAGTAGGTGCTTCAAGTCTGACACTTCTAAGGGCTCTTTCTTCTTGGTCTACTGCCTCATGATTGGGTCTCCTAGGGAGGACATCTAGGATTGGATCAGGTCGAAGTGGTCTCCTAGGGTTTGGCCTTATGTAGAGGTCAGGCTGTTGGGCTCCCCTAGGATGAGGTGGGGTCTCATGATCAAACTCAGTGTGGGCTCACGGGCTTCTTCTAGGATGCCCAACCTAGTTTCGACTTGATCGAACCTGGACCCTAATTTAGCCTCAAATTGCTTGATGTCTTGGTTCATTTGGGCTAGTTGTTCAGTGATGATCCTTAAGTGATCATCAATGCTTTGATTAGCCATGGGTTAGCCTATAATGGAGGTGGTGATGGTGAAAAGATGCTCCTGATCTAGTGCACATGCAAGCACAATCAAGCATACAAGACTCAGACTACTCGGACTACGGTATGCTAGACCTAGTCATCCAGAGTAAAGGATTTGGCTTAATGCAAGCCAATCTAACAGTAACTCTTCAATTGGCCAGTTGGGATAGGTGGAAGGGGGGGCTCGTCCCGCAAATTGTAGGTGCCTAATTAGAAGAGCCCCAACACTCGCTTAAGTCGTTTGACATTTGACCTCCCTTCTAGACACAAATTTCAGAGCACACGCCAGATTGATTTGTCTAGTCTCCTTCAGTACACTAAACCGACTGTTGGTGTCCCTAGCCCTCTAGGGCAAATGTCAATTAAGTTGTTACTCAGTTTTAGATTAGAGGCTTGGGATCGGAATGCACGGGTGGTTGTTTTGGACCAAAAAAGGGGTCTCAATCCCTCCCTTATCTGACATCAATGAAAGCCCTTAAGAGTAATTTAATGCAGATGAATGACATGTAAAACACAACCCTAATCCAGAAATCTAAATAGCAATAAATCTTAGAATTTTTTTTTCACAGATCAATTAAATCCTCAAAAATTAACAAAATCTCAAGAATTTTTATATTTTTTATGAGTAATCAGGCATGCAATTAATTCATAGATTGAATTAAATTTAAAAAATAAAAAAAATACTTTAAATTATAATAAATCTAGAAAAATAAATTTTATAATTTTCTGATGTGTATGCAGAGAAACAATTCAATTAACAGATGATATACTGATAATAACGTAACTTAAAATTAAGCCCTAACTATGCTCTGATACCAAACTGATGCAGGACCGATTCGCATGCAAGTAAATTTTTTTAATAATTAATAATTGTAGTTGATTATTCTTCCAAAGTAATAGCCTAAGAGGGATTCAGAAAAATTCACAGTAAATCCGCACGCAAAATAGTTCCTAAAATAAAGGAAAAAGGACCGTCGAGGCTAAGAAGCCTCGGTAGAGCTTGCTCTCCTACAATAAAATTACTAGTAGATTAGAGGGATGTACCTGGCAAGAGAAAAAAGATCAAAGTATTGAAGGGGTTGCTCTGCCTGGCGATGCGCCCTAGATGACCAAGCCTTGAGCCTACGGATCTGCGACCAAGTATCCGCTGACCTGGATGACGATCACCTTGAATCCTAGATTCGTGGCTACTGAGGGATCTGCAAGATCACCATACAATGGTTAAAGAATATAAAGAAAATTTAGAATAGAGGCAAAGAGACAAGGAAGGAGTAGAGAAAGGGGAGGCGGCCAAGGGCTCTGGGCATCCACTATTGGAAGACAAAGGTGGCGGCCACTATTGGAAGACAAAGGTGGCGTCAGGGTTTCTCCTGGAGATTTGGGATGTTGGCACGCGCAGGAGGAGGGAAACAAAGCACCAGAGAACCAATTAATAAAAATCACAATAACTCAAACTTGATTGATTGATTAATAATAAAAAATATATCATTCATACAAGAGGGTCTCTTTTATAGAGCAAGAGACTTGGGGCCCAAGAAAATATAGATATGGAAAGAGAGAAAAGAAAAAAAGGTGTCCTAATCAAATTTGCCTGAAATCTGTAGCGTCCAAATGAGGAAGATGATCTTCTAGATGCAATCAGTGGCAGCTGGATTCGGCATGAAATCTATGGCATCCAGATGAAGCAGTGATCTTCTAGATATGATTGAGATGCAATCAGCGGCAGCTTAATTTGGCATGAAATCTGCAGCGTCTAGATGAGGAAGGTGATCTTCTAGATGCAATATGGCAGCTGGATTTGGCATGAAATCTGTGGCGTCCAGATGAAAAATGATCATCCAGATCGGAAAGGTTGCTTGCTATGTTAGGTGGCATGTGGGCTGCTTGAAGTAGGTGTGGCATCAACTTGAATTTAGCAGCTGCTCTGTCTGACTGTGATGGCCTTGTCTTCTGCTCCAATATGATGTCTCCTCTTGTAAGCTGATGAACTTACTACATGTCTCACATTAAATAAATTGAACTGGATAGGACTCAATTTAGAATAAAATGAACTGGACGAGACTCAAAATAAATTAAACTTTATTTCCCAACTCAAGATTTGAATCATAACTAATCAGATATCGTAGAGGGTTAAGAATCCTTTGCTTGATCCTGATGCCTGCACCACATTCATCTTTATGAAATGTTATTGAACGATGCTTTGGGGTGTTGAGGCTTGATTTCCAATACTAAAAATGATGCCTAACTATCCTGTTGTAAGCAACGTAGAATTCAATTGCTTGTTGTGTGTTGCATAATTTTATTAGAATGCATACAACGGCAAATAAAATGTTTAATGAATATTTTGTTGAAGATCTTATAGTTCTTGATGAAGAAAGTATATCAGTGAGACAAGAAGTTCCTGATATTGATATGAGTCGAACAAATGTGAGTCAGATGGGAATTACCAGAGATGATATTGCAGGAGCAATGTGGCTGAACTTTGCTCAACATAATGTTTGTGATGTGTATGCTTGAATTATTAACTACAATGCAATATAGGATCTTTGTTTGTGTTTTCCTTAAAAGTTCTAACTTAACCTTTTTTGCTTTGCATGAGAATTGGTTGGTACGTGAATTATTTATTCAGTATACTTAGGTATGTCAACAAATTTTGAGCAGTCAATCTTGTATACGGATTTTAAGAATTAACTCTTTTAAAAAATTCTTTCAAAATTATAACTTTTATTATTCCGATGGACTGCAGGTACATATGATGATAAAGAGGCTGCTGCTAGAGCTTATGACAATTGCAATGAAAGGAAGAGGAGTTGGGCTGTAGTAATTGGACAAAGAACTGTTATTGGTTGTATTTTTCAATTTAAGATGGAAGGTGTTGTCTTTCTCTGCTCTCCAAGTGGGTGCTAGTATTTGTATTGACTGGATTCTCTTTCATCGGGCACTTAGATTGCCAAACCCTTGACATTTTGTTTGTCGATTCTGACATTTTTTTATTGACCAGCATTGTTTTGAGATTGGACAAAGAGGATGGTAGTGGAATTATCTTGTTGGATATAAGATTACCTTCTAAATCTTTTTTGTTATGACACTTTTAATTCATTGTCTAAAATCATATAATTCATTGTTATTATTGGATATAAGATTATCTTCTACAATGCATTAACCTCAAGGATGAGCATATTAGGGGCATTGTCTAAAATCACTCGGAATCAGATGTGACTGCTAGTCTATATAATTCATTGTCATTATTGGTTTGAAACTTCATAAGGTATGGACTAATTCATCAAATCTTACATTATAAAATCATTAGATGTATTGTTAATGCCATAGGAAATAAGTTTCTAATAACACAGCCAAACAAGTTTTCACTATTTTGAAGTCTCAAAAATAGTTTTTAAAAATATCAATCAAACAAGTTTTCATTGTTTTTAAAAAGAAAAATAGTTTTCTGAAACAGCAACCAAACAAGTTTTTATTTTTTAAGTTCAAAAATATTTTCAAAATACCAACAAATGTATTCTCGAATACTAAAAATTAACATAATACAACTTAAATTTTTGGATATACATATTTTTGAAAACAATATTCTGAATCACGAACCAAATAGGGCCTTAGTTTTTTAAGATTCAGATGAATGTACCCGATTGAATGAAATTCATAGATCGTTGAGAGATAGAAACTTAGCTTTTGCTAAGTCTTATTTCGTTTAGCTTGTCGTCACTCACAAGTTATTTTGGCGATGCTAAACTTTAGAGAAAGTGTATTTAACTCATTTTAGATTGTAAGAAGACCTGGGCGGCCTTGCCATTATTCAACGAAGGTTTGGTCGTGTGAAGTTTCTTGAGGGTTTTTACTTAATTTGCTGAGGTTAGGGGAAATTGCTCAGACGTGCTGAGAATTGCTCGATCCACTGAGGTTTGGAGAGAATTTACCTTGCTCTACCAAGATACGAAGATTGTTACTCGGAGAATGTTTGCTCGAAGAGAGTTGCTCGGCCGTGCTGAGGTTCGAAGAAAGTTGCTTGATCATGCTGAGGTACAAAAAAAGTTGTTTGGCCCTGCTGAGGTACGAAAAAATTGTTAACCATGCTAAGATTTGAAGAAATATTTTACTTGGCCCTATCAAAGTACAGAGAAAGTTGCTCGACCATGCCAAGGTTTGAAGAAATATTTTACTTGGCCCTACCAATGTACGGAGAAAGTTGCTCGACCGCGCTAAGGTATGGAAAAAGTTGCTCAGCCATGCCGATATTCGAAGAAATTTTTTACTTGGTCCTGTCAAGGTACGAAGAAAGTTGCTCGACCGTGCTGAGGTATGAAGAAAGTTGCTCGCCATGCTGAGGTTCGAAAAAAATATTTTACTTGGCCCGCTGCCAAGGTACGAAGAAAATTGCTTGGCCATACCAAGGTACGAAGAAAGTTACTCAGCCCTGCCGAGGTTCGAAGAAATATTTTACTTGGCCCTACCAAGGTACGAAGAAAGTTGCTCAACCATGCCAAGGTACAGAAAAAGTTGCTTGGCCGTGCCGAGGTACGGAGAAAGTTGCTTGCCCTATCGAGATTCAAAGAAATTTTACTTGGCCCTGCCAAGGTACAGAAAGGGACCCATGGGTCATTGATTGGGCGAAACCTATTTTGCATCAACAACTTTGGGAGAGTGATTGAGATAGGAGTATTTCAAGTTTTAAAAGTAAAGTTTCATTATTGTGAGCAGAATGGGCTTGGTTTAGGTATACCTCACTGGTGTTATATTCGAAGGTTATCTGCATTCCATGTCTGAGGGATAGATTTTTCGTCCAGATCTTAAAGTTTGAGGTGCTGGGTCTGATGACCTCCGCAACTTGGTAGGGGCCTTCCCAGTTTGGGAATATCTTTCCTTATTCCAATAGTTTGAAAAGACATTTTGCGAAGCATAAGGTCGCCCGGAAGGAACAACTTTCCTTTGACTTAGGAGGAATGATACTGAACTACTCGTTGTTGGTAGGCAACCATTCGGATCCGAGCTTTTTCTTTAACTTCTTCTATTAAGTCGAGATTGGTTTAGAGCTGCCCGTCGTTCAACTCCTCCAAATAATTCTTCACTCATGGCAAAGGTAATCCTAGTTTCATAGGAATGACGGCTTCAGTGCCAAAGACCATTCTGAACGAAGTTTCTCTGATGGAGATTCTCTGGATGGTTCGGTAAGCCCATAGAATATGATGGAGTTCATCTGCCCAACTGCCTCGGGCTCTATTGAGCTGAGCCCTACAATAAGGTTCAATTTGTTGCCTTTGCCTCACCATTGGCCTGAGGGTGTCCGAGTGAAGTAAGCTGATGATTAATGCCATGGTCTTCACAAAACTCCCAAAATTTTGGATTGTCAAATTATTGGCCATTGTTGGTCATTATAGTATGTGAAAGGCCGAACCAAAAAATCCTTAGCTAAGTAATCGATTGTCATAAACAGAACTTCTTGGCTTCAACCAACTTGCTAAAGTAATCGATTGTCATAAACAGAAACTTTCTCTGTCCTGTAGCAAGTAAAAAGGGGCCAAGAATGTCCATTCCTACTTGGCAAAAGGCCAAATGGACAAGATCAATGTCAAGTGAGCAGAGGAAAGCCTCTGGATATTGGAGTGCCTTTGGCATGAATCACAAGTTCAAACAAGATCATCAGAATCCTTCTGCATGGTGGGCCAATAGTACCCTTGATGTAACACTTTGTGACATAAGGCTCGGCCACCAAGATGACTATCGCAAATGCCTTCATGAACCTCCCGTAAAGCATAGTCAGCTTCTGACAATCGAAGGCATTTATGCAACGATATGGAGAAGGATCGCTTGTACAACTGATCATCAAGTAGGACATAGTGAGATACTTGCATCTTCAGTTTCCTTGCCTCCTTTCTATCCACCGAAAGAGATCCTTTTTTATATATTTGAGGATGGGATCGAACTAAGATGGTTCGGCCTCGATCAGCATTACTCGATCAGCATCGGCAATGTTGGACTTCTCGAGGACTTTCAAGTAAAATTTTTGCTCGAGGTCCATCGAATCCATAGTGTCTAGGCGAGATAAAAGGTTGGCGTGTGCATTTTTGGCCCTTAGGATCTGAATAACTTTAAGTTAAAAAAAATTAATGGACAAGTCACGCACCTTTGAAGATATAGAACCATGTTTGGTTTTTGGGCTTCAAATTCTTCTCGTACATGGCCGGAAACCAGCTGTGAGTCAGTGTAGACATTCAATATCATCACTTTTAGGTTGCAAGTGATTCAAAGTCCGGCAAGCAGAGCCTCGTACTCAGCTTCATTATTGGAGATTGTGAAGAAGAAGCGGATGCCATACTTGAATGTTGCTTTTTCGGACTGGTGAGGACTAAACCGGCGCCAGAACCATTTGCACTGAAAGATCCATCCACA
Organism: Calamus simplicifolius; assembly: GCA_900491605.1. Classification (NCBI taxonomy): domain Eukaryota; kingdom Viridiplantae; phylum Streptophyta; class Magnoliopsida; order Arecales; family Arecaceae; genus Calamus; species Calamus simplicifolius. The sequence goes on along the minus strand of UESW01003945.1, from coordinate 1,289,376 downwards.
TGAAGCAGTCACAAAGCTTCAGGTTTTGGCTACTCAGAGATCTTCAAAGTGGAGCCATCCTCTGACATGGTGCACTCAAGGAAAAAGTCTGCCAGAACTTGCGCCTTGATGGCAGGATGAGGCTAATACCAGATGTCATGCTCGCTCAACTTGACGGCGCACTTTGACATCCTTCCAGACACTTCTGAATGAAGAAGAACCAACTTAATAGGTTGGTTGGTTAAGACTACCACAGTATGTGCCTGGAAATAAGAACGCAGCTTCTGAGCAGATGTTATCAAAGCCAACACCATCTTTTGCTCCGAGTGTACCTTGTTTAGCATCACAGAGCAATATGCTGACATAGCAGACATGCTTTTGGAGTTTGTTCTCCTCTCGGATCAGCACAACCTAACGACATTCTTTGATGCTGCTAGGTATAGATATAAAATTTTTACAAGCCTCGGACTGCTGAGGAGTGGTGATGAACCAAGGTACCTTTTAAGATCCTCAAAGAGTTTCTAGCAATCTGGAGTCCACCAAAAGTTTTTAGCTGACCGAAGTGCTTTAAAAAAGGGAAGACACTTCTTGGCCGATTGGGCAACGAAGCGGTTGAGGGCCTCTATTCTTTCAGTGAGATGTTGTACCTCTTTGATCAATCTGGGGAGCGCCATCTCTTAGAGAGCTTGAATCTTCTGAGGGTTTGCCTCAATGCCTCGCTATGAGACCATGAAGCACAAAAATTTTTCAGAGTTGACTCCAAAGGCACATTTAGTTGGATTCAGCTTCATCTGATACTTTCTGAGTTTTGCAAAGCTCTCTATGAGATCGTCGATATGCTTGGATGCTTCTTTGCTTTTAACCAGCATATCATCAACATAAACTTTTTGGGAATTGTCCTAAAGCCAATCAACTAACATGTAGATGATTGTACAAGTTATAAATATATGTAAATTATTAATTAATAAAATATTTATTTGGCGGTTCATCACATTGCATCTTTTAAATAAATTCTTTTGTGATGGAGTCCTTAAAACCATAATTGATTTAATAAAGAGAAGATTTATTGAGTGGTTCTTAAAATGATCGTGATCAAATGATATGTAGTTATAGGACAACTATGTATCAAGTATAGGTCATTGTATGTCATATGAGTTGGTTGGCCTCTTTACCAAGAAGTGTAGTGATACTAGTATGACATGCAGGTGAGGTGTATGATCAATCTGCGGAATACTCTTCTACCAAGAGATGTTCGCGAAGGGATATGGATATAAATATCCCTTGGCCTGAGATCACCATGGTAGCATGCAAGCAACCTACTGTACTTTGGTGCCAAACTACCTGAATTTTTAATCCAGTGATAGAAGGTTTTGGGTGCAGTAAAGTACTTGTGAGTAGTGAGTAGATCAAGATAGGATTGACCCCTCCAAATAGTTTAGAGTGAATGTCTCACCGTGTTTTAATTTAGCAAAACCTTGGCCAGGATAGTCTTTGTAAGAAGTCACAGGACTTGCGAAGTTGAGACACTTTATGGATGAGTTAATTAAAGGTTGACAGTTAAACCCTAAATCATCTTGAGCATTGAGGATCAAAGGGATGAATTATATGGTAATCGTATGCCAAGGTTCTTGATTGTTTCTCTGCAACCTTTGGCCTATCCGAACATCGGGTGTCATTGCTAGATGGTGACTTCGATTAGTATTGAAAGTGTTTTAGTGCTACCAGCTTAGTGTTCGAACATATGGGGTCACACACCATAGAGAATTCTATCTGACTTGATGATTGAGAAACTAAATGTTAGTAATTAATTGAAGGATTAAATTGGCAATACGATTGCTAGCTAGCTTAATTTGATTGAGCTATGAAAATCTAGGTCAAATCAAATGAAATTTGGTTTGGGCTCAATTTAGGTAAACCTTATTTAACATCCTTATCCATTTAAGTTTAAATTATGAATTTGAATTTCAAACTAATTTTTAAATTCAAGTTTAATTTAAATTTTGAATTCAAATTTTGAATTTAATTTAAAATGGATGTTAATGACCTCTTCCTAATTACCCTCATTCCTTATCTTTCTTCCCTTTTCTCTTTACTATTTTTATTTTTATGGGACTAATGATGAGCATTAAAAGGGATGACTTTTAATTGAAAAGGAAGAAAAAGGATTTCTTCCTAATCTTTCATCCATTTTTTCTTCATGGTTTCCAATTTTATGGAACTGGTGATTGGCATTAAAAGGGGCGATTTTTGGCTAAAAAGAAGAGGAAGGATTTTTTTCTTATCTTCCTCCCTTTTTTTCTCCACGGTTTCCATTTTTATGGCTAATAATGGTATTAAAAGAGATGGTTTTTGGCTTAAAAAAGATGAGGAGAGAAGAAAGATTTTGGGGTGTAGAGATTTTGGCAATTAAGCTGGCCTTAGGAAAAGGGTTTTCTTTAGATCTTCTCTACCGAAATCTATCCTCCATATTCTTTTACAACTCCAAGAGCACCCTGGTGTTGAAAAGAAGAAACCTAGTCATCGAAGCCTTGGAGAGGAGCTAGCACTCCAAAGAGGCTGGTCAAATCAGAACCCCGATGTGGATCACCTGAAGAGGCCATACACCTTTGTGTGGCAGAAGTACTACCTACCATCGCCTTTCATTGCTACGAGAGTCGTTAAGCATCCAAAGGTAAAAGATTTTAGTTACTGATGACTTAGATATGATCTAGGGTAGTAGGTCACAAACATAGATATGATCTATGCTATTTGTATTTACACAGATTTGATCTATGTACTTTTTTATACCTTTATATATAATTTTTATATCTTGATCCTATTGTAGGTTGATATTGGATTAGATCCAATATTTTATTACTTTTGTTGCTTATGTATTTTAGAAATTTTTAAAATGCATACATGTAGCCTACAAATAGATTAACTTACAACTTCCATGTTCCAACTAATTTATTCTTTAAAAACTTTGTTGACCAATTTTTCATAGGTTGCACTAGCATTGTTCAAACCAAAAGGCATGACTCGATAGCAATATATACCTTGATCAGTGATGAATGCGGTCTTTTTCTCATCTTCGGGCGCCATCAAAATCTGATTATAGTCCGAATAGGCATCCATAAAGGTCAGCATCTGGTGGCCCGAGATAGCATCCACAAACTAATCGATCCTTCACAGAGAAAAGCTATCCTTGGTCAAGCTTTGTTGAGATTCGTAAAGTTGATGCAGATTCTCTATTTACATTTGACTTCTTTATCATGACAACATTCGCCAACTAGTCAGGATAGTTTACCTTCCAATGAAGTTTGCCTTAATGAGCTGATCAACTTCTTCTTTAATGGCCTTTTGTCGCTCAGGAACAAAGCTTCTTTTCTTCTGCTTGATTGACCAGAATGCCTCATCTATGTTGAGGTGATGGACAAGAACATCCAGACTAATCCCAATATCCGAGGCTGATCAAGCGAAGACGTTAGCGTTCCTTCGAAGAAACTCGATCAAGTCCTGTCGAGGCTTTCCTTCCAACTGTGATCCGACTTTTATGGTTTGATTTGATTGAGCCTCGTCAAGTGGCACTTCTTCAAGTTTCTCAACCGGTTCTTCTAGTTGCTTGGCAAAATCCTATCAAGCGTCAAGCCCATTGACTTCGGATCTTCTAGATTGTAAGTCGGCAATAAAACAATACCGAGCTATGGCTTGGTTTTCTCGAACCATCCTCACTCCCATTCTGTAGGAAACTTCATGGAGAGATAAAAATGGATATGATGGCCATAAGGGACATCTGTCTGGATCTGCCGAGGATGGCATTGTAGGGTAACCGAAGCTTAGTTACTAGAAAGTCTGCATGAACAGTTGCTACACTCGGCAAGTGCCGGCTTGGACCACCAACATAACGACTCCTTTGAAAGTAATAGCATCATCGACAAACCCTATCAGGGTACGTAGTCTATGGCTCAAAGATCTTCCATCTATAACTTCATCCTCACAAAAGCATCAAAATTCAAAACATTAACAAAGCTTCCACTATCAACTAAAATTTGGTGTACATCATAATCATTCATATTAAGAGATACAATTAAAGCATCATAATATGGATATGTATCCCTCAAGGTCTTCATTTGAAAAGGAAAGTCCTTCAGACCGAATCCTTTTTGATGGGTTTTCTTCTTCATCCGATCGGTCTGGAGTAGAACCAACCGTAGTGATCATGTTGACACTGCCAACAACTAGTGGGTTCGATGGAGGTGGTTGGGGAGGTTCGGGTTGATGATCTCTTTCATGTTCGGCTCGAGGGCCCTTCTGAATCGGTCTAGCCTTCCTTGGCGGATGAGCTGCTCAATTTTGTTTGGAGCTTCCAACATTCTTCGATATCATGCCCGTGGTCTTGGTGATACCGATAGTATTTTGTCATATCCCTTTGAGCAATGTTTCCTTGGAGGGACGGTGGCCGAGGGAGTTGTCGCTCAATCTTCATTAGGATCTACGCCTGCGGAACAGTAAGTAAGTGAACCAGTTAAATCTCTGCGCTGGGCTTCTGGTGCGATCTTTGGCGGCAAGGGAGGAGCTCTTTGATGGTGAGGCAGGCTCGCATGACGAACAGGTCAATTCTTCTCCGAGCCTTTATTTTTCTTCTTCTTGGTTTGCTTGGCTCGGGCTGACCTTCTTGATTCTTTAACCCTAGCATATTTATCCGCTAGAGCCATCATGTTAGAGAGGTTCTTCGGATAGTTGACCTCTAGGGCTAAGTAGAAATTTCCTTCCTTAGATACTCCGCTGCTATAATGGCTACGTTATAATGGCTAAGATAACTTCTCAAGGACTCCCCTCTCGTTGTTTAACCTCGGAGAGGGAGTTGGATCTTCTCCGATGGCGACGACTGCTACGAACTGGCTGATGAACAGATAGCTCAGTTCGTCAAAGGAATCGATGGAGCTTGGTTTCAGGCTGTTGAACCATATTCTTGCTGATCCCCTTAGAGTAAAGGGGAAAGCTCAGCATAAGATCATATCTGACACTCTGTGGAATATCATGATGAATCGAAGGCCAGAGATAAGAGTTATTTGAACAAACAAGATCGTATCTGACACTCTAGAGAGGAACCACCGGTGAAGCAGGGGCAGTGATTCATCAGGAAGCTGCTGAGCGGTGCAATTGGAGGAGGGATTCAATGGAGCCCTTGCACCAATTAAGTCAGAGCATGAACTTGTTGGGCCAACATATCAAACTGGTCCTAAGTGACCGAGTTTCCGGCGATGGAAGAACTTTGATCGATGGTGGCTATGAGGGTGACACATTATTCATGGGATCAGACCTTAAGAAGTAGCCTGATCCGAAGCATCTGAGGTTGCTCTCTATCGGTTGACCATTAAGAGATTGTTCTTCTTGCTAAAAACCTTGTCTCCTTAATTTCAAGTTTTACAAGACTTGAGACCCTTCCTCTAGCACTAATCTATTGCTGTGAAATTTCATTCTCTGCTTGGGTGCGGCTCACATCTGGATCCAAATGGTGATCTCTCGTCTAGGTGAACCTGCAAGACAGTCCTCACAAAGGAAGCGTTGGGGGTGACCCTTATGGAAGACCCTCTGACGTCCAAGTCAGTGACAATTCTTAGGAAACAGATACGAGGAGAAGGCTCCTACAAAAAGTCTCTTAAGGATGGCCTCTCGAGAGCTATGAACTCTACTTGAGATTTTTGAGTTTAAAGTGAGCATACCTAAAAAGGCTTAGGACAAAGTATTTATAAACTGCTAGAATGATGACGGGTTATTACATAACTACTCGGATGTGTCTTGAGAAGTTGAAAGCCGGTATGATTCAAATCTGATTAGAATCCTGTTAGTTATGAGGATCAACGGCCAAGGGAGTTGATTGGTGCTTCAAGATTTGGTTATTTATCGGCATTAGGCCATATTTGGCTTTACTTTTTTTTTGGAATATCGGGAACCATGTGATTGGAATCCTACCAGGTAATTAAGGATTTGAATTTTCGTAATTGCGGTCAAAGGGTCGTGTTTAGCTCCCTGTGCTGACTCTGGAGGCGGTGCTGGGGTTGACTTTAGAGTTGATATTGGGGCTGACTTTGGAATCGATACTAGGGCCGACTCTGGAATCGAAGCCAAGGCCGACTCTGGAATCAATGCCAAGGCCGACTCTGGAGGCGGTGCTGACAGTGATGAGTATTAGAGCCAGGCATGCAGCCCCCATAATGATTCCCACTCATGTGGTCAATGGAGCATTGCTTGGGTGGCACGTTATTGGCTTAGGCTGACGCCGACGATGAGGCCGATGCCGAGGCTCATGTCGAGTCCGATGCCGACGGGCCGAGGCTGATGCTAGAGTTGGTGCCAAGGTCAACGCTGGGGTGGGTGCCGAGGCCGAATCCAGTGGTCGATGCTAGAGGTCGAGGCTGACCCAAGGGCCGATTGGGTCTGACCTGGGTTTGATTACTATTGCCTATGGGGCCTTATTATAGGGATGGTCAGGTTCTGCCAAGGCATGAAGACAGCTCGGTCTTGTCGAAGCATAAGAGTGTTCGGTTTGGCTAAGGCATGGCAATTTTTTTTTTTTGAACACAATAGTTAGCGATTCAGAAATCAAAATTGACTCTAGCCTTTTCGCCATATGCACGGATGTTGATGCGATGACGATTTTATCTCGCATCATAATCCATTTTCAAAGACCTATTGGTTGAGTTTGGAACGAAAATTAAATCTAATTTAAAATCAAGTTAGACCTAGGGTTTGTATTTTTCCATCCAATTCCTGCTAATTTTAGATAGAAAAGACTCCTTTTTATTTTTGAGAAAAAAATTAAAAGATATATTATTTAAGTCAAACCAGATATATATGTACCTTAGTTTTAATATATATATATATATATATATATATATAATTTTACTCTTCCTATATTACATCAGATGGCTTTCTTAGTTGACTGTTCATCTTCATATATATATATATATGGTTTGAATTTAGTCAAATAAAATTAAGGTTATATATCAAAGCCTATAAGGCTTGATTCATCAATAGCTTTAAATATCCAATTTATACTTGATTCTGAAACTTATTTAGTTGGCTATCAAATAACTGAACTTGATGGTATCAATCCGAAAAAGAGTACAGATTTGTTTTATAAGATACAAAATTAAAATATTAAAAAAAATTACTTTATTGATTAAGAGCTTGAAATATAGAGATTTCATGATAGGCTTACTAGAAAACCTTTAATTTTTTCCATCAAAAGATCATTATAAAATTTTTTTTTTACTATTATTATTAAAGCAAATGAAAAAAAAAACTTAAAAAAAGTTGAGGAAATGGTTAGGGATATTCTAGTGATTCTTTAATAGCATAAATTCTGATATTTTTATCAATTTGATAACTGTGATCTCTCCCATTGTCATCTTCTTCTCATTCTCCTTTGTTCATAAAGGAGTATTTTTAGCACATGTTTGCAGATCTTGACCCTAGCGCCACCATATAAAGCCACTGCATAATTCCATCTCATCACACCCATAACCTCTTACCATGATCCTTCATAGCTACATCAATCAATATCTTGATCAATGTCCATATATTTACATGATTAGTTTGAGGTGAGATGTAACGGTGCTGCTAGCATCAATAAGTTAAGTTGATGAGATGAGGAGGAGAGGTGGTGATAAGGTGCCCAAGATTTCATCCCACAACCTTTTTTTATTAACTTGGTTTTTAAGCTATTGGATGTTATAGCTTGAATCCACTCCAGAAATTCACTTAGTAATATAAAGTATGTCTTATTTATAATAATATATAATAATAATATACATCCTTTTCACTTGATGGGTCAAGGGGCTTAATCCAACTTGAGTTGATTTATTGATGGGTCAAGATTGGTTGTTTGACTTATGAACATAATAGGTTGCGTTAAATGTATTGGTACTTGGTTAGGTTGCACCAGGTAAATGGGTCGTAGCTCCACTTGTGCCCAGTTCTGCAACCCCGACTGAAAATTGAATAGCTTGTCAGCATTTGACATGTCTGAAATGTTGAGCAGTAGAGAACTGAATTCTTTGACGTAGTCTCTGATGAAACCCATCTGCTTCAGCTTCTTCAGTTGATCCCTCGCAACCCAAGTGACGTTATGAGGGAGAAACTAAATCTTCAACTCCTCTTTAAGGCCTTCCAAGTTGTGATTCCTGGCCTACCGGCGTTTCAATCCTCCGCGTGCGAGGCGCCACCATAACTTAGCGTCACTGGCAAGGAACATGCTGGTGAGTCGGATGTGTGTGCTTTCGGTATGTTCATTGCTAAGAAGTACTCCTCCACGTCCCAAATGAAATTCTCAAGTTCTTTGGCATTGTGCGCACCGCTGAAGGGTTTCGGCTTAGGTACACGAATTGGGATGGACGGGGCTGATCCGCGCAGGGCTGACGCATGCGCTCATGCCGAAGTGTCTCCACTTCATTTCCTAACTCCTTGATGTGATTTAGGACCTCCTCCAACAAGGCATCTTGACCATCTTGCTAGCCTTAATTCGAAGAGCTCGGACCGGCTCCATGATCTGGGGCTGCTGAGATCGTTTGTCGAATCTGATTGATCCACTACTGCTCCAGGGATCGGGTGATCAGGTCTGGCCTTCGTTCATGCCGAAGTGTCTCCACTTCATTTCCTAGCTCCTTGATGCGATTCAGGACCTCCTCCAACAAGGCATCATGTCCGTCTTGCTGGCCTTCGTTCAAAGAGTCGAACCGGCTCCGTGATCTGGGGCTGCCAAGATCGTTTGCTGGATCTGATTGATCCGCTACTCCTGCTCCAGGGATCGAGTGATCAGGTCTGAGAACCCCTCCTTAGGAGGATTCCCGATTAGGGCCTCAACCCGGTTCATACGATCTGTCATGTTCACCATGGTTGCAGTTGTTCAGAGCTCAGAAGAAGAAGCTTACTCTTGTAGTTGTTGATTTGAATGCTCCTCTGATACCCTTTTCTCACCCAGCTAGGTATAGGCTTTTTTTTTTTTAATCATGGAAGTGTCCTAGCTAGGGACCGGCCTTGGCATGCCGATGCTAAGTCAGCCTCGTTAGAGTAATCGTGAGCCTAAGGATGGGGTGAGGTTAGCCGCAGGCTTCCTCCTTCCCAAAGCTTAACAAACACCCACAAAACAAACACTCAAAACACAAGCTTATTACAAGGTAAAGATACCCCAACCCTTTGATTAATACAATACCAAGAGGATACAAAGTGAACCCGTGCCAAAGCACTTACAAGAAATCTCTCAAAGACCTCTCCCGCTTACCTTGCCTTAGGCTACAAGATAACCCTCTCACAGCCCATTGATCTCCCATAGGAAGACTCCTCGATGGGCGATCCATGTCTCCTCCCTCAACCTTATGCTCTCTCAAAGGTGGAAAGTCGAAGACTTAATCATTGCTCCCAATGGATGGCTAGCTGCTCTTTATATAGGTGAAGACTTCGCTGTTCAACCAGCATCCGTGCAGCGTCAAAAATCCTGTGTGCACCGCCTTTAGGATGCACTGCCAGGCTGGGTGCGCATCCAGGCCGCATCCATGCTGCGTGGTTCATGCGCCTGGGCCGTGCACCGCTTGGGCCTTGCGCCCGACTGGGCCGCGCGCATGCCCCCGCCTGGGCCATGCGCCTAACTGGGCCGCGCACCCATATGCACTCCGCATCGAGAGCATGTGTGAGTCACATGAGCTGACCGAGCGCGCATCACATGTGGCTGACCGCCTACCAGCTCGTGCACGTGCTGTCAGTCTGGCCGGGTGCCAGTCTGGCGCCTACCAAGCTATTAGTTTGGTCGAGCGCCAGTCTGGCGCCTGCCAAGCTATCCGCATGGTTGTTGTCCCGCCTCTGGGCACACGCTGCGTGCCCCATGCGCGCACGGTGCGTGCCATCACCATGTGCTGAGCATCTGATCACGCCCCGCATGGGCTTCACCTCTGGTCTTGGCCATGCGTCACCAAGCTGTTCTGAGTGATGCTGATGCAAAGTCCCCGCGTGCCATCGCGTCTGGAGCTAGACTTGTGTCTTGCCTTGGTGTACGGCTTGCCAACCTCGCGTGCTGCTGTGCCTGACTGATATGAGGCCCACCAACCTCACGCGCCCCATAGCTAGCCATGCGCACCTTGTCGCATGGTCAGTCTCCGACCTGGCAGGCCCTCGGCCGCCTACCTTGCCCATGAATGCGCATGCCGTAAGCTGTGCCATGACCCCTGGCCGTGCGCATTACTGGGACGGTGACAATCCTCCCTCACCTGAAGGCGTCGACGTCCTCATCGCGCTCGCCCTCAAGTAGGCCTATATGTCCTCCTCAAACTGCCAAAGTTCTTTGGCCCGTCACTAGGTGGCATCGGTTGTATCCTTTCCTTGCCACTGTACCGAGTACTTCATGTACTGGGGTCCTTAACTCGTGCCCACCTTTCTGTCTGCTATGATCCTTGCAATCTTCCTCGCAAACTTAGGTTGTATGGCAGGGTGTAGCCTGCCTGGATTCTCCAACTTGTCTGGCGTCAGATCTCCATGGTAGGACTTTAGGAAACTAACATGAAACGCTGGATGAATCTTCAATCTGACCGATAGGGCTAGCTTATATGCTACTTCACCCATGTGCCTGATCACTTTGAAAGGTCCATCATACCTCAGTAGTAGTCCCTTATGATATTTCTCCTTAACAGCCTTCCTCCAAAGGTATGGCATGATCTTCAGCATCACCAAATCCCCCATTTGGAATTTCACCTATCACCGATGCACGTCCATGCGCATCTTCATCTACATGGCCGCTCGCACGAGGCTATCATGCACCTTGGCAATGCGCTCGATCCTGTCCCACCCAAAGAGATGTGCTGCGGGGTAAGGTCCGTCATACTGTCGCACAACCTCCAAGGGTATCCAAGGCTGATAGCCTAGGCATAACTCTGCTGGACTCTCCTCTGTTGCTGAAGACCGGTTGAGTTTGTAAGAAAACTGCACCACGTCTAGCAACTCCAGCCAGTTGCACTAACTTGCGGTGACAAAGTACCGTAAGTACTCCTCGAGCAATGCATTCACCCGCTTGGTTTGGCTGTCCATCTGAGGGTGAAATGCTATGGAGAACTTTAGTTCCATGCCGACAATTTAGAATAGCGTGGTCCAGAACTTTCCCGTAAATCGAACGTTGCGATCGCTGATGATATCGCCATGCATGCCAAAAATCTTGACGACATTAGCAAAGAATAGGGCCATGCACATCTCGGCTATGCATGTCTCGGGCATGGCCATGAAGATGGCATACTTCGAGAATCTGTCAACCACCACAAAGACGGCGCGCTTGCCGTCCACCTCCAAAAACCCCATAATGAAGTCCATCGAGACAGATGCCCATGGTCGGGTCGCGATAGGCAAAGGTTGCAACTGTCCTGTCGGCCACTTGCACTCCACCTTATCCATTTGGCATGTCAAACAGCTGCGCACATAGGCCTCCACATCTCTCCACATATTCGGCTAGTAGAAGTCATGAGAGAGAAGGGCGTACATCTGTTCTATGCCTGGGTATCCCGCCCACTTCGAGTCGTGGGCCTCTTTAAGTAGATCATTTCGTAGAGTCTCGTTCTTTGGCATGACCAGCCTGCCTCCGTGTGCACGAAGCAAGCCGTCCTAGATCCAGAAGCGCCTCATCAATCCACTCGATGTGTCATGCATCAACTTTGCATAAGTACGTCCGCCTGGGCTACCTCGCGAATGCGGTCGATGATGCTCGATTGTATAGTGGCTACCGCAGCCACATACTCATGCATGGCTTGGTGGCTGAGGGCGTCAGCCACCTAGTTCTGACATCCCGACCGATGCTCCCAATCGAAATCAAACTCCACCAAGACTCTTGCCATCGAGCTTGCTTTGGCATCAACTTGCGTTGAGTCTTGAAATAGGTATTGGCGACGTTGTCGGTGATGATTTTGAACTTGACCTGAGCAGATAATGACGCCATACCTCCAAGCAGTGCATTACGGCCGTCATCTCCTTCTCGTGTGCCGAGTAGCATGTTTCAACATCCTTGCATTTTCGGCTTTTATAGGCGCGCGGAGTGAAAAATTATCTTGTACAATCTATAAAAAAAATTATCATGTGGAATATTAATCAATTTGGGACTCTCAAAGCATCATTGGAGAAGGTTTCATTAGTTTTAGAAAGAGGACCCATCCATTTGTAATCCGTTCAAGCATGACTTTCATTGAGAGCCCACCCTTTCCTTTTCTCCTCTTTGACCAATGCCCTAGATCAATTGTGGCCAAGTTTATTAGAACATGGACAAGTTCATAACATCTTCACCTAAGAAGAGAACCAAGCCAAGCCAAGCCATGGCCACCATCCTTGACTGGGTTCAACAATGAGAGGTAGTGGTCAGGACATGGTTGAATTTGGCTAGGGCATTTGGAAGTGAAAGGAGAGCAGAAGAGAGTTGGCCAGTACGTGTAGGCAATGGTTAGACCAAAGGCGTATTGGGGGTGGAAGAAGAGGGAAGAGGTGAGGGCGAGGCCCAGCGTGGGATCCCTTCCATGATATGTTATGGAAGGCTGCCTAAGTTGATTGCCGGGCTGGTTGCGAGGTGAGAAGATATAATTATAATTTCACATCAAATAAAAAATAAAGTAAAATAAATATTTATAATTTAAATTTATTTATTATTAATTAATTTTTGCTTAAGATTTTAGAATCGTGATATTTCTATTCACTAACAGATTAATTGGATCAGCTGATAATTTTGGAACGATACAAATAGTATTAGAACTAATTTGGTTATGCAGAAGTTGGTGAGTAAACGAAAAAAAACTGCGTATAAAAGACCATGGGATAATGGTAACACTACAAGAAAATATTGAAATAGCGACGTAAATTTAGCGACGCATCATTGCGTCGCTAAATTGCGACCACTTTGCGACGCCTTCGGAACAACAAAACATTGCGACGCAATTAGTGATGCATTAGCGACTCAATAAATCGGAAAATAAAAAAGAATTAATTTTTTATTTAGCAATACAAATAATGCATCGCAATATTTTTAAATTAATTTTTTATAAAATAAAATATGAAAAAAAAATATTGCGACGCAATTCAGTGTGTCGCAATGTTTTTAAAAAAATTAAATATGTTAAATAGCGATGCATTAGCGATGCAATAAACCAGAAAATTAGAAAAATTATTTTTAATTTAGCGATGCAATAATTGCATCGCAAATAATTTAAATAAAATTAATTTTTATAAAATATAAATATGAGAAAAAAATATTGCGACGCAACTCAGTGCGTCGCAATGTTTTTAAAAAAATTAATTATGTGAAATAGCGACTCATTAGCGCCGCAATAAACCAAAAAAATTAGAAAAATTATTTTAATTTAGCGACGCATTAATTGCATCGCAATTATTTTAAATAAAATTAATTTTAATAAAGTATAAATATGAGAAAAAATAATTGCGATGCAACTCAGTGCGTCGTAATGTTTTCAAAAAAAATTAATTATATTAAATAACGACGCATTAGCAACGCAATAAACTAGAAAATTAGAAAAATTATTTTTAATTTAGCAACGCACTTATGCATCGTAATTGTTTTAAATAAAATAATTTTTATAAAATATAATTATGAGAAAAAAATATTGCGATGCAATTCAGTGCGTCGCAATATTTTTTAAAAAATAATTATGTTAAATAGCGACGCATTAGCGATGCAATAAATCTAAAAATTAGAAAAATTATGTTTTAAAATTGCGACGCACTTGTTGCATCGCAATTATTTTAAATAAAATTAATTTTTATATAATTTCTTGGCAACACATAACAGCAAAATGTTGAATTTTCCATCTACTACTATAGGTATTATGCCTATCATTTCTTAAATCAGATAATAAACATTATCTCTAATAAAGGTATGCATGTCTATGCTGCTGTCATATTCTTTCTTTGCCAATTTACCTTTTATGATTCGTTAATTAATTCATTCATTTATTAAAATACTGAAGTCCTTATGACTTTTAGAAGAAACAATTAATCCAGCTAATATATTGTACCTTATATTTCTTATATGTAGGTGGTGCTTGCACAATTGTTCTCATTAAAAAAAAAAAAAAAAAAGAAGAAGTCATATTTTGTGCTATCTTGCTTCAAAGAGATTGTCATGCATATGATTAAATTACATATAAATTATTTGCAAAAGCCCTACGAGAACCCTCAAATGGTATTATGTTGATTTTTTGGTTGTTAGTTATAGCTCAATTATCCTTACCCATGAGTTATTATATTGCTCTATCAATATTACGAATTTATGGGACATTTTGTGCCCATAAGATCTTTATATGCTAAAAGTGTCCTTGTGTACTCTCTAACCATAGCTGTGCACCAAGCAATCCATTTCTAAGGTGCTTGCTTGGATTAGCAGGAAAACTTTTCTCCAGTCTTGAAAGATTTCACAAAAGTCGGTACTCCGTGACTTTAAAAAAAGAATTTGAGACCTAATCCAACTTTTCTTATTAATAAGATTATGGGGAGAAGTAAGGTGCATGTTTTGAGTCTTTTAAAATCTATTGCCATGAGATTTAATAAAAGTTTTTTATAATTTACTAAATAATCTCATGACCGTTGGAATATCTAACTTATTATTTATCTTGTATTTGGGTATTCAATTTTAATATATCTTTGTTTGATTCTCTTATTTTTCATTACATCCCTATGATGAGTGCTCTTATAAAGTGACAAAATAAATATGTATAAGGTTGAGTCATTCTCTTAATGGATATGAGATAGGTTATCTGTAGGGTATTAGTCACAAATACCCTTGGAGGATTCACTTATATGAGAATCGTCATATTATGTTGTAACTAAAGGTTTGGGCTAACCTTAAGAATTCTTATGAAAAATCAAGGTCTTAAGCGTAAGGCCTTTAATATGCACTAATCGCTTAAACCCAATTGATCTATACTATGTGTGTGATTAGTAGAAATCTAAGTCACGAACCTAGTTCAAGGTTTAATCTACTATGGTTCCTTTAGATGTATACAATCAACACTAAGTAGGGTTCAAGTCCACACGATACCTCACCTATTATGCAATATAAGATGCCCTAAAATTTACGTTATATTGATTATATTATTTTATTAATTTAAAACTTTTATAGAGGATTGTTGAAAAAAATTTAAATAAAAAAGGAAAAAAATGCAATGCTCACGAGCGTTCGCAAGCATTACGCCCATGAACGCTATGCGAGTGTTCCTCGGGTCGCAAAAGCTCGCGGGCAAACGTTAGGTGAGCATTTGCTCACCAACGTTCATGAATGGCCAGTTCAAACAATTTATTTTTTAAGCCATTTTTGATGTAATTTGGGGTTAACGGCTATCAGGTCCTTAAGATCATTATGGGCTGAGCCTTTGGGGCTTTCTGGGCTAAACCTATAAATAGGCTCATGGATTCAGGAGTGAGGGATAGATCAATTAGGCCTGAATCTAAAAAATTTTTTATTATATTATTTTTTATTATTACTGTTAATCTTTTTTTGCGCATTTGAAGGAGTCATTGGGTTGCACCTCTACGCGATCGTGCTCGTGGTAGGAGGTTCGGATCGAGCCGAGTCATTGTACCTTGGGGATAGATCACCTATAATATGCACGAAGGGGTTAAAACTAATCCTTAAGGCAATGTCTAACATGCCTCAGTCTAGGCATGATTCTTATCTTCTTTTGATTTTAATTTCTTTGTGTATTTAAAATTTTAGATTAAATTGTCTAGCAATTTCTATGAAGGAGTTTTTGTAAAAACAAAATTATTTTTCAACATAAATTGCTTACATAATAAAAATCATTTGAATTAAAAATTTATAACTTATACATTAGGTAATAAAAAACTTAATAGTTTAAATAGCACTAATTTTTGATGATTTAATATATTCATTAGGAGTTTTTAAATTATTTTACTTTCTATTATAAGCAATTTAGAGATAGTTGATCCGATGCAATAGCTTAGATCATTGATGTTAAACTTTTCATCATTTAATTAAAAAAATAATTTTCTTATAAATATAACTTGAATACTCAACTATGAACTCAACTCATTTAAGCCTTTTCTCAACTACATGCGGTCTATATGAATCTACTTTCTTCATTCTGCTTGAATCTGCTTCTCCATTGTGCTTTATTTAGGACTAAGTCGATATTCAAATTACAAATGGTTATATTTTTTTTAATTATTTTTATTAATTTTAGTTTAGGTCTATCTCTACCTCTCTTTTTACCATTGATTGTTAAAGATTACTCTTTCTAACTAGAGCATCTAAAGATTTTCATTGTATATGTCCAAACCATCGTAATCAATTTTTTCTCATATTATCTTCAATTGAAACTACTCCAATCATTTCTCTTCTATATATATATTATTTCTAATTCTATCTTTTAAAGTTTTACCATATATCCATCTTAACATGTGCATTTCTATTACACTTAATTTATTCACATATTGTTTCAATATTTTCCAACACTCTGTTCCATATAGTATAGCTAGCCTAATAGCGATTTTATATATTTTTAAAATTTTTAATAGGATGCGTCGATCATACAATACTCTCGAAGCACTTCTTCACTTAATCCATTCTACTTTAACTCTATGATTCATATCTTCACCTATTTCATCTTCTTGTTAGATAATTAATCCCAAATACCTAAACTTTGTACTCCTTGGTATCTTTAGCTTGCAATTTTACTATTTCTTCATTTATATTTCTACTTCCACTTATATTTCATGTATTCAGTTTTAGTTCTACTAATCTTAAAACTTTTAGATTCTAAAGTCTCTCTTCAAATCTCTAACATAGCATTTACTACAGATTTAGTTTCATCAATAGCACTATATCATCTCAAATAACATACATCATGGGATATCATTTTGAATATATTTGGTTAATTCATCCATAACTAATACAAAAAGATACGGCAAATCCTTAAAATAAACCTACAATAATTGAAAACTCATTAATTTTTCTTATTGTTGTTTTAACAATAGTTATTGCTCTATTATACATATCTTTTATCAATTCTATATACTCTTTGGTAACTTCTTTTTTCTCTAAAACGGTAAAACCCACCATATTATTTCTCTAGGTACTTTCTCTAAATCAATAAAGGCCATATGAAGGTTTTTTTTCTTTTTTCTATACTTCTCCATCAATCTTCTTAATAAATAAATACTTCCATAGTCAATCTTTTAGCATAAATCCAAATTGATTATTTAACACCAAAGTTTTAGGTCTTATTCGATTTTCTATTACTCTCTCCCATAATTTCATTGTATAATTTATCAGCTTAATCCCTTTATAATTTGCATAATTTGAAATATCTCATTTACTTTTATATATGGGTATTAATATGCTTTTTCTTCAATCCAGCATTCTTTTAGTTGCTACAATCCTATTAAATAAATTGGTTAACTACATGACTTCAATTTCTCCTAAGCCTTTCCAAATCTCAATAGGAATCACATCTGGCCTAATGCCTTTGCATTTTCATTTTGCTCAAAGCCTTTTTAACCTCAAGCATGCTAAATTTATGAAAATTTTTATTTTTATTTGTTACACCTAAATTATCACATTCTTCTATCCTTAAATTTACTAAATTATTTTTATTTAATAATTTTTTAAAATAATTTTTTATTTTTTTATCTCTTCTTCTTTTATAAGACTCTTTCATCTTCTTTTTAATATATTTAATATAGTTAAGATATTTTATTTTTTTTTCTCTTAGTTTTACTAGTTTATATATGGTCTTTTCATCTTTTTCCATATCTGGTCTATTATATAAATCACATAGGCTTTAAGTTTGGCATTACTTACTGCTTTTTTAGTTTATTTCTTTGCATCCCTTTACTTTTTAAGACTTTCTTCATTCCTAGCCTCTTGCCAAATTTTGTAGTTTATCCTTTTAAGCTTGATTGCAGCTTAAACTTTCTCATTCCACCATCAAATTTTCTTTCCTAATAGTCCTGCTTATTTTGATTCTCTTAAAACTTCTTTTGCTATATATTTATGCATTTAGTTGCTTTTTTCAACATTAAGTTAGGATCACTATCTATATTCATAGTCATTTCTCTTACTAACTTTTCTTTAAATAATTCTAGTTTTCCTCATTTAAATTTTACTATTTAATTTTTAGATTAATAGTTTTACGTTTTACTCTAAATTTTATTTTTTATCCATATGTCTACTACATTATCCTATGTTGTGAAGTTAAACTTTTTTCTGGAATAACTTTACAGTTTTTGCATATTATTTTATCCATCTTTCTAGTTAAGAACAAGTCTATTTGACTTTTATTAGACCTACTTTAAATGTTATTAAATGTTCATCTCTCTTTTTGAAACAAGTGTTTGCTATTGTTAGATCATACGCCATTGCAAATAAGCTCACACCGACTTCATTCCTATCTCCAAATCCATATCTTCCATATACTGTTTCATATACATCCCTTTGTTTACCTACATGCCCATTAAAATCTCCTTCTATATATATCTTTCTTCTAATGATATTTCTTACATTACTTTATCTATGTCTTTCAAAATTATGTTTAGTTTGTTGGTCTAATCCTACTTGTGGTGCATATGCACTAATTATGTTAAATTATATTATTCTCAATTATAAGTTTTAGTGATATAATCCGGTCTCCTTTCCTAGTTACATTAAAACATATTCCTTACAATTTATGTCTACAATTATTCTGCTCAATTTCTATTTTTATATTTTTCAGTGCAATATAATTTATATCTTTATTCTCTATTTCTCTAGATCTTTCACCTACACATTTAGTCTCTTGTAAGCATATTATATTTATTTTCTCTTAATCATAGTGTCCACTATCTCTATTGCTTTATTGTTAGTGTTCCTATATTCCAAATTGCTACTCTAAGTTGACTATCATGGACTAACCTGTTTACTTGCACTCGTCCATAGTGCAGAAACCCTTGCTCACTTATCAATGCATCCGAGCGCCGGTACGGCATCCCTTGTCACTTTTCGAAACATTCAAAAGCAGATATAATGCGTCTCTTGACGAAAACATCCTAACCCTTCGCATAGTTTGATTTAGTAAGTTCATGTTTTAGGAATCTAATGGAGTTCTACGCTAATGGTCAGCTACTAACACGACCTTTTTTTTCTTTACCCAAGCTTGAGAGTCGCTTGGCAAAATTTATAAGTTTAACTTAAATTTAGTTTATTAATAAAAGGATATTTATCAGCATCCTTCGGTTGTTATAATTGTTGTTTTTTTTGATTTTTTCATTGATTTTAGAGTAACGTATAATTTTATACTTATATATTTATAAATATATACATGTAGATAAGCATTTTCCTTACATACTTTACCTTGTATCAATTGGACTAGCCGTTATATACGTACAACTATGTGTCATAATGGTAGTAAATGCTTGCACCTACAAATTACAAGATGATTCAAATTAAAATGACAGCCTTCCTCCATTAAATATGGAACTGGAGGTTGGTGGGCCCCTGCCATATTATTTTAAGGTTTTAATCCGTGCACGGATTCAATCTTCCATCCAAAACATTCTCTGTAGGCATCATGCTGGTTAAATATATATATATATATATATCAGATTATTTTGTAAAACAAATTTTAATATTACACTTAATAATATAAACATAAATGGTTGCAAAGTATAGTACTGACTGAGATGACAGCAACCAAGAATGAATAATGTGTAGAAAAAAGTGTTGATAGTCTAGAAAAAAAAAAGCTACACATCACCTTTACGACGAAATATTAAATTTTATTTTAGGATCTTGTGGATATTATTCATCTTGTGCTCCTTTCACTAATACTTTGATCTCACAGTGACATCAACCTTATAAAATTGAGAAAAATATTTATAGAATTCAAGTTTCCGCCATCCGATTAGCCATTGCAGGGGGTAAATGCTTCAAGCCATACACTAGTTTGTATCTCTAGGATTAAAATAATGAATGCTCTATAACAATAGCATACTCACAGATATTTAACTAATATAGTTGTTATCTAAATTTTTAATTTTTATCATAGAAAAAAATTATTCGTTAAATTAAAATAATCTTCCTATCAATATAGATGAAGAAAGATTTCATCTTAAGAAAATGAAAGACTAAGCAAGGTAATTATTTTTGATAGAGAAAACGATATGACTATTTAGTCACTGTCACGTTCCTTTATTGTGGCTAATGACAGACATTATTTGTTTAGTTTTTAATCCTAAAATGGTGCGATCAAACACTGGTCGGTAGACGGCCGGCATTGTCGTCGCCCAGGAACCCCTCTCTCTCTCTCTCTCTCTCTCTCTCTCAGGTCGCGCGTCGCGATTCTCGTGACCGGAGACAGGGGCAAAATAGTAATTTCGTGTAATGGTCCGGCCTCTTAAATGCTGTCCTCGCGGCCTCCAGACTTCGTCGGTGTCGAAGCCAAGAGCCTCAAGCTCACAGACCGCTCTCTCCCCCGCTCTCTCCCCATCTCCAAATACCAATCCTAGAAGGGCCCTAAAGCCAGCGCTGGTTCTGATGAATGTAGCCTTGGTCAGGACTCTATTGGTGGTCTTGACGCTCTAAGAGCCCCGGGATTTGGCGAGTGGAGCTCTGGGCGCGAGCTCGGGCCGCCGCGAGCTCCAGTGGCGGGTTCTTGGAGGAATGCCTGGTTTCCAGTGAGAAATTTCTAGGTATTTGCGGTTAGTTCCTTGACTTCAGCTAAAATAGTAGGTTTTTAAGCTCCAAAGTTTGGATTTTTGGTGCAACGTCCTGAGGCTTTGCGGGATTTCTTTGGTTTTTGGCTAGAGGATACGACGATTTTAGCTGTACGGGAGGTTCAGAACTTGCAAGTTGGAGTCTTGAAAAATTTTTCCTTCGAATTTAGATGAAAATCTTGTCTTCTCGTTTTGGTCAGGTTGAAGTTCCAGTCTTTTCCTGTTGTTCTTTGAAATCTTGCGGCGCGTGTGGCGGATTTTTAGGTGATTCCAAGTGCTTCTTTGTTGACTAGATGGTAAAAGCTCGATCTTAAGCTCTTACGAGCCCCTTCGTTTACTGTTTGGACAGAACACTTAAAGTTTCAAAATTTTCTTAAATTTTCAAATCTAGGGTTTTGATTTCAAGCTGTTTAGCTCTTATTCCGGCCATGGCTTGTCCCTTGGAGCCCTAATGCTGGCTTTTCGAGTTTTGGCATGCCATGCAGCGCGGTTATCATTTTATTTGATTATTTCCAGTGTTCCGAAGCAACTACTGTTTTCCTTCTTTCTTGATCGCAACCTCGTCTTTCCTAATTTGTCAACTAGCGTTCTTTAAGAACTGCAGATTTATCTAAACTTCTAGTGTTCTAATAGCTATTCTTTCCAGAAATGGTTAAGGAAAAGGAGTTTGTTTTTTGAGTCCGGTGAGATTTGGGTTTACAGCTAGAGGATTTATTTCAGTAAGTAAACGGTATTTCCCTTTGATCTTTCCGGGTTCTTTCTATATCATGTTATTAGTTACCATATCCGCCTAATGGACATGTCTAATGCGTACCATGGTGGCGCATTTGATAGCCCTAACGCTATTCTAGGTTTACTCCTTTTGTTGTAATTCCTTTTGGTGGAGCAAAATGTTGGTGCTTTGGTCAATGGTTTAAATGGTGCTCCCTATTAACATAAGAAAGTAGACGAGGTGAGATCCAAGCGTAAGGTAGCAATTGAGCTTCTCTTCTTTGAGGAATATTTTGGTCGGCCTTTGCCTTCCACCTTTGCCACCTTTGCCTTTTGAGAGGGGATCGACAACTTAGCTTTCTACAAGCTGTGTCTTTAGGACCTCTTAATTTGCTAGTAAGTCAAAAATATATGAGCTTTTGCCTTTCATTAACAGTATTCTTTCAAGACAGTTTGGTTTTCTCTTTGAATGAGTGGTGTTCTTTCAAAGTGGGGCCACTTTGTTCTTCAAATTCTTTGGACTGTTCTTAGATGTCGTGGGTATCACGAAAAGGCTCAACAACTCAACTGAAATTTTGTACTTAAAAAAAAAAAAAAACTCAAGGTTTTAAGAAATGGTAACAAGAAGAGAATCATGTCTCTTTAGAACATCTATCCTCAATGAAGTGACAGCTGAAATGGCCCACCACCTTGGGAAAATTGCAAAAGAAGTACTAGAGCTTTTCTAAATGTTTCATGCAAACCAAATGTGTCCTTCAAAAGCTAGCTTTTTTGCCTGCCAAGCAAATGGCTCTATCAAGCCTTCAGCCTGCAAATTGTCTTTTAGCAAATTAGTTTCGAGGAAATTTAGATATCATGATTATTTGCTTTTATTTTTTTGCTGTTGTCAGATGTTCACTTTTCTGAAATTGACTTGTTTAATTCTCACAATGATGGATTCTAGTTTAGTAGTGAGAATATTATAGTGAGGCCCATTGTTTTTTCCTAGTGCCAATTCCCTTGCCCCGCCCCTCCTCTTCACTGACGGTATTTTTTTTTTTTTTTGGTGTTTGGATGAACAAGGCCATTCTTGGAGCACATCTACAGTTAAAACACAGTATGATTTGAAAGTTCTTTTTTTCTAGTGCTTAGACCATATACTTACTCTTGTTTTTTTTTTTTTATAATAAATCACTGCAGCAGGGGAAGAAGAACTGTTGACGTCCATCACTTGAAATTCTTATTCATTTTCTTTTTTCCCAAGTCAGAAAATTAGAATTCCCATTCTTCCCATTCCAACAACTAGAATGGATTATGTCAATCACAGATGCTTCTCTTTTGCATCCATTCCTTTTCTTTTCCTCCTACTGTGCCTTCCTTCTTCAGCAACTGGAGACCTAAAATCTGATGAGCAACTTCTCCTTGCCTTTGCTGACGCAGTCCACCATGGCCGCAAACTCAACTGGAACCCCAACACCTCAATCTGCTCCTTTTGGATCGGGGTGACATGTACAGCAGACCAAACTCGTGTCCATGCCCTCCGGCTGCCAGCGGTTGGGCTCTCTGGCCCTATCCCTGCAAACACAGTTGGCAAGCTTGATGCCCTCCAAGTCTTGAGCCTCCGATCTAACCATCTCACTGGAAATCTCCCATCTGATCTCATCTCACTTCCTTCCCTGCAGTATCTTCACCTTCAGCACAATAATTTATCTGGAGACATCCCAGTTTCGCTTTCTCTTAGCCTTGCCTCCCTTGACCTCTCTTATAACTCCTTTATAGGTGAAATTCCCTTGGGAATTCAACACTTGTCTCAGCTTTCTGTTTTGAATCTACAGAACAACTCTCTCTCTGGACCCATCCCTGACCTGAAACTCCCAAGGCTAAAACATATGAATATGAGCTACAACCATCTAAATGGCTCCATACCCTTTTCCCTCCAAAAGTTTCCAACTGACTCATTCCTGGGAAACCTTCAATTGTGTGGCCCCCCTCTACCTCAGTGCTCTGCGGTTCTTCCGTCACCTTCACCATTTTCTCCTTCCTTGTCACCCCCACCGGCATTGCCCCAAAATCATAAGAAAAAATCTAGGAAAAATATTAGTGCAGGATTTATGATTGCCATTGTTGTTGGGGGGTTGGCCTTGCTGCTGCTTCTTGCAATGTTTCTAATTATATGCATTTTGAGGAGGAAAGATGGAGAAGGTAGTGGAGGATTGAAGAAGGGCTCAACTGTTGAAAAGACTAAAGAGAACGGTAGTGGAGCTCAAATGACTGAGAATAATAAATTGGTTTTCTTTGACCGCTGTTCTTATAACTTTGACTTGGAAGATCTGCTGAGAGCTTCTGCTGAAGTTCTGGGGAAAGGGAGTTATGGGACAGCTTATAAGGCTGTTCTTGAGGATGGCACAGCAGTGGTTGTCAAGAGGTTGAAGGAGGTGGTGGTGGGAAGGAGAGAGTTTGAACAGCAGATGGAGATAATGGAAAAGGTTGGGCAACACCCAGATCTTGTTCCACTTCGTGCTTATTACTACTCCAAAGATGAAAAGCTTCTGGTCTATGATTATGTTCCCACTGGCAGCTTCTCTACTGTCTTGCATGGTATGCATATATTCTCTAAAACCCTGATGCCTGTATTCATTTCATGTGTTACTGTTCTATAGATTATGTAAGTGCATGAGTTTAAATTATGAAATGCCTGCTGCACTAAAAATTTTGTCCTTTGAATAACCATAGTACGCTAATGAATACTCATAGCTTATGTAAGATCGTTGATATTAGACATAGATGCAAGTTTTTAAATAACATTGTCAACATTCATTAACCACTGATACGTAAACAGAAATAGGATAGAATTAAACTATATGGTGGGGAGGCGATTAGATTTAGGCTGCATGTAATCAAGTCCAACTATATACACACGCACGCACGCATATATAACATGTGCGTTTGTGGGTGTGGGGTGTGTTTTGTAACACAATGTTTGAGATATCTTTCAAGCTATAAATTGAAATTAAAAAATTGTTGCCTTTCTCTAGATACATAATTGTTAAACTACCTGCTTAATCTTTCCCCTCAAGGCCAGGATCAGATAAAGTAAAACCAACAATGTGTTTTTACTTTTTCTATGATAAAAAGTAAGAAAAAAGAGAGCTTCAAAATGATTTGATATGAGATGACTTGTTCTAGGCGAGTAGATTAGAAGACTTAATGTGATTTTGCTCCATACACAATTTCTTGTTGCTCCCAGGCCTCTGAATGATTGACAAAGATTTTGACAACTGAAAAGTCTGGCATGCCTAGCCAGGATTTTCTCCTTACCACTTACATGCATCGAGAACTGAGGCTTATTACTCATGCATTTAGATCCATGTTATAGAACTTAGATTTGAGGAAATTGATGGACTCAAAATGTACTTGCAAGTAAGATGATTAAGCCAGCTACTTTTCTAAGGACCAAGCACTAGATCCTTGACTATTTGCTAAATGAAAGGCTATCTTTAGGAGCGGAACATGATTTTATTCCTAACTAAGCTTAGAAGGATTTCTGCATCTCTCAACAAACAGTGTTATTTTGGATCATAATGTGATGTATAAATTTAAGTCTGATATCTGGCTCACTTTGAAGTGTATGTCATATAATGCCCAAAATGCATGCATAGAAATATTGCCATGTGGGAATACAAGACAAGAGTCTCTAAGAAGGTGCATCTTGTTTCAATTCATCTGAACTTTTGTGGTTAATAATTGAAAGTGAAGAATTTAAAAACTAAAAGTACGAAGATATGGTATTATTGAAGACCTCTATTTTTACTGTCAGATCTATTTGGACATGTCAATTGACTTTTCTTACATATCATAAAAACAGCCATAACCAACAAACCATATGTCAAACATGGGTCAAAGGAACAAGCTTACTAAGCTAGTAAAATTTCTTGGTAGTTGCACTAGAGACCTAGGTTTGAAACCACCTTCAAGGGCTCGGGGGCTGAGGGGTATTTGGGGAAGTGCATGGCCCACAGGCCTTTGCTACCTAAAAAAATAGAATAAAATAAGTGCAAGTCAGCTTTTTGTGTTGACTGTTCATATCTTCTTAATTTCCTAAAGATAATTATTTCTATGCCCCATATTGCAGATATTAATTATCACTATATTTATATAGATTATTTTTAGGGGCTGTATTAGGTACATATTGAGATAGTCAAGTTGTAACATTGACCCTGGTGAAAACTTTGTTAGGAACTGCGCCCTTGTCATATTGAACTTGAGAGTAGCGTCTTGTGTTCTGATCTGTTGAAAGCTGTGAAAATTTTGTGTGCTTGTTAGGTTCAGAGCTCCTTGCTAGTTTGTGTGGATATGGACCAATGCAATTGTATAAATTAGAAACTTGGTAACAAGATTAAATGATAATAATTTAAAAGCTGTAATAAGGTCATGGGTCCTGCAGACCTATGTTTCAGTTTATTATCTGAACTCGTAATATATGCTAGCTGTGCTCTGTTATTTGCATTTGAGTTCAAAGATAAAGGTATAGCAGACGGTCATTTGTTTATGTAAAATTGTAAATATAACTAGCTGTATGTTATATATCCCTTCACTGGGCTTGTTTAATGATGGACAGGAAACAGGGGCACTGAAAAGACTCCACTGGACTGGGACTCCAGAGTCAAAATCATACTCGGAACAGCGCATGGAATAGCGCACATTCATTCTGAAGGTGGTCCAAAGTTTGTCCATGGCAACATCAAAGCCTCCAACATCCTCCTCAATGAAGACCTTAGCCCCGTGTTTCTGATTATGGCCTCTCTCCCCTTATGAATCCTCCTGCCAACCTCTCCCGGGTCATGGTGGGCTACCGTGCACCCGAAACCATAGAGACCCGAAAGATCAGTCAGAAGTCTGATGTCTATAGCTTTGGGGTCCTCCTCCTGGAGATGCTCACCGGGAAAGCTCCACTTCAATGCCAAGGGCATGATGATGTTGCTGATCTACCAAGGTGGGTCCAATCTGTGGTCCGAGAGGAGTGGACTGCTGAAGTTTTTGATGTGGAGCTGATGAGGTATCAGAACATTGAGGAAGAGTTGGTTCAGATGCTTCAGATCGCAATGAGTTGCATAGCAAGAACTCCAGACCAGAGACCAAGAATGGAGGAGGTGATTAGGATGATCGACGAGATCCGGCAGCCTGGCTCTGGCTCACCACAGGGGTCAGTGAGACCCATGGCTTTGCTTCTTGATATCATTTTCAGACGATTTGAATCAGTTAGGGAGTTGCATTTAAGGATATGCTCGGGTCTGTGCATGGTGGGCTTTGCACAAAAAGAGTACTCGGAGCCTCAAAATATGTTTCATTTGGGATTAAGCTTGTAGTTGTGTGACAACTTTGGCAGTAATTCTTACAAAATTCGATTGGTAATTTTTATTTCTTGCATCCGAGGATGACCCAATGGAACACGTTGGCGCAGGTTTAACCAGTGTGGTCTCAGCGGTCAGAGATGACTCAATGGATGATGGCTGTGGAGAGCCCTTAATTAATTTCTGCCGCATGTTTTAGATTTAATAAGTTCATTCTTTAATTTTGATTTCAATTATTTGTAGAAGATTGCACAATAGTGCATGGGTTTGGCAGGGGTAAATCTTTTTCTACGCGCATGTGCGGGCACCAAATATTTGGAAAATCCGAACACGCTTGAAGTATTTAACAAACGCAGCTTAGTCTTCCAACAGCCTCCATGGCAATAGAACACATCAATGGCAGAATGAACTCCCTCCGAGTGAAAAAAAAAAAAAATCAGCCCGTTGAGGCTTCAGATAAGGTCAAAGTGCCCAGATATGGAAAGCAAGTCTTCCTCATCGAAAAATTCAATTTCTAGTGCTACAAATAATATCTGTAATAGTATAAAACAAATAGAAAGTCAAGCCTATTGATTCCAAAAATTTTAAATTTTCTTCTTTCCTGATAACTTGATCTCAAACAGCTTACCGGCTAGATTTATAATTGTCTTGGTTCACCAAATCAGCGCCACTGACATACTTGGCTACAAAAGAAATCAATCGGAATGGTGCTCCTATCAAAGGGGCATCTGAGAATGGAACCTCTGGTGGTTTCTCATTATTCTTCATGCCTTGCAAGTCCTCATGAATTTGGATTTCATCCAGTGGAGCTGACACAATATCTTCACTAATCTTTGGTTCATCTATTGGAGGCTGTGCTGATTGTACTCCAGGATCAACCACAAAGTCTCAACACCATCGCCATTGTTAGATCTCACCTGAATTTCAACTGAAGGTGGAACTTTTTCACCTGATTCATATATCTTTTCACCATACTGTGATGCATAATCTGTAGAAGATCTTCCTTGTGTCATTCCATGATTAAGCTCAGCATTAGAATGTTGGTTTGGCTCCATGTATTGTTCAGTCACCTGAGAAAAAAATCATGGCCAACTTGAGATGCACTCAAACCATCTACTTACATAACCACACTCTGCATGTTTGAATTGCAACATCAGGAAAACAATCTATTGTTAAAATTATATGGGGGAAAAATGATATTGAAGGATCTACTGCATGCCTGCGAACCATGGGTGACAATTATACAGACCTTCAAGGGTTAAGCAGAGCCCATATTAAAACCTACTTCAACCCTAATATTACACAATCTATTAACAGAGAAGCAGATGTTGAGAAAGAAAGGATCACATACTCAAGTTTAGCAACCAATACCATCATACCAATATACTCTCCAAAATACTAAATAGAATATATGAATATATCAAGAAAGCAGCAGTGAGGAAATACACTGAAATTTCCGTTGTTACCTTTCCAGCAAGCTCTCCATTTCCTGAATCTGGCTTCTCAATTAATGCATGGGTTGACGGTATCTGATCATGTGATTGTATCTCTTCAGGGAACTGGATCAAACATGACATTCTGTTACTTTATTTAATGCTAAAAAAAGAGAGCGATGGATAATGAACGAGGCAGCCTCAAGGTGAGAAAAAATTAAAAAATTTAAAACACAATTTCAACCAACCAGGGATAATCTTCATTAAATTTTTTGGGTAAGGATAATCAACATAGATACAAGTACCAAGCACCCTAGAGTTTGATGGATACCATAGAAGAACCACCAAAAACGCATGCACTGAGGGTTATCCTCTTCCCACATTAATTGAAAAATAAGCATGGCAGTATGATGGATTCTGATGGCCTTAACAGCCATCTTCCAATTTAAAAAGAAAAGAAAAGAAAAAACAATTCAATATTTGTGGTCATAATGTCAAAAACAATGGAACTTCTTTGGAAATGTAAAACTTTTGTTTCAGATAAACCTTCAATTTTCAACCCACCTGAAAAGAAAGAACTCCGACTCTGATCAGATATATTTCTCAAGTAAGCAGGTCAAAAGTTTACAAAGTTGAGTATCACAAAGAATGAACAAGCAAGAAGACATTACACGCCAACAGATTTGGAATGAGAAACAGTTGCCAAATTTTTTGACAGAGTTTTGGTGTCCTAAGATCAGACATCTATCAGTTTGTTTCCTTCCTCCATCCCCATCAGCTGCTCTCTCTCTCTCTCTCTCTCTCTCTCACACACACACAATATGTCTCTACAAAGCCAATTACTCTGCAAGAGCCCATTACATGGCTGATTTATTTACAGAACATTAATAATAGAATTTGAAGGCATTAAGACAATAAGCGGAAGGTCATTTTCATTTAATTCAAACTTCAAATGCCAATTTATTGGAAAGTGAAATATTACGGGCTGCTGCTTGAGACTTTGTAACATCCTCATGTAGCATAACAAGGTACAATCAGATTAGAAGGGTCTCGTATGTTTAATAGAATTTTCGAGGGACCTTGTCAATTACAAAGATCTTACCCCATTTAGAAAGAGTTCCTAAATAGACTGGTCAATGGTGGCTCCATGTTGAACAGAGTACAAGCCTGGACTTTCACGACAGTGTGTAGCAAAATAATTGTAGCATAGGAATTTATGACAAACTTAAGTAGTTTCTTTCTTTCAAGTTTTGACGAATACATCTGGATTTGCAAAGTTCAAGTACATAAAAAGCACAATAAACTTTTAGAGCATTTGCAATTGAAAAGCTGGCAGAAGATAACCTTTGTCATCTCCACTTTGGAAGTTGCATAGAAAGAAGCTTCTCTTTCAAGCTGTTGTATCCTCAATTCCAATCCTGATATGCTTTCCGCTAACCATTGGTTTTCTTGAAGAATATTGCTTCTAGATTCTTCCAACTCCTTCACCTGACGAGCTTTGTTATTTAATAGTCATATCAGAAACACAGACAATAATGTAGTTGAGTAACATATTATGTTCATGCATGACATGTGCACATGGCAAGATATTTCTGTTGAGTATTAAATGCTTAAAGCAACCATCGGCCACCCCCAAAGCATACCAAGTTTGAGTAATCTCCGTCATATCAACATGCTTTAGCCCGGGAATTATTCTATCACTCCAAATTGACCTCAGAAATTAACCAATTTGATGAGATATAGTCAGACTTTATTGCATTCAGATTGGCTAACTCAAGCTTGGATGGATTACATAAAGATGATTCTTAATTTAGAAAATTGTTTTGGTTAATGATACAAAACATTTGATAAAGATTCATTATCCCACAATAAAATAGAGGAATGAAATATAAGGTGATTTCTAGCTTGAAAATTATAGAAAGAATTATTGCAGAACAAACCTTTAGACTTACAAATTGATAATGAATATGAGCATGGGAAGCAGAAATATCAAGAAAAATACAGAGACATGGTTTATGATTGAACCATTACATCATAGGCAAAGTGACTATAACAGTGATAGTATTAACCCTACAACCTACGCGAGTAAAACCCAGAAAGGTGTAAACTAAACGGTGCTTAATCTCTCAAGTTCGTGGATGGTCATGCATACTGCCCTGCCCACTAGAAAAAACATGTATCTGGTCAGCCTTTAGGAAGATATCTGCCAGCTGACAAGAGGATAAGTTACATGGATAACCTGGGAGAAGGTGATATAAAAATAATGCTCAAGCCCTGTGCTCAATGTCTGTTAAATTCTCAACAATTTAATTGACATCCTGCTTTCACAATATTTTAGTGCTAAAAGTAGAATAGTGATTCGACACATCAACTCAGCAGTGTGGCAAAGATTTTTTTTTTTTGTCTTTTTGTGGAATAGCACAAAATCCCACGGAACAAAAAAAAAAAACAAGTTCTTGATGGTGATGTAATAAGATTGACCACTAGTAGGTAGTAAATTAATCACAAAAATAAAGGTCAGGGAATATCTCATGTTGACTAACATACAATTAATTCATTGATCGGTAGGAAAACCACCAATTAATAGGGCAAGAGGAACTGGATATGAGAGGGCTGTGAGATCAAAGTTGAAGTTACCATCAACTAAAGCTATACAAGGAATTAAACAAATAAGCATTCAAGAAAAACCAACTAGATGAGACGCACGCAAGAGGATGCTTGATAATAGCAAACCTTATTATATAACCAAATTGGAGCACAAGGTACCAAGATAGAGGAAGCATACCTGCATTTGCAGACCAATGTTGGTTTCCTCCAGTCTAGCAATCATTTCCCTGAAGTCAGTCTGGACAGCCCAAGAAACAATTCAAAAGCATAAATATAACAAATAAGGATATTTTGGAGTTCTATAGATGAAAAGTACTAAAAATCTGTAAAATAACATAACATATATGAAACAATTTCCCAAATGTCCGAGATAAAGCAAATCAGCAATACAGAATATAATTGGCAAAGGTGAATCTTAACATCATCATGATAGGATGTAAACCTAAGAAGGTAGGTAGTCTTGGCTCTTGTCGACCATTGATTCCGATATCAGGAGACCACCCATATCACTTGATTTATTTTCTAGTAAAGTAAGACTGGATTATACAGGCAATGCAATGTACGAGATGTATATGAGAAGCTAAGAAGATACCTCCTTTATCCCTTCACTTTTGAGTAATGTCACATGCAGATAAGTTCTCGACCCTCTTGTTCATTGTTTGGATGCAAATATAAAGGGTTCAAGAATAAACCAACCGCAAAAGTTAGTCAGTTGTTCCACTAGGTAATAGCTTGAAGCAGTTTGCAAGAGGATTTCAGTTACCTATGCTCTAATAGTCAAGGACATGGTGAAATCACAAATAATTCCTTTAAGCATTCAAGCTTTCTGCATGAAACTAATGCAAACATTAAACCTACATAGACCCATAAGATTGGGTGCTGAGGAAAACAAGATCTAGATTGAGTTGTTCACAGAAGTTAGAATTCACATGTAATAGGCACATTAAGACATTAAACCAGACTTTAGGCAATTTGTAATGCATCTTGCAAAGCTTTAAGAAATAAAAAGGATTCCAGTTTATTTTAGTATAGCCTTATAACAATACAATGATTAGATACCAAGTGTTTCTTCATTTTGGAGTTGTGCTCAAAAAACATTAATATCCTTGATTTTGTTTACCTATCAATCACTAAAAAGTTATGGCTGCTATTGGATATAATGCTGCTTATCTCTAGAAGGTTTTAGAGAAAAACTAAAAAGAGAGAGAGAGACCAAAAACAAGGTTTCTTGTTGGCAGTGGCATGGATGATTTATTCACAATGCATCTTTGCAAAAATTGTCCTGGAGTTTGGTATGAGCCCTGAAGAGTTGGAGATGTTCACGTACTGTATAGTTGACATAATTACTAAAGCAACTATGCAAAGCATAATTCCTAGAGAATCTAGGAGGATGCATGCTTAATGCACAACAGTTGGAGAGTTGGAAGAAATAAAAGAAGCTAGATTATATTGTTGCTTATCAAGAGTTGGAACAAATAAAAGAAGCTAGATTATATTGTTGCTTATCAACAAAGGGCTTGTTTGGCTTGGTAGGATGTTTTAGGAATCCTATGGGAATGCATAATGCTACAACAGAACACATAATACAACAACCAATGGAAACACTATGGGCAAAATATCCAATAGTTCTATTGTTCTGTGTTTGGTTGTCCTCATTAAAAAAAAAAAAAATCCAAAAGACCTGGTGCATCTAAGGCCAACCAAGAGTCTCTAATA
Organism: Calamus simplicifolius; assembly: GCA_900491605.1. Classification (NCBI taxonomy): domain Eukaryota; kingdom Viridiplantae; phylum Streptophyta; class Magnoliopsida; order Arecales; family Arecaceae; genus Calamus; species Calamus simplicifolius. The sequence continues at coordinate 1,256,879 of UESW01003945.1, read as the reverse complement.
GGTCTTAATTTTGAGCCTGAAGTGATGTAGTTTAGTTCCTATTTAGTTACATTGTTTTAGATTGAATAGTAATGTAGTGGATGCTCAACTAGCAAAGAATTGGAATGCCAGGAAAATTTGTTTTTGTTTCCTTTTAAGAGTCATAATTAGACTGAAAGTGGGAAGTTATCAAGTGGCCAACCAGACTGACAATACAAAAATGAGTTGGCTGTTTGTTGTGTAGTTCGGCTCTGGTGTTAAGTTCACTAACAAGTAACAAATAAAGCAATGGAACCTCAATCTGAACCTTGCCTCTCTATCAGATTTAGATAGCATTTCTCACTGTTCTCATCTTCTTCTCCCGTTTTCCATTGTCTTCTATGTTAGTTATTTTATTTCCTTTCTTCCTCTTTTCTATTTTTCTTCTAATGTTGATTCCTCAATTACCTTATCTTCTTCTTGTTTCTTTTTTCTTTTACCCTATCTTTGCATCTTCTTCTCAAGCTCCTTTGTTCTTCCATGGATTTAAGTTTTCTTCTTAAGCACATTTCTATCTTCCCTTCCCTCCTCTCCAAATTTAGTTCCACAGCCATCTGTCATGGAGCTCTGCAAATCAAGCAGAGTATTGCTGTTTTGACAGATCTGAACCAGATCTAGCAGGAAGCTGCCGCCATTTTCCTCTTTGCGCAGTCATCAAGATCTCACTCTGCCCACCTCATGTTACAACAGTCACCAGTATTCGTTGTTTACTCTTGGGGATTTATACGAAGAGGGTGGGGTGTGGAGACCTGGGGGCAGAGAAGGGTGAGGCTGAGGTGGGTATGAGGGGAGGTAGTAGTGTGGTTTTAGTGAGGGCCTAGCAGGTGGAGTCCAGCCATGGGGAGGTATAGGCAAATTGAGAGGAAAGTGGAATGAAGAGAACTAGAGATGGAAGTGTACAGTCAGCACAAAGCAGGTTACAGCAGGGGGTGAAAGGGATAAATGGGGGAGATAGAGAAATCAGGATAAAAGGTGACAACGTAAACTGCTGTACCTAATAGAAAATGCATAACATAATTTTTGAGGGAAAAAAATGTATAGCATAGTTATAATAAAGAAAAGGGAAGAAATTCTCTACACAGCTGATTAACCTACCAGTTCAGATATTCCACCTGACAATGTCCACGATGCAATAGCGAAATGATAAAATTCAGAACAAGTCAAATCCAAAAAATTACCTCCTTTAACACCCAGATGTCTTTGATACCCTCTATGTTCTTGACTCTGTCCTCCAAGATGACCTGTTCAAAATGGAATTAGCACCACATCTGCAGCAGAAACAACTTTCTGTAGAGCCTAGAAGGCAGTGTCATGCAGAAACATAAAAATTATTCATGTAAACACAGAAACTAACAATTGTTACTTTAGACAGATCTTTGTTTTGCTAGTTAATCTTTTTAGGAAGTGTATAATGCTGCAAGGCTCAATGCTGTGCTTTATTTCTTACAACAAAATAATAAATCACCAGATTTTGGATATTTTGATTAATAGGATTATGCAGCAATGTGACTAAAATAAGTATTTTTATGGTCCAAGACATCTTTTTCACTGTCTGCTGATTTTTATCTCCTAACTGGATCTTGTCTCATTAGTTTAGCTATTGTCATCTTAGAATTAGACTTACTTCAGCAATAGAGACCATGACCAAAATCTTGTAGAATTCCTACAAGTCAAGGCTTTAAATTTCGTGGAATAAAGGAGACTTGGTTTTTTCATGGAACGAGATACCTTGTGTCTTGTCCTATCTCAATCCTTAATTCGGTCGGACGTCCCAATACTCGGTTGAGATGCTTTTTTTTTTCTTTTAAAAAAAATATTTGTGAAGCTTTTAATATTTTATTTTTAAACAGATTTGAACTTCAAAAATTAATCTTTATGATAAAATAGATATATTTAAAATTGACGATATTATGGCCAAAACAAGACATAACAGCCATAGCCAAGATAGGCCTCGAATTTTTTATGGGATGAGACATTTAGGCCATCTCAGCTCCCGTCTCGCTAAGACTTGAATCTTTCCTACGAGTAAAACAATAAATTATAAAAAAGCCTAATGTTTTCAACCACATTCATGATTTAGCGTATCTTATTGCTGCCACATTTTACCATGTCCATAAGCATCATTTTTACTCAATATTGTCTCAAAACATAAATTTGTGTAAAATATTACAGCCTATAAGTTTACTAATAGAGAAAAGAATGCGTCTACGAAATAAATTATATCCATCATCAAATAGATGACTACAGAGCATGCTCACTTCATTTCTCTGATCAGCAATTTTCCCCCTCCTGCTTGAGCTTCTGACTCATCTATACATAAAAACAATTCTAATAGACACAAGCATCAGAAGCTATGGACACAATAAGTTCTTCCCTCAACCCCAACATAACTTGTTCTCCATTCAATTCACCTTATTTAGATAAATGAATGATTGATAACGATAACATAAACAATCACCTCCTTCTGTATCACTGAATCATTTCCAATCTGTAAATCATTGAGTCTTGCCTCTAAGCTAGCCTGCATTAAGAAAGAGAAGGGATTTTGTTTTACAAAGAGAGAAGGGATTTTGTTTCACAAGAAAACATAGAAATGCACAAGCATGCAAAAGGGAAAAAAAAAAGGATAAAGAAAGAAGCATGGATGATGTCTTGGGTGCTCCCCATTCATCACTTCTTGCTAGTCATTCTACATGCTTCTCAAATATGAATGTAATGGCAATTACCTCCTTTTGGGAACAAGAATCTACTACATTTTGTAAAAGTTTAATTTTCTCTTCCAAAATGACCTGTAAATTTTATAAGTGCATGTATCAAATGCCACAATGCCAAAGTCAGCCAAAAATTCTATTACAAATAAAGACAATATTAAAGCATATTGATATGCAAGAAATGTAATGGAAATTACCTCCTTCTGGGAACAAAAGTCTACTTCATTTTGTAAAACTTTAATGTTCTCTTCCAAGTTGACCTGTACATTATACATGAATCAAATGCCTTAATGACCAAGTTACAGCCAAAAATTATAATAACATAAAGACCACATTAAGTGTATTAATATGCACATGAGAAAGTATTCATGTATATTTATTAAGTTGGTCTAATCCCCTAACTCCAGATATCAGAGGAAGCAAAGTGTCCTCCTCCTTCTCTTGTAAGTATTGTCCACAACTCCCAAAATAAATAATTAAAAAAATCAGGGTTTATATTATACAATGTTTGTTGAGCCAGTGTTGAGGGTCTGGCCAACTACTACCAGTTCAACATGGTATGGTACCATACCAACTCAGGCATATAGGAACAAAGGAGAGAGAGAGGGAGAGCAGAAGGGGGAGAAAGAATAGGAGAGATATGATGGAGAGGGAGGGTAGGCAGAGAGAGAGGAAGGGAGGGACAACCAACTTCGACCTCCAATTTGCAATCTCTGGCCCCCGACACCCACCATCATCTACAGTGACAACAGCATGGAAGCAAGAAAGAAAGAGCTAGTGCATGGCAAGAGAAAGAGAGATGGCCATCATCGTTGACCATGACAATAATGGCGACAATGGAACATTAACCCTAGCATGGGGAATCATGGGAGAGTAAAGAAGCCGTGAGAGGAAAGAGGATTGTGAAAGAGAGAAGGATTATAAAAGAACCAAAGCCAATTCAACTCTAAAACCATCCAAAACTGCTTGAAATGAAACAAAACCAAACGGTTCACCTAGTTTGGGCTAGCTTTAACTTGGGACTAAACCAGGTGGCCTCATCGTCCCAACTCCTAGCTGGTCTGATTTGATATACACCAAACACCCAATTCAGTGTGCCCTATACTATCCAATCATTGTGGTTCGACAAACTTTTATGATATTACAGTGTGAAAAGAAAGAGAGAGGGATCACGAGTGCACCATAAAGGAAAATAAGAAGATTATCTTCATTAATGCATATATAATTTGATACAATCATTCCTTCTACTTTTTTTTTAACTAAAAAGTTAGTTACCATAGTTTTGAGTGCAAGTGAAGAATAAACACACCCAAGATACCTGTCTTTGCAGCCAAGAATTCTTCTCGTCTTCTAGTTGTCCGATTTCTTCCTGTAGCTTCACCTGTAAGGCATACATTGGAAGAAAAATTACAAAAATATGCATTAGGCTACAGCAAAAGGGGAAATACAAGTGCTACCATGTCAAGATAGAGTTATTTGAAATCAAAAGGGCATACTTTCAAAAGCACATATCCAGAATATATTCAGAACAAAACACATGAACTTTCTTAGGTACAAACGTGAAACAACAAGAACTGCAAGACTTGTGGAATATTCAGCATGGAAATGTATTTTCATAACATAGCCTCCCTAAGCTTCTTACTATCGTGTTTTTCTTAATGTAAAATAAATAATTAGATATCAATATCCTTAAATCACTACTTAAAACTTGAAGAATGATGAAACCCCGAATTAATCCTCAAATATTCAGAACTTTTAACATCCAAAGTAAAAACAATTTACTTAACCCACCAACGTCATCTTTCTACAATAGTGGAGATGGATGTAAGGTAGGATATAGGATGAAGCATGAAGAAAGATGAGTGGAGAAACTAAGATAACAAGGCCAGTATTGTGAGAGAGGCTTGGAAAAAGTCTTCCAATAAGCTTAGAAATAACATATAGCTATCGTTGGTGGGCAACCCAGTATTTTAATACAAAAGTTCATTGCAAATAGTGGTTATCAATAAAAAAGGTATGATAGATATAAATATCATTGGTTTCTTAAGGACTGATTTTGATTCCTCAGTGCCATGGGATTTGAGCAGAGGTAGATGAAAAATTACAAGTCAGAAGGACAAGGAAGAGGCTGTGATTTCAAGATACCCAAAGTCACTTTAAAAATTCGTGCTTGTGAGCATATAGGAATAGGGGGATCAACAACCTCCAGTGATCCCTTCCACCTGTTAACTTCTTTAGCCTTGCCTTATTGGCAAGGCCCATGCGTATGATTGATATCAAGCAGGTTTGGGGACATGCATTGGAACAAGGGCTAAATGTGTTCTAGAAATATGTACAACTATAAAAGCACAAAGTATCAATTTTCTAGAGTTTTCTAATTGTTGCACCATTAATTCCACTAAACTGGAGGTGTTTTGCCTATATATGACATGCACTTACATATTTTTCTTCATTGATTTTATGCTTCTCCGGCTCTACGTCAGACTCTGACACCCCGACACTTTGAACATCTCCATTACCCGAATTATGTGAATGGTGATTCTGCTCAGTGGCTGAACTATGGTTCTGCTCCTGCACGGACACTTCTTCGGCATTGGCATTAGTATCTTCCCTAACTTTGCTCTGACTGCCTTTCTTCTTCTTGTTTTTCTTCTTCCTTCCATCCATATTTTAGTTGGAGGATAACTCAACAAAACTAATCCAGCCCCTCGCAGTTTTGTCTCTTGCTGCAGTGATTAGCAGAGTTAAATTTTGTATATTTTACCAACTAATCAATCAAAGTAATGATACCCCTCCACAAGATTTTCATGTCATGAATATTTTAGAGAAAAAAGTATCAAAACTTTCCAAGAATATCGAGTGAAAAGGTAGTAATTCATCAGGATTCAAATTTATTGACAAAAACGAGATTACTTCTTAGATAAATCAAGAAATCGTAACAAATTTCATAGAGCAACAAATTAACCAATGGGTAGAGTTAGTCTAAGCTATTTGATCGATCGGACATGAATATCGTGGCAGATCTAATGAAGTCCCAACAAATTGACAAAACCACCAGATTGATCTATTTTGATCGATTTGCATGAAAGAAGAAAACGAACAAAGAACGATTGGATGGAACGCTAATTCAACAGTAGATCAGATATCAAGAATACCTAAACGTCACCGAGATAGAAGCCCGAATTCTCTCCGATTCCGAGATCGAAAGCTGCAAGAACAGACACGATCTTAGAGATCTAGAAGACAGGAAGCCACAATGATTAACAATTTCTCCAAATAACTGCGAATTTTGACGAAATCTAACCCTAAAAAACTCTCGGGCGGAGCTCGGATGGGAGGAAAAACGAGGAGTTCCTGAGGTGGGATTCGGCAACGGAGGAACAAGGGCCCTGTGAAATTTCCGCTTTAAAAGCTGTGTAACGGCTCGAAGGGGAAAGGGATTCGTTAAGGCTGGGAGACCATGACGGCGGACGGAGGTAACGGCACCGCGGTGATGGATCCGTTCAAAGACTTGCACACCTCTATTGTTTGTTCGTGCAATCTAAGCCGTTCATTGGGTGAAGGACGAAATTTATCTGTGATTCCAGCGAACCTCCAAATTATTTTGGGAGAAACATGGTGGAAATTGTTTGAAATTTTCAGTTATTTATCTCAAGAAAAAAAAAGATTTTAATTATTTTCTTTTAAAAGTTTATTTTGTTCTTATTTTAAAGATTTAAATTTTAAAAGCTGATTAATAGAACCATATCAGATACTTAAATATGGTAACTTTTTCTGCATTTATTGATATTTAGGTATAAGTTATGCCTCATGAGTAATTTTAATTTCATCAAAAATTAATTATTTATTGCTTTCAAATTCATGCAAAAACTACACTGAAAATGTTGTTTATCAAAATACATTAATATTGTGTTTCAAAATTTATTATCATTAATTAGAGATTTTTCGCATTATTATTTAGAGCCTTAATTGATTGTTTAAACATGTTAGACTAAACCCCTTATAGGTTATGTAGGAGCTTTTGTTTTAAATAATGCTTAGAAAAAAAATCAAGAATAATGCATGTAAAACATGCTGCACTATATGTTGGCATATTTTCAATTTTTTCTAAGTGTTTTTTTTTTTTTTTTTAAAGCATTGGAAGGGGTCCTGTCTGTAAAATCATCTCTACAACTGATAATTTCATATAAAAATCCTATTCCAACGCTTAGCAAATTTTATGCTCAAAGAAAGTCCATTGTAGCTATAAATCATTTATTAAACAAACAGTTTCACTCTACTAATGTGTTTTAAAAAAAAAATCTAGAATAGCCCATGTGGTATCCCATGTAATATGTTCCATGTTATTATAAGAAAAATCTTTTTTTCAATATTATTTTGAGAATTAAATTTTTTGGGACATTATTTAAAAGAAAGGTTCCATAGGTAATATTTTAGGGCATCATTTTTTGGGAATTGATTTTTTTAATATATTTTTAAATATATGAATAATAGATACTATAGTTATTTTCTAATATATAAAAGGATATAGATAAATTATTTTTTCATTTAAGTATTATTTGGATAGTACTTATATGAAAAAAATATGGATAACCTTGGTGATTGAGTGATATGATGATATAACTGAGCAACTAATTCTCTAAATCCTAAATCAATCATCAATTAACTATTCTATTTTGATAATGTTGTTGTTGTTTGGGATTCTTCAAACAAATTATAGCTCTGGATATCATATGCATAGAGGTAGAGTACTAAATAAAAAAAAAAAAAAAAGCATATGTTGAAACTATCTTTGATACTAAAGTTAATTCGAGCTATATTAATATATTGCAATAATAGGGTCGTTGTAGAATTAATGGAATAAAAAAGTATAAATAAAAAGATGAACCAACATATTTAACCTTTTATAAGTATATAAGATAACACAAAAAGAATAATGTAACTTTCTTAGCATATATATAAGTCATAGAAAAACTTTGATGGATTATTAACTAATGATGTATCAAAATAGAATCCTAAAGTCATTGAGAAGGATAGGGCTTAATTCGAAGTTTAATATAGTAAAAACAAAGTTGATTGAATGGTTGGAGTTCAAAATGTTGGAAAAATGGCTTCTCTCATCATTGTAATAAGTGCTCTTATTAATGACAAAGTAAGTTAAAAAGATGAATTATACTCTTAATATATCTAATGCAAGAAATATGTAGGGTATTAGGTTATAAATACCCTTTGAATATTTGCATATATAAGAATTAACGTACAAGATGTGATTAAGAGTTTGAGCTTATCCTAATAAATTATAATAAAACATCAAGATACTATGTACAAGATTTATAACAAGTGCTCCCGATTAATTCATGCTATGTGTGTGATATGTAAAAGTTTAAAAAAATAAAAAACTTTATGATGCATAAAAGTCTAAAAAAAACCTATATTAAAGTCTAATTTATTTTGACTCTTTTAAATGAATACAATCAGAATTAAGTTCATAAGGCAACTCATCCTTTGCACAATATAAGTTGCCTAATTTTTTGTTTTTATTATTTTAAAATGAACTAAAAATTTATTAAAAATTTTAAAATTATTTTAAAAAAAAAATAAAATATATTTTTTAAAAAACATTGATTATTTTTCTTATATGAAAGATTCAAATTTTAAAGTTGGATTAGTAATCTCACATTAAATATTTAAATACACAAGCATATACGTTTATCATTATTCAATTGATCAAAATCCAAGTCAAGCCTTGAATATATTAGGTTGGCAACCATGCACCTGCCCGCTTGACTCATTGGACACATTTGTAATTAGCATAAAATTTGAAATTTGCTTCATCTAGATTTAATTATGCAATAATATAATATTTTGAAAGAGAAAACTGTCTGATTGACTCATGCATGCACCATAACATGTCAATGTAATGATGATGAGCAAATTTTCACTTAGGATAATATTTTCACATGCATCAATCTAAACGTGCCTATTTCTTCTATCTATTTCAAACGTCTAAGAAATCCTGAGTTATCTCAAGGATATCATATTTATTTGGTGCTGATTGCACCAATGCATGAGCTTCTATTCTTTCTACATGGTTTTATCCATCTTTTTCTTCAACACTATTTATCAAACGCTCTTTCTTGGAACATAGCGTTTGAATGGTTGCGAGGCGAGCTAAAAAAATAAAATGTCTTTGTATATTGCTTTGATGTAGCATAGTCTACATCGAGCATGGTAATTCATATGTGTACGATCTCATACACCAGTGATACAAACCCATGAGCAAACCTCTCAGCACTGGCCTGCATACAAATAAATCATCGCACTTGATGCAAGTCATGCTGCACTAACTGCGGTATACAAGGACTTTTTCGCTAAAAAATGCCTTGCATCGAAAGTAGGCAGGCTTGAAGAGAAGCCCACTCTTTGTGCGAAAGCCTTGCAAGGCATGGTTTTGACAAGACCTGCACAAAGCCCATTCTATAAGAATGTTGGCAATGACTTTATACACCACATTCGATGCAGCAAATCCTATGTGGGCTGCACCATCCCTTCTTATTAATCAATATACATACGATACCCATTAAATAATATTAAGACAGCTTTACGACATTCCGATGGAAAAAATTACGACACCCCAGTTTTAAAATTATGATACCATAGTTATAAAATTACGATATCCATTCAGAAAACCAAAAAAAATTACAATACCCTAATTGTAAATTTACGATGCAGTAGTTATAAAATTATGATATCCATTTAGAAAACGTGTATATACAAATTCCAAAACAAAAGCTGAACATGTATTAATGCATGTCACGTCAAAATTTAAGATACATCCCATTTGTAAACTTATGACACCATAATTATAAAATTAAGATACTTATTAAGAAAGTATGATATTCAAGTTGTAAATTTACGATACCGTAGTTATAAAATTATGACACCCACCCAGAAAGAGTGTCTGTATATAAATTTTTAAAAAAAGCTGAACGGATATTAATGGAGGTCATGTCAAAATTTAAGATGATACCCTAGTTGTAAACTTATGACACCGTAGTTATAAAATTAAGACAGAAAGTCAAAAAAAAAAATTTACGATATCCCAGTTGTAAATTTATGACACCGTAGTTATAAAATTACAACACTCATTCAAAAGAGTATCTATACACAAATTTCAAAAAAAAGCTGAATGGATATTAATGCACATTAGCTTTTTTTTTTGAAATATGTGTACAAATATATTTTTTGAATGGATGTCCTAATTTTATAACTACGGTGTCGTAAATTTACAACTGAGGTATCGTAATTTTTTTTGGCTTTCTAAACGGGTGTCGTAATTTTATAACTATGGTATCGTAATTTTAAAACTGGAATGTCGTAATTTTTTTCATCGAAATATCGTAAAGTTGTCTTAACATTTTTGTAATGGGTATCGTATGCATATTGACCAATAAAAAGGAGTGGTGCAGCCCATGTAGGACTTGCTGCACCGAAGACGATGTACAAAGACTTTTCCAAGAATGTTCGGATCCTCTAAAAATCCAGATGGAGCCCTAGATAGAATCACGTGATGGTTGTATAATTTTCATGAGATATATACTACTGAATTAGAGGGCATCACGTGATAATTACATCATTTTCATCATCCATATACTATAGGCTCCATGGGCTCTGCCTAAAATGTGAACACAAGTTAAAGTCCTGGATCTGGCCCGGTCCAAGACTAGTTTCCAAGCCAAAGCCCAGCCCTTACTTAGGCTTTGGGGCCTAGTCTTCAGGACAATCCTTGAACTTCCCAATCATGTATTTTAATTTTTTTTAAAAAAATATGTAAAATGATTTTAAAAAATTTAAAATATAGAGGTTGTCCGGGTTTACAATTGCACCAATTCAACCCATCATTTTGGGATAAAAATGTAGGTTGGAGATAAATAAAGGCATGGCAGTAGGCTCAGGTCAGGCTTTAATGTCCAAGTCTCCTTTCAATTGTCAGGCTTATTTAACAGTTTATTTAAAAATAAAATATACTTTAGTGCAAAAATATACATTGGTCCTCAAACTTTTAATTAAAATTAATTTTAATTCTTAAAGTTTTAGTTGCTATAGCTTAGTCCTTCGTATTTCAAAAATATTGCATTACTGTTCTATGAGATCCATTAAAAGTAATGGAACAACTGGCATACCATCCTAATGCCAACACGTAAATTAGTTGACAATATAATACACCATTTATTTCATAAATTATAACTTAACACATAAATTGGTTAATAAAATAATCCGCTAATTATTTTATTAATTTTAACTAACCATATAACAAAACGATGGGAATGCGATATTTTTAAAATACAAGGGATTAAAGGATAATAATTAAATTTTTAAAGACCCAAATGAATTATAAATGAAAGTTTGAGGGTCAATGAAATATTTTAACATATATTTTAAGAGCTAGAATTGATTATATTCAAATATAGTTATATTTAAATTTGATTATACCATTATTATTAGATCTATATAGTTTATATGTTTTAAAAATAAAATAAATATAAAATAATTTTTAAATTCATATAAATTTAAGAATGAAAGAATAATCGTATTCTAAACTTGATTATGAAAAAAAAAATTGATGCAATCAAGTCTGACTTAAATTTTAATATATTATATATATTATTATAATAATTTATAAATTAAAAATGATTTATTATGATAATTTTAATAATATAACCTTTTAGACAGTGGAAAGTATGATTAAATTTTTTATTATTTTTATTTTAAAAGTATTTTATTTCTGCTCTCCCTGTTACAGGCTGGTGATTGGCCCAGCTGGGTAGCATCATACACGTGCTCTGACGTGCGATAATGATTAGTCCTGGAGTTGGACGCTTGGTTCCCAAGCAAATTGCAACATGGTGTGGTGCCGTTGATTGCCAACGTGTTGCTTCAATTTCAAGCAGAACTATGGAATAGTGAAAAGAAGCTTGACAGGATTTATAGCAGACAGGTGTCCTCCTTGGATTAGGCATTGAGTTTCCACACCAAACGAAAGATTATGAAATTAATTAGAAATTAATACATCTAAATACTTAATGTATAAAATAATGATTCTTAAATTATTAAATTAAATGATCTTTAGTCTGTAAATAATTTAAAAATAATAAATTATATTTAACAGCCCGTATGAGATTCTTATAATTTAATTTAGGATTGCGGAACGTTCAAAAGAATGTTGAAATGTTTTATGATTTTTTTTAGAAGATAGCTTCAAATTGGCTGGATTGAGTCCTTTACAGTAAACACATCTTTTTCTTAAAAATATATGACAACCAAATAAGAGTTAAGTGTCAGTGTGAGGTTAAGATAGATTGGTGGCTTATTGCATTCCATAAAAAAAAAAAACAAAGCCTTTCTTTCATGAGATCTAAAATCTTCATTTGATTAAAATTTTATCAAATTTAAGTGAATATTTTTTAATTTTTCTTAGATGAAAAACTTATATAGATTTATATGTAATACAATTGTAGTAATCATTTGGTTCGGACGCTACTCTTCTCATGGATGGTATGGATTCAAGGAATGATGCTATGATTGACTCATTTAAATCATAGAGTGAATAAGGTGTTTAGGAATCTTTCTCATAGCTATTTGTTGAACTTTTAGACTGTGTTTGAATGGAGCCAGAATAATCGTAAGATGAAAAAGATATGCAAAATCTAAGTTATTTGAATCCCTGCTGAAATTTCTATTCCAGTCTGAACTTCCTCTTACGGACCTGCAAAACAGTTCTCATAGAGGCGTTCCATGGTACCCCATGGAAGACCCTCCGAGCTCATCAGTAGGATCGGTAATCAACAAACAAGAGGAGAAGGCTTCGCTGAAGAGTCTCTCTAAGGGTCCTTTAGAGCCCTGAGCAGAGCGCTAAAAAAATTAAATAAAAGGCAGAAAGAGTTGTAGTGAGCAATGTGCATACCTGAGGAGTAGAACTCTATTTATAGAGGATACCTGATTTGGGGGCGTCGTGGGTCCAAATCGTTATTTTGAATCCAGTTTATTATGAGGTCAGTAAGATTATTTGGTTAAAAATCGACGGTTATGGTTATTCTTATTTAATATAATCCATTCTACCACTCTTATCCTATTACTATAATATTTTGTTTGGAATCTTACGAATTTGAACTCTCCAAAAATTCCGCATTCTTGATGCCGGGTCTAGCTGGGGAATAATGACTTGACGAGGCACAGTCGGATAGCTCATCCCGAGAGACGATATATCGGCTGAGGCCGAGGGACTCATCGAAAGATGTGATGGAATAACAGGGACGATATAGTTTCCAAATAGAAATTTGGAATAACAACAAGAGGGATAAGTTATTCTTACGGAATTCGTATTCTTATTCTTGAAATAACTTTTGATATCCAAATGCAGTCTTAGTGTTTAGATAAAGTCAGATTGATACACTCATCATAAGCAAAGAAGGTATATACAATTTAAGCTTTTGAATCGAACATTATCTGACAAGAAAAGGACCGTTGAAGAAGCTACACCGAATTTAATCTTTCTTTCTTTCTTTTAAACAAATAAATAAATAAATAATTTCTTTTGATACATTTTATGGATGACGTGGGAGAGTACTTGTCTCGTGATTACGATTTTATCTCCTACTTGGAACGAGTAAAACCACGTGTATTAATAATAAAAGGAGGAGGAAAAGTCATGGAATGCGTCACCTCCGTTGGACCAACCTCCGATTGAGAATTAATGGAGTGTTTTAAGTGGGAAGCTTTGCTTCCACGAGGACCGCAACCCGTCCGCTCGGAAGACTTTTTGAACATTAAAAAAAAAAAAAAATGATTTAGCTGAGCGATCGATTGTCTCGATGTCCCGAAGCTTCTGGGCTCAATATCTTTCGACTTGCATGTTCGCGGCAAAATCTCGATCCGATCCTAACGTTGGACCGTCGTTGTCATCCAATAGTATTAGATTTGATGGCAGAAATTCGCGTTGCAATTATCTATTTAAATTTTTTTATCAAAATATTTAGCATCATAAAATATAAATTTTAAAGCATCGAATAAAAACTAAAATTTATTGACATATTTGCTTATATCATCTTTGATATGTGCAAAAATTGCTACAAGCCTTAAAATTCAAATTATCCTATTACTTATACGTTTTATAATATATTTATATTATTATATTTCATATAAGTTTAAACAAATGCAACGTGCTATCAATAGTGAACTTATTGTCTCTACATTATGAGATTAAATTTGTTTATCTTATTTTATAAATTAAAAATTATTTATAATTAAGAATAGCTCTGACGTACAAAAATTTCAAACGCTTTTGCCTGTTGAGGTGGTCTTAGGGTGTGTGAAGGGCACGAGCTTTGACCGAGGTGATCATTTGATGGAGCAGGTAATGACCCATAAAATATCAATATAATCTTAGCAGCCAGCCACATGCTAGTTGTGAGGAAAGACTTTTGATGCACAAAATGCACATCAAATTGATTGTACATTCATGCCATTATACGAAGACATAGTTAATTCATGCATTTAATACACACTTTATGCGCTAACAATTGATGCATAAAGACTTTTTCACTAGCTATCATGTAGAGTGTAGACAAACCCAACCTTTGGAATGGCTCTTTGACCTCTAAGGCCTACCATTAAATTCTGTGACCTGTCCTTGACTCGTAGTTCACCTATCGGATCCCAAAGGTGCATGAACTTTCACGTAGAAGAAACGAAACCATGCGCAATATATTTATTGCACCTCCTTTGCTTGCATTGGAGGTTTATGCATCCACTTGACCAGGTCATGACTCATGAGACAGGTCCCTTCTACTTGTATTATTATCTTTTGCTGACGATATTGGTTGGATGATGAATAAGACCATGACCAATGAATTTGATCTGTAAATAAATTAAACCATGATGTAATGAAAAGGTTATAAAGAGGAGATGGTGACCACCATTGGATTGACCATCTCATATGCCACCTATCCAAAATATCTGACGTGTGGTGGTTGCTAATTAAGTTTTTTAATAAAGAAATTCAATTTAAACTAAAATTAAAATTTTTATTAACATTAATCATATCATCATCTTTGCACCTTGTATTAAATTCAAATTTCCTCGTGCTTATATGACTGTACGTATGTATCTAATGTTACAGAGTAGGAGACCTATTCCTTAAAATAAGATTAGGAGGACTGCAGATAACCGGCAACATTGAAATGTTTTTCTCTTAAATTTTTGTGCTGCTTGTGGTTCACTTTCAGTCTTCTTTTTTTAACAGCAAAAATCCAAGGCCAAACTTGCTGACACAACTTCAAACCATTTATTATATGATGCCGCCTTTACTCCATTAAATTATAAGATTAATTAGGTCTAAGGAAGGATACGAATAATTGTGGTTTTTCTAAAAACATTAAAAAAAAGGGAATAAATCAAGATATTATAAACCAATCACATTAGTTTTCCAAAATTTAACTAGAACTGAAGAGGCTAGAAACTAAGATTTTTATTACAAAATTGCTTGGATGAACCTGTTTTATATTTTCTTTGTCATTGTCTATCCATTTCAACTCCAGTAATTCCATAAGTTCTAAAATTATAAACAATTGGTCCAAATCTTCTTGCGTGTGCTGTAAAGGAGGAGCTTTGGTAGCACAAAGTCTTCGCAGGTCGTTTTTGCACCGTTTCTTGACAACTACCTTCCGATTCGACTGCGGAGGCTCGGCTTAACGGGAGGAAAGCTCAGGTTTCCGGCTACCAGTGGGTTTCTTCGTCTCCCTCTCCGTCGAACGTGGCGAAGATGGAGTCTAAATTCCCGGATGTAGTACGGGTCTCGGTGCCGATTCTGCAAGAGGCGGTGGCGGGGTGGCAGCACTGTGCGGTTTTGGCCCGTTCCTTCTCCAAATGGGTGCCGGCTGAAGCCTTCATCCGGGAGTTCAGGCGTGCTGGCATCTCTGGAGTCATTGTCCCGGTGTCCCTGGCGTTCCGATGTCACATTTTTCGATTCGAAGACCCGGCGGCAGTCGATCTGGTCCTCGCTCGTCCGTGGGTGATCAACGGACAGATCATTGGAACTGAAGCATGGCGGCAGGAATTCTTTCCGGCTGAGAATTCCATCTCCTCCGCGCTTGTTTGGATTAGGATGCCTGGTCTTCCCATGGAGTTCTGGAAGGAGGAAATCCTTAGAGCCATCTCGGAGCAAGCAGGGTCCTTCTGCTTTGTGGATGCTGCCACTGCGTCTGGAACCAGGGGAGGTTTCGCTCGGGTGGCAGTTCGAGTCGAGTTGAGCTGCCCCCTCCGGCCTGGGACCAGAGTCCAGGGGTTGCATGATCCTTTTTGGCAACCGTTTGTATATGAATCCTTGGAAGGCTTCTGCCCGTCCTGTGGCTCTTTGCATCTGGAGGGTCGTTGCGGGCTTGAGGACATGGCTGAGGCGGAGCTTACTGACAGGAGCTTTGTTTTTGGGCCGTGGATGGCTGCAGTCCGCCAACGGAGGAAAGCAGAGGTCCCCCTGGCTAAGCCTCCTTCGCCGGCCTCTGTTCCTTGTGCTGCTCCTCAGCCAGGTTCATCGTCTTCGAATCTGATGGATGGCTGGAGGTCTCCGACGAAGGTGGGGCGAAGACGGCTCCCTGTAGCAGTGAAGTTTGCATCAGATTCTAAAGTGTTGGGAGGGGAGAAGGATTGCTCTGTTCCTGGAGCAGTGACTCATGGATCGATCGTCTCTGCCAACAGGGAGCTGGTGCTGGTTAAGGAGCTTGGGGAGAATGATTCAGAGAATCAGTCTTTGGTGCCTGTGCCGGTTCTCCAGCAGCGTGCCAGTTCCAAATTCTCAGTTAAGGGAAAGCTCAAAGGTGCTGTGGCTGAAGGATCGCTGGATTCTAGTAACAGGAAGGTGTTGATGGCTAAGGAGGTTGGGAAGAAAGCTTCAGAAAGGCAATCAATGGTTCATGTGCCAGTTTGCCTGGAGCGTGCCGTTTCCAAAAGTTCAGTTAAGGGGAAGCTGCATGTGGATCAAAGTGGGATCTCTGAATCTGATAATGCCCAATCCTTGGTCTCAGCTAATCCCTTTGCTTCTTTGGCTCTGGCTCCACTTGATGTTGTCCAGGAGGTGAATAGGGTTAGGGGTTCAGCGCCCCTCAAGCGAGCGAGACCTGCCGAGTGCCTGCCCCCCAGATCCATTTCCAAATCTGATAAGATAAATGGAAAAGGCAAGGGTAATTTGGCCAATTGCAGATTGGATTTCATCCCTCCCTCGAGTAATCTGCCCCAGTCCCTATGCTGCATGGAATCAGTACAGGAGACGAAAATGGGTTACCCTGATGGGCCTGTGGATCAGGAGTGTCAGGATACTTCTGTCAATCTCATTGATGCTGATTCATCAGTTCTGCAGGACTGCTCTCTTAAGAATATTGATAGTGTGATGGAAGAGGACCAGGAGGTGGTCCCAGTTATCTCTAGTTAATTAATGAAGATCTTAATTTGGAATGTCAGAGGTGCTAATAAGCCCTCATTTCGTTCCTCTTTTGGTAGATTGATTCAGTTACACAATTTTGATATCTGTGTTCTTTTAGAAACCAGGTTGTCTGGAGACAGTTTGGTGCGGTTTCGGAGGCAGATTGCTCGGTCCTGGTCTTCATATGCGGTGGAGGCTGTCGGGCTGTCTGGTGGCATTTTGGCTATTTGGCGCGACTCTGCCATCGCGATTGACATTTTCCATCATAGTAATCAGCAAATTGGTCTCCTTGTCTCTGATGGGACTTCTAACCCCTGGCTCTTATCGGCGGTTTATGCTAGCACAGACTACCGGGAGCGACGGGTTCTTTGGTCCGAGCTATCCGCTCTCCTTGATCAAGGGATTCCGTCTATTGTTGCTGGTGACTTCAACTGCATTACTGAGGCTACTGAGAAGCGAGGGGGCAGGCCAGTCTCAAACTCTGCTGATATTAATGAATTTAGAACTTTCATTGGATCTAAGGGGCTGATGGATTTGGGGTATTCGGGGCCCCAATTTACTTGGTGTAATAATCGGCAGGGGACAGCTCGTGTTTGGGAGAGAATTGATAGAGCTCTGGCTACTGCTCAGTGGCTTCATAAATTCCCTGCTGTCACCGTTACTCATCTTCCTAGGATCGCCTCGGATCACTGTCCTATTCTGATTTCCCTGGAGGCCAATCTTCAGCAGAGGAAACAGTTTAGATTTGAACGATTTTGGACGGTCCATTCTGCTGCTCGGGCCATCATTTCTCAGATCTGGCACCTTCCTATCAGGGGTAATGCTGTCTATCGGATATCACGCCGCCTTATGCTGGCCAGTCGCAGACTTTCCAGATGGAATAGGCTGGAGGTTGGGGATCTGGATAGGCAAGTGGAGCAGGCTGAAGCCATTATTTGTGCCATCCAGTCGAAGGAGGATCAGGATGGTATTCTCTTGGACTCCGATCTCTTTCTATTGCGAGAGAACCTTGCTCGTCATCATTCCCTCCTTCGTCAGCAGGAGTTATATTGGAGGCAGAGATCCAGGGTTCAGTGGATCCGTGAAGGGGATCGGAATACCAGATTTTTCCACCAGGCTACCTTGAGGCGGAGGGCTGTTAATAGGATTCGGAGGCTGGTTGATGCTGAGGGGCACCATCTCGAGGATATTCATGCTATCCGGTCTCAGCTTCTTCATTTCTTCCAATCCAGATGGTCGGATTCTTCTGGTGAAGGTGGTCCGGTTACTCAGATTTCTGACTCCAGGAAGGTGTCCTCTTTGGATAACTCCATGCTTGTCAGGCCTATTTTTGAGGAGGAGGTTCGCCGGGCTCTCTGGGAGCTCGGTCAGGATAAGGCTCCTGGGCCGGATGGGTTTCCGCCCTTCTTCTTTCGCCATTATTGGGATATTGTGGGGCAGGAGATGGTTCAGGCTATCCAAATTGTTTTCCAATCTAAGCTCATTCCTGAGGCTTGGAATCGGACTCTTATTACTCTTGTGCCTAAACGCTCGGATGCTTCTCTTCCTCAGCACTTTAGGCCGATTAGCCTATGCACTACTCTGTACAAGGTTTGTGCCCGCCTCTTAGCTTCCCGCCTCCGTGCCGTGATCCCTCGTATTATTTCAGAGGAGCAGGGGGCGTTTATTAGAGGACGATCTATCTCGGACAATGTCCTCATCACTCAGGAGTTTATGCATGATCTTCATAGAGCCCCTGCCAGTCGGTGTCTTATGGCTATTAAGCTTGATATGGAGAGAGCTTATGATAGACTGAGCTGGTCCTTCTTGCATCGCTCTCTTCAGGAGTTCGGTTTTGCTGAGATGTTTATCGATTGGGTTATGGCCTGTATTCAGAGACCCTCTTTCTCTTTGATCGTCAATGGGAGCCCATCTGAGTTCTTCTATTCATCGGTTGGTTTACGTCAGGGATGCCCGCTAT
The DNA here is from genome assembly GCA_900491605.1 of Calamus simplicifolius. Lineage (NCBI taxonomy): Eukaryota > Viridiplantae > Streptophyta > Magnoliopsida > Arecales > Arecaceae > Calamus > Calamus simplicifolius. The sequence goes on along the minus strand of UESW01003945.1, from coordinate 1,237,717 downwards.
CCCCCCTTCTGTTCATTTTGGCGGCGGACGATCTCTCTCGAGCTCTTCATCAAGCTCAGCATAATCTGAGGATTACCCCTTTTGTGGTGGGGGATGTGGGCCTTTCCATATCTCATCTTTTGTTTGCCGATGATTGCATCCTTTTGGGCCAGGCTTCTACAGCTAATGCGGCAACCTTTGATTCCATTATTCAGCGCTATTGTCAGGCTTCGGGTCAGAAGGTCAATCTTCAGAAGTCTTCTATTTGCTTTAGCCCGAAGACTCCTAGATCCACCAGAGTAGCTATAAATAATCGGTTGGGAATCTCTATTCAGACTGATCGATTCATGTATCTGGGGATCCCCATGACTGGCAGACGTCCTCGTTGTTCTGACTTTGCGGATCTTGAAAGGCGGGTCCGGCAGCGTATCGACGGCTGGCATGTCACAGATCTATCTATGATGGCCCGTCTTACTATTATTCGGTCGGTCCTTTCCTCTCTTCCGCTCTATATGCTGTCGAATGTGGCCATTCCGACTACCTGTTTGAGGAGGATTGAGAGATACTTTAGAGACTTTTTATGGGCTTCTATGCAAGACGGGCATGGTATACATCTCTTATCGTGGGACATGATCTGTAGGCCTATTCAGGAAGGGGGTCTTGGGATTCAATCCCTGGTGGTTAGGCGACAAGCTTTGTTGGCTAGACATGCTTCTCGCTTTCTTTTGGAGCCGCACTGCCTCTGGAGCTCTGTGATGCGTGCGAGATATGGTGACTGGAAGTCTGGGGAGCTCATATTGCCGCCCAGGGGATGTTCCTTCTTTTGGAAGGAGGTGTGTCAGGTTGGTGACTATGTCATGCAGAATGTCTCTTGGATGGTTGGTGATGGCCATTCTATTGATGCTATTCAGGAATCGTGGATTTCTGAGATTCCTCTGTCTCGGTGGCCTTCATTCATCAGCTCTGATATTCCTTCTGACTTGAGGGTTCAGGATATGATCTCATCAGACCCCCCTCTTGGAATATCCAAATGGTGACCCGCCTTTTTGGTGATGAACTTTCTCAGCGGATCCTTTCTATTCCTATTGTCTCGGGCCCCTCGGGTGATGTGAGATTATGGCAGAGATCCTCCCTCTCTAGGGCTCCTTTCAGGGATCTTATGGAGATCTTTAGGTCTCAGCCCCAGGAATCCAAGGACGCTGCGTGGATATGGTCGCTTCCTACTCTCCCTAGGGTTCAGCTCTTTATCTGGAAGCTGCTTTGGGACTGCTTACCGACATGTGCTCTGCTCTCTCATAGGGGCCTGTCTATTCAGCCGACATGTCCCCTCTGTGGTTTGGAGGATGAGTCTACTGACCACGCTATCTTCAAGTGCCCAAGAGCTACAGGGATTTGGCATCAGTTGGGGTATGGACATAGAGTGGATGAGTATGGCTCCCCTCGTTCTATCTTTTTCCAGGATCTTCGGAAGGCTCCTCAGCATATTCGTGGTCTTTGGGCGGTGACGGCTTACCAGATTTGGCTATCGAGGAATCAGATCATTTTCTCGGAGGACTGTATCTCTTCACATCAGATTGTTAGAAGGATCAGATCTGTGGCTGCGGACTGTGCCCGTGCTATTCACTCCGTTGGTTATGACATCTCTGGCCTCTGGGGTTCCCCTGCTGCTTCGGCAGCGAACCGGCGTACGGTTTTCATCTCTTGGGAGCCCCCCCTCCAGGGTATGTCAAAATCAACTTTGATGGGAGTGTCCGTGGCAGACTAGCTGGTTCGGCTTTCATCATTCGTGGGCCTCAAGGTGATTTGTTGGCGGCTGGTGGATTCGGCTCTCTAGACTCCTCTGTCCCTATGTCCGAGCTTTATGCTGCTTGGGCTGGTATTTCTTATGCTTCCCAGACTCTTCGAGCTCAGAGGCTTGTGATTGAGGGAGACTCTATGACTGTTATACAGTGGATGCGGAAGGAAAGTGTTCCTGATGTCTCCACTAATCCGATCCTCAGGGACATTTGGACTATGCTTCAGCAGGTGGATACGGCCTAGATCCGTCATGTTTTCCGCGAAGCCAACACGGCTGCTGACTGGGCAGCGGCGGTCGTGGCTCAGCATGCAGGTTATAGGCTTTGGAGGGTGGGTGATCCCTGCCCCCCTGTACTGATGCAAATTTTACATTCTGATGTATCTGGGATGATCCGCACTAGACTAGTGTGATTGCCCGTTTCTTCCAAAAAAAAAAAAAAAAAAAAAAACTACAGCTTGAAAATCATAGTTATCATAATCGGATATAATAGGTCGGTTGAATCAGTTGAATCGAAATTTAAAGGTTAAATTGATTCTAACATAAAATTGAATGTATAAATGATTCAAAATAATTCGTTCAACCCATTCAGTTCACTCATAAATTGATCAATTCAATTTAAATCAAATAAAATCTTAAATTTTATTATCATATTAATCTTATATTTTTTATTAAAAATTAATTTGTATTAATATAAATATATTTTTATATTAAAATAATTAATCGATAATTTAATCAGTAATTCAATGATTGAATGGTGTCCCTATGATCCGAGCCTTTTATGGGTCAATGTTTTGGCCGGGTATAACAACTATGTTGAAAACTTCTCTTAAATCTCGGGAGTGGACGAAGGACCAAAGAAATTAATAGTCAAATATCAGTCCTCCATTGGCTGAATATTTCTTGATGTACATTTAAGAGGCCCCATGTTTCCACCACATGGCACTAACAGTGCCTTTGAAAACCATTGAAACCGTGTCTCATTGGCGGATGCATTTATGTCTCCAAGATCAAAAGTTTAAAATAGTGTTTGAAATAGAGAATAAAAAGGGATATTCAGAGAATATCACTTCTTATTCCCAAAAGCTATAACTATAAAGATAGCTGGGAATAAAGTTAATCAAAGGAATAATCCATGATTAACCATGGTTAACCATGGGATATCCCCTCGATTTATTCCCTAAAGAATGTAGGAATAGCTGGTTATCCCTCCAAATAAAAGTAAAAAAAAGTTATCCTATGGATTTACCTTTTTGCATTTGATATGATCAATGGGATAGTCAAGGGATATCCTAGGGATAGCCAGGGAACAAACTCTATCCCGTACACTTATTCATGGATAATATTTTTTTCTATCAAACACTACCTAAATGTGAATCCGAGAATTGGTTTCCTCATAGCTGACTGCTTGAAAAATGAATTTTTGAGAAAATAGATTTATGTACATACTTGATTGATTCTAATAAAAAAAGTCCACAAAAAATAGCTTTCCTTAAGGAACTATTTTTTGATAGGAGTACTAGTCTATCATATGACTACTAGATTGAATCTATCTATGATCATAATGTTATAGTTCTCCCATGCAAATTGTTGTGGCTTCTATTACTCTCTGTAAATTGAGAGACAACTGGTTTTCTAGCAACGTGGTAGCTCAAGAAAATTTAAGAATGACTCTTTTCTAGTTAGATTATATTTGATTAGCTATCATGTGTTGTAAAGTAGATGATTATTTCTAAATTTATTCTTTGATAATGAATAAAACATTGAATTATAATACCAATCGGTCACTCTTAAAATTAGGTTGATCAAATTCAAAGTTAAATATTTCTCTAAAGATATTTTTTCAATATTTAAAAAAATTAAATAATATTTTAAAACCTAAAATTAGTTTTATATTTTAATATAATTATCAAAAATTGTACTAGCGAGCTAGCACGTAATGTTCCTCCGTTTATGAGTCTAGCTGCACTACGTTCTTCTTGGAATCGATCGCCCTATCGTGCACCGTCAAAACATCGGATGCAGATTCCGTTCGATGAACGGTTCTGATAGTCCTTACAGGACTCCCGCCATGGTTTACGGCGGAGCGAGCTGGCACGTGCGTGGACGGACAAAAGGGAGAAGAAAGCCGTCGACAAGTTCGCCTCTCGCCGTCCCGCTTCGTACCGGGTCGGAGTTGGCGCGCCACGTCTTTTTCGAAACGAGCACGCGAAAATCCAACGGCAAACTATCGCGCCTTTTTCCCACGTGGCACGATCCCATGGCTAATATATTGCCGGCTATGATAGGCTTGCATAAGTGCTGACGTGTCCCAAGCTTAAAAGTCCTTGAAACTAAAAAGACGAAATTACGCCTCCCAGCTGCTGCATCCGTTCCGCTAGCCGGGTTCGATCGATCAGACCGCCTCGATGGCCAGTGATGGAAATACGCGTCGCATCAAATAAAAAACAATCCACTAAGCGATTAATAGTAAGATAACTAGTGTCGGGTTCAACTCGATCTGGTCCATGAAATTTAATTTACAGCGTATTTAAATTTTAATTTTTAACCTAAATTTAAAGGATTCAATTGAATCTGATCAATTTACAACTTGAGTGGAGTTAGGGTTATAGTCAACCCAAACCCAAAAAATTTGAACCCGTAAAATCACAAGCAGCAGGTCCACTGATATTATGGAAGTGATGATTTAGTCTTATTTTTTAGGTTTAAAGTATGTAGAGCTAACAATAGTTTTATGAAAGTGATGATTCTTGGTATGAACATTCTACTAGAACCTTTACTACCTTTTAAAATGAGCAATATACCTTTAATCATTGCATTTTATCACGTAATATTGATAGGCCAAACTAGTATCTTTATTTTTTTTAATTATCTTCTTTGAGAAATTTGTAACTTCTAATATGAAATTTGCCAAAATTTTATGAAAGCATCTAAAAGAGGTGATGAGCAGAAAACTAAAATCTGGGAAAGGGCGATGAGTAAAAATCAGAGAGCTTTGGATGGTGAATGCAGTCTCGCTACTTGGAAAAGATCTCTCGTACCATACTTATGTAGTTTTCTAACTGGCTTTTTATACCGTCTCAATATTTTCTGCTTCCGAAAATAAAGGTGACTTCATCAATGCATATGGTGGCTATTGAAATGTTATGCAATATTTGGATTACTTTAAATATATTTTGGTTTAAGAATGTATTTTTTTTGTTTAGTCTCATGTAAAATATGTATATTTTAGACATATAATTTGAAATATGAAGCTTGTTTATTTCAAATTTCAATTTGTTTGTATAATGTAAAGCTTATTTGTTTCAAACTTTAGCTTATTTGTGTAATATTAAGCTTGTTTGTTTCAGATTGTCATATTTTTTTTTTCTATTAATCCGAATTTCAACCGAAACTCAATCAAATCCAATTTTTAAAAATAGGATTAGGGTTAAGATTTTACCAATAAGATTAGAATTAGAATTAGGATTGATATTTTATAAATATATTAAAATTAAGATTAAGAAAAACTCAAATTTCATGGGACCGAATTGCGCCTAAAAGATAACGATGTTTTAACTAATTAAATAGTTCAAGCCAGTAACCATGCAGTCTTTTAGATTAGTGGGCTTCGTGAGATCAGATGGCTACGGCGGTCTAGACTGGAGACTAGAACGAGGCGGACGCAACGGTAGCACTCCTGTGGACCCCACATCATCAGCCGGTCCCTCCCCCTTAGCCTACCTTGGGGGCGCCTGTGATATTGCCCTCCTCAAATTACCAAAATACCCTTCCCGTGGGGCGGCTCATCCCAACATTCCACCGCTCGTTGACTACGTGGTAACTTTTCATTGGTAGATCAGCCAAGTTTAAAAAAGTGGGACCCACATGAATGACGTGCGGCTTAAAGCAATCCGGAAGTTCCGCCCGTTCCCATAATAGAGGGCTGAGAGGTACGATCAGAGCCATTTAAGCCATGGACCTTATTTGAGAGATGACGATCATCGGACGGCTGGTGGCTTCTACCGAACGCTATTCAGCCTACGGCCCGAGCCTGATAACGACCGATCATTATCGGACGGCTGTAAATCCAGTGGGCGGTGAATCCTTGGGCCGCGTAGCCCGTGAATCATAAAATCGCCCCGTCGGAGGTGCGGGCGATACGAGTAGGGGCATTCCGGGAATCCGTAGAAACATCCGCGTCAGCGAAGATGCCAGCTGGAAGGCAGAAAGGGGTATTCCTGGAATTTAGTAGATGATGATAAGGTCAAGGGGCTTCCGCCTTCAATACCCCCGCTGCTTCCCCACCCTTCCCTCGCTTTCCTTCCATGTCTCACTCTTCCGCTCACCTTATCACTCGCTCCCTCCAGCCTGAGATCCAGTAAGAACTTTTCTAGATCTGTGTCTCTGAATCGAGAACTAGCGTTTTTCATCCAGAGAGATAGAGAGTGAGCCAGTGATTTCTGTATTTTTGAGGTGGGAGTATTTTTGAGTCAGTGATTTTTACTGAGTTCCTTTTCCGAATTCTTTTGATTCTTGAGCTGTGCTCAACTGAAGTTCTTGGAATCGTTTCGAGAAAAGATTTTGTTCTTTCAATGAAACCGCGAATCAGCTTCTATAGCTTGATCTGTGGCTCCGCGCTATAAGCCGCAGGCCAAGCATCTCTGGCACATCGGAGCAGTTCTCGGTTAATATGAAGACGCTCTCCGGCAACGAACTCGCCGGAAATCTAAAAAAACTTGGTGCGGAGCGAAGCTGCCAGCGGAAGGTCGTCCGGATCTGCTTCATCGACGCGGATGCTACGGATTCTTCGTCGAGCGAAGAGGAAGCCGGCGGAATAAACCGGCGTGTGAAGCGGCACGTGCAGGAGATAGAGATTGAGGTCGGTGCGGCCGCTCGTCGGATACCGCTGCCGAAGCGACCGGTGAAGATGCCGAAAGCAACCGGTAAGAAGAAGTTTCGTGGCGTTCGAAGACGGCCGTGGGGTCGCTGGGCGGCGGAGATCCGGGACCCAATTCGACGAAAGCGGGTGTGGCTTGGGACCTTCAATACGGCTGAGGAAGCGGCCGTCGTGTACGACAGCGCCGCCGTCAAGTTAAAAGGAACCAACGCCGTCACTAACTTCCCCACCGAACCGGCTGTTGCTGTCACCAGCGACTCCTCCGGCAAGAGCGACGATTCCTCCCCACCTTTTCCCTCCCCGACGTCAGTCCTCCGTTACGACCAGACGCCGTTCGACTTTCTCGGCTACGGCGACGTGGACGCCTTCGGCCTCAGCGTGGAGCCGCCGTGGTCTTTGACGGACTTCTCCTTACCGAATCGGCAGTGCTGGGAAGCGGACGAGTTCGGCGAGTTCGATGCCGAGGACTTCTCCCTCGAGATAGTTACCTTCTAGTACTTCCAAGTACGATGACGAAAATACCCTCATCCTGGTGTGCTACGCACCCACGTCCTTCGTGAGCAGTATCGTCTTTTTGTATTATCGTTGAGTGTGGACCGTGTAACGGCGAGTTTTTGTTAGAGAGGAGTGGCGGGAGTTTCTTGCTATTTATTTTATTTTGGTATAAAAATGGTTAAATTAAGGCATGCTTTTTGTGTGTATCAGTCGCGTGGCGACGGGTGGGAGGGATGGGTTCCTTAAATTCCACGCCTCGTCGTGGAAAAGCCGGAGATATGTCTTTCTTTTTCTTAAAAATATATTCTCCAATGTCTAACTTGGTAGCACAACCGCCCTCGAATAGCAATAAAAAATACGAAATTATTACGTGGCATCATATTGGCCATGTGATGAGAGGGAGGGTGAGACGGTGAGGTGGGCGGTGACACAGTGGCTGCCACTGCCACTGTCTTTTGGTCGCTAGTGGGTCCCGCCGGAATTAATCAAACCTGGGGGCATTGAATGGCCCGTCCGAGGCCCTCTGGTCTCTACTTTCATACTGGCTAAAATGCCCTTATAAGTTATTTATATTTCAATTTTGTCAATGGAATCAACGTATCTACACAAGACTACACCATATCAAACGGAAATAAGACCGAACCATCCAATTAAATAAAAGCCAAAATATATTTTAAGCTTTAAACTTCTCACAAATTTATTTTATAATTCTTTGACTTTCAAATGTTACGATTTAATTTATAAAATGATTTTACTTAATTTCATCGGTCAGATATGCAACATTAAAATACGAGGGGTTAAGAGGATTGGAACGAATTTTGAGTAAAGGTTTATGGATTAAAAGACATATTATAGTTTAAAAAATTATTGACGCACGATACGTCGTATGGGATACTAGTCGGTGGACCGGTAGGTGAGGGTGTTTGGTAAATTAGTGAGAGCGTCGATGGCGGTTTCTAGCGAAAGGCGGGGGTGCGTGGAAATGTGGCCTCGCGGATATAGTTAAGAGGAGCAATCCGAGTGGTCCATGCGACGTTTGGATGGTCCTTGATATAAGGTGATTTAATCACGTGTGGATAAAATCCCTCCCGTCCAGCTTGTTTTAAGATTCGATGGAGCCCGGTTTCGACGATAAAGCCGGAGCGTGGCACGGATTGGTCGTGCCCATCGATTCCCTTACACGTGCCAATAGGTCTCCACCAAGAACGTAAAGTGGGTTAAGCCGCCCCAACTTACCTTCTTCGCACGTGTGAGGCAATCATGGTGGCTCCATTAGTGCAATTCAAGGGGATTGGGATTCTTATCCAACCCAAATGGCTGGTAAAGTTCAGATACATTTAACCTGCGAAGCAATTTGAGCTTGCATCTAAGAACTTAAACTAAAAGTATTTCGATTTAATTTGTTTATATGGGAAGCAATTATAGTCTATCATACTAAAATTGTCAAATAATAACATTTCAAATACATGTTATTTTATACTGTTGTTTATGTTCAAATTCTGTCAATTTTGATGATGCTAAAAATTGGATCCGAGCCTCACTATCAGCTCAAGCGATGGTAGAAAAGATGAGTTAAAAACTGAAATAGCAATAGATTCTGTATTAAAAAAAATTTCAGGTTCAAACCGGTGCTCCTACAAGCATCAGAAATGCTAAATTACTAAAGTCTTTTACTAAATAAAGATTAAGATGAGAAAAAAAAAAGGTCTAATGCTTTTGAATGGGGGGGGGGTTTTGTTGAATGTTGGAAGTGCCCGTACTATAACGAGTTATCTTATTATAATAGAGCCGGTCAATGAGTACGAAAAAAAAAAACTTTGAACCTTTGGTACAATATATATATATAGATTTAAAATAGGATGGTAATAGTGTCTATACCATGGTGATGTGCTTTATTATAATAAAATCTTATAATTTTTATTTTAAATTTTTTTATTGCATCAGTGAGGTTAGGAAATTAAAAAAAAAAAAAATCGGTTGCCGGACGGGATTTACGTTGGTGGTAGATTTATGCTGCAGAGCCCTTGCGAGTTACGAGCTCGGAATAGGCTTTGAAGTGGACGGGCGAGCAGCGGAGTCCTCGGCCACGATCCAGCCGGCAATGATGGGATCCTGTCATGCCTAGAAAAGTTAAAACCATGACAAATATTTAGACGGGGTGGGAGCGAAGCCGTGGCTTATCCATTAAAGCGGAGGGTCACTCGTCGGAGGGGCCCACATCAGCGAGCCGCCCCCATGGTCCGATTCTCCGAATGAGGACGCCTTGTGGGTTGGACCCACCACATCTCAACTACCATAGATTGTCAAGTGTTTGGCTCCTCGGAGAGGAAAAAGTTGGGAGGTGGTAAAACTAAAAGAACCGACGAAGAATTCCAATACCGCAGTGGACAATCATTCCTTTTAATCCATGGCGGCAAGACTCGGCCTCTAAGGCCAGTAAAGGCCTCATGACCTGACTGAGAGAGACTAACGACATCTAAAATTGATCCGACTTTGTTCTAGTCGGAGCGACCATGTCAGTATTAGTACATATACTTTGATTTAGGTTAAAATATTTTTTTTTAAATTCTTTAAAAAATTCATTTTAATTTTTTAACTTCTATATTTTTACACTTTCACTTTTAAATATAAATATACATAATTGAGAAGATAATGCATCAACTATTCTATTCTCTAAGGTAGTGTTTGAAATAGGGGATAAGAGGGGATATCCAAGGGATATCCCTCTTATTTCCAAAAGCCATAATATAAGGTAGTATTTGATATGGGGGATAAGGAAGGATATCCCCTGGATATCCCTCCTTATTCCCAAATGCTATAGCTAGAAGGGATAGATCTAAAAAAATTAACTAGAGAGGATAACCATGGTTAACCATGGTTAACCATTGGTTATCCCTTGAACTTATTCCTTAGGGAACCCAGGAACAACTAATGTTATTCCTTGATGGCAAACTTGTAATTTTAAAAAAAATGCTTATTCTCTCAGCTATCCCCTGGATAAATGCTATCCCGTACATTTATCCAGGGATAGCTTTTAGGCTATCAAACACTACCTAAGGGATAGCAGAGAATAAAGTTAACCAAAGGAATAATCCATGGTTAACCATGGGATATCCCCTCAATTTATTCCCTAGGAAATGTAGGAATAGCTGGTTATCCCTCCAAATAAGAGTAAAAAATGTTATCCTATGGATTTACCTTTTTGCATTTGATATGATCAATGGGATAGTTAAGGGATATCCCTAGGGATAGCCAGGGAATAAATTCTATCCGTACACTTATCCATGGATAATATTTTCTTATCAAACACTACCTAAATATGTCATATTTCCAACCCACGAAGGATTAAATTGAAACATGAGGTTCAAAATTACAAAGAAAAAAAAAGTGGCGGCTAACCAAACCATCGATAGAGACGACTCGCAACCGAGAGAGAATAAGGTATTATGGTCATGGCTGGTGGGCTGAGAAGAGGTCAAGAAAAGGACTCGAACGATTCACGTGGTGGACGATGGGGTATTTTCATTGCTGATCGATAGCTCGACAAATGATGATTTCAACTATTTCTTCCCTCGGACGTCGGTCATGTGATGTAATGTGGACCAAGATTTTTTTTATTTTTTTATTTAGCTTCGGCGATGTGGACGCTACCCTTGCCTCGAGACGCCGTTACATGCTTGCACTTCACCACCGTAAGTTCTGAACCAAAATAACTCAAAAACTAATCAAACTAATCCTAGTTTGGACCATTTGGGAGAGTGATTTGAGAGGGTGGACTTGTTTGAAATTTTTACATACCAGCCACGCCAATTGCTAATGATTTTGGATTTACAAAATCAATCGAACAAATCTCATCTAATAATATAAGTATGACGAACTTATTATTAATATATGTGATCCGTATGATTTGGATTTGAATGTATAGTTGGCACAGCTTTTAGATTTCTAAAGCAGCATGATAGTGACTTGTAATAAAACGATTTATTATGATTACATTATAATAGATTAAGTCTTTTTTTTTTTTCTTTCATCAAAAACACGGTTTAAGATAAAAAAAAATTAAGTTCTAATATTATTGATGATTGCTTCTTTAGATTAAAGATTACTCTACAGCTATTGTATAAATCAGAGTTGGCATAAATAGGCACGATAATGAATTTAAATTTATTTGGCATTCTAAATTTTACAAATGCGATTGGGTTAATAAAGTTAAAAATTTTTGCTTCTCAATTTTCTCTTTCACTCAAAGGTTTGCAAAAATTACCCCTACATTACAAGCAAACCAGATAAAGGTAGTTTGGGATATGTGCATATAAACAAATAAGATTTATTATTTTACTAATTAATTTTAAAATAATTAATATTATTTTTGCATGCATGTTTTGATGCTTTATAAATATAAAAAAAATTAGATTATTTAAATGTGATTTTAAATATTGTATATAAGTGTTATATACAAAGGATAATATTTAAAGTAAAATAATCTAATCTGTTTATAATTATAAATTAAAGTTGAGATTTTTAATTTAAAATTACTAGCATTGTTCATTACATTCTGAATAAAACGATCTTATTCGGATTGTTGATAATAAGATTATTGAAATGAAAGCGCTCTATATAATTTGATTATATAGGACTGGAATGCAATTAATTATGAATCTCTAATAATTTCTGTTGTTAAAATAGAGCATTCAAAATTAATATGGTCATATATGAATCGATCTTAATTCTGAGTAATTAATAGACTCCTATTTATTGTATTATATTTTTTTGACATAGACACAGAAATATAGTATCAAATTCTTAGTATATTAAAAATATAATAACATAAATAGCTGAGTATATTGATATACAAGATGAAATCCCTTCTTTCGTAAAGAAGTCGGTATTGATTCGGGGCTTGAATAATAAGAGCGCTCAATTTATGATTAGATCATAAATATATTATTTATTATAGAATCAATGGTACTTATGGAGAAAGATATAATTAAAGAGGTTAACGAAAAATGCCTAGCTTTAATTATGAACCGTTTATGGAGGATTGATTTATATGTAGTGACTATATGGATAATTCAAATCCTTTTAAATATAATTAATTTTATAATTTTGAGAGTGCAGTTCTAAATTTTTGTGAAGTAATTTAAAATTAATAATTTTAATATTTTAATTTAGGTGTTAATTAAATGTCAAAATTATTGGAGCTTAAAATTATAATGTCCATAATTCCTCTGGATGGCTCCATTAAATTATGTAAACTTTATGATATGTTGGGTTAAATTATTAATTTAGAATTAAGAATTCTAAATTAATTTTCATACAAAAATTAATTAAATTAATTTTTATTTTAAATAATATTATTATTTAAAATAAATTAAAAATTATTTTAAATTAAAAATTATACGATGTGCTAGGGAACACATTGTAGGCATGTTCCACAAGAAGGGTCCACGTGAAAGTTATTTTATTATTAAAAAATATATGAGATTATCGGAGAGATTTTCTCTCTCCGATATCATCCCACGGTAAAGATATTAAAAGAACCAAATAGATTGTTGGATAGGATATGGGATTATGGAAAGATTTTCTCTCACACACATAGTAATCTCCAAAAGTTGAAAGTTATCTTAATATTTTAATTAATTAATTAATTAAAAGGATGGTAGTTATTATTTTCATGGTATATAAAATTCATGAGAGAAAAATGATTGTCATCAGCCACAGAGAGTTTTCTCCTTGGTCTTCACTTTGTTTTATGAGTTGAGAATACAAAGTAAATAAATAAACTTAGTTGTGTGAGCTCAACCCAAATCAGAAATGCCCACTTGTTCGTGTTCATCATAATTTAGAGAACGTTTGGAAAGATCTGTAGTAATCAAAAGGATTTGATGATTCCCATATGATGTTGGCGGAGTTCAAGATATTCGACGAAAGGTCAATTTCTTAATCTCCTTATTTTTTTATTATTAAATTAATATGGGTATAGATCGCCAAATAAATTTTTTTTTAAATATGCGATTTGATCCTTATCTCTCTTCCGTACATATGATTATGTGATAATCATTATATGATTGGGTAGGCACTCATGCATTATGATGTATGCTTGTTAATATTTTCATAGTGATGAATCTATGTGCGAATGGATTGGTCATAAATTTTTTTTTTGTTTCATGAAATAAATTATGTAATTTTTTCTATTGATTAAATCAATCACATATAGGATTTAATGATGTTATTCGAAAAGTTTGGATCAAACTGATAAAAAAAAAAAAGACTTCCCAACCGATCACCCATCCTAGTACTAATGGGATCCGATCATTAGTATTACTCTTGTCACATCAAATCTTTTTCACCAACAAACATATATTTTTTATTCCAGCTGAATACATGACTGTTGCTGATTTTTTTTTTTTCATTGGGGTGAAAACTGATTATGGATGGTTGTGATATCTAATGGGGTATGTAGCCAATGCATTATTATGACATGATAGAATAATAAAATGATTTGATCTGTGCTGGTATTTACTATTAGCATTTTGGATTGTAATTTTAAGATTCCATAAAATCTGGCCTTTTTTTTTTTTTCGTTTTGCTTCTTATTAAATGCTTTTGTTATATTGATAATAATTACATTACTATGCATATATATACCATTTTAGATAGAAAATTGCCTACCTATTTGTTGTATGTCATGCATTTAAATGCATTATTATTTTATTTTTTTACTAAAAAGGTTTTAGTAAATTAAATTTAATGCACTTTGTAACAAATTTAATAAGATTAAATTTGTAAATTAATTTAGCAATTGGATTATAAAATTAATGTGCCAAATGTAAAGTTTTAAATTTAAGTATTAAAATTTAAATTATCATATTTAACTTATTTTATAATTTTAAAATGTTTAAAATTATAAAATCTTAGTGATTTAAATTGTTTAAATTAACTAAGAGTTTATGAAACAAGAGTTGTTTTATAAATAAAATACACTTTTACAAAATAATGAGTGGGAGGGGTAATATGACAATACAAGCCCTTGGTCTCCATTGTTATTACAATACCATGAGTTATTAGTAGCGTCTCTGATTTTGTCCTCCTACAGAGGGTGTCTATTAATGGCAATAACAAGGTTGTCTGACATGAGATAGGTTTTTAAAATATATTTTAGAATTGATCTATCCTACGGCGGTACTTTTTAAGTTAAGTCTTAAAAAACTGATACGATGGATCGCACTCATAAAGAAATAATTAAATTAGTTAATTATTTTCTTGATCAAAATTTAAGAAAATTAATGAGTATTTGAAATATGAGATATTTTGGAAGATACTTATTAATTTAGAAAGTATCATTTTAATTAGCAACTATTTGACCTATCCTATGTAGGCACTTAGTTATGGAGATTAAAATTTCTTAGGCCTTTAAAGTAAATATATTTTTTTAATGTATTTTAATATGTGCATTCATGTATCATATTTACTTTACCTTAAATTTTATGATGATATTTATGTAATTATTTATTAAAAATATTTTTATTTTTTAGTAAATATGTATTTTCTCACTTCTTCTTGTCTTTCAAGTTTTAACTATTGAAAATTTTGTTAAGCGGAAAAGCAACATGAATATTCTTCTCATTAATGAAAACTATCACTATGAGGATTGTTCTCCGGTGCCTCCAAAGTTATTAACGAAGAGTACAACCATTGGATTGTTGCAAACAACAAGGCCCGCTACTACTTATTAGCACAATAATGAGGTGCTTAGAACTAGGCACGAGGCCCTTGAAACTGCTAGAGAGATTATAGATTCTGCAGTAGATTTTGAATGCCCATCTGATCAGGCTTGCCACAAGGCTGTAAAAGCCGTTATGAATGACAAAATGAAGAATGATTTTTCTATTCGTGAGCACGTCCTCAAAATGATCAATTATTTTAATGAGACTAAAATCAATGGAGCTAAAATTGATGAAAAAACTCAGGTTGGCATGATTCCAAAGACACTCTCTTGACTAAACTTCTGAATGAGCTGCAAATTTATGAGACCCTTATAGATGATAAGGGTGGCAAGGCAAATGTTGCTGAAGCCAATACAACTGAGGAGAAGCCTTCTTTTTCAAAGAAAAAGAAGAAAAAGAATGTGGAAAAATAAAAGGACAACAAAAAAAGATCAGAAGAAGAAGGGAAAGGTTGCTAACCTAAACGTAAAGAAAAGTGTTTCCACTATCATCAAGATGATCATTGGAAAAAGGAACAGTAAAAGTACCTTGATGAGCTGAAACAGAAAAAGAAACAAGGTAAATTAGATTTACTAGTTATGAAAACATGCTTAGTTGAGAATGATTTCTCAAGTTAGATTATTGATTTAGGAGCATCTAACCATGTTTGTGTTTCTTTGCAGCTGCTTGAGTCTGCTTGGGATCTTCAAGTAGGAGATTTACGATGAGAGTAGGCATTAGGGAAAAGGCGTCGGCAACAGCAGTAGGAATAGTTCAATTATCATTTGCTAATAATAAATATTTATTTTTAAACAATTTTATTCTATTTTGGATTTCATACAGAATTTGATTTCGGTATCAAAGTTGCATGAACAATTTATTTCTATTTCTTTTAGTATTGACTATGTTTCAATTTTTAAGAATGGAATGAATATTTGTCTGGGTATGTTGAAAATGGTTTATATTTGTTAAATCAATTTTCAACAACTTACTTCAAACGAAATGTTTAAAGTTACTGAGCCAACCCCTAAAAGAAAAAAAGTTGCGAATAACGACAATGACACATATTTGTGGCATTTGAGGCTTGGTCACATTAATATAGATAGAATAGAAAGACTAGTGAAGGATGGTTTTTTAAGAGAGCTAAGAGTTAGCACTCTACCAGTCTGTGAATCATGTCCAGAAGAAAAAATGACCAAAAGATCTTTTTCAGCAAAAGGTGAAAGAGCAAAAGCACCTTTAGAGATCATACATACTGATGTATGTGGGCCTTTAAATGTTAAAGCTAGAGGAGGCTATGAATATTTCATCACATTTATTGATGATTATTCAAGATATGGATATGCATACTTGATGCAAACAAAATTAGAGGCCTTTGAAAAGTTCAAAGAATTCCATGCTGAAGTAGAAAAACAACTTAGTAAATCAATCAAAACTCTTTGATCTGATCGAGGAGGAGAGCACCTGGATTATGAATTCAAGGACCACTTGATTGAGAATGGAATATTATTACATCTCACGATACATGCGACACCACAGCAAAATGGTGTAGCTGAAAGAAGAAATCATACTTTGCTTGATATGATAAGATCAATGTTGAGCTATTCTTCTTTGCCTACCTCATTTTGGGAATATGCACTACAAACAATTGTATACATTCTAAACTTAGTTTCATCTAAGCCAATCCCTAAGACTCCCTTAGAGTAATGAAATGGTCGCAAGCCTAGTTTGAGACACATCCACGTATGAGGATGTCCAGCCCATGTGCTGAAGGGAAAGACTGGGAAGCTGGAACCTCATTCAGAAGTATGCATATTTGTAGGGTACCCTAAGGGAACGAGAGGAGGCCTATTTTATAGTGCTCAAGATAACAAAGTATTTGTATCGACAAATGCTACGTTTCTCGAGTACAATTATATGATAGAATTCAAACTAGAAGTAAAGTAGTTATGGAAGAGTTGTTGGCTGATGAGATCATCCCCACACCAACAAAAGTTGTTGAACGATAAAAAGTTGAGACCACTACTTAAGATCAAACACAACTTCCACCACGACGCAGTGGGAGGAAAATAAGATTGCCCATCTGCTATTGTCAAGATGGAGAAGTACAAGTTGCAGTCACCGATGGCAGTGATGATGATCCATTGACATACAAGATGATAATGGATGTTGATCAAGAGAAATGACAGGAAGCCATGAAACTAGAAATGGAGTCAATGTACTCCAATTCAGTCTAGGAACTTGTAGATCTACTGGAAGGTGTTAAGCCTATTGGATGCAAATGGATTTATAAGAGAAAGAGAGGAGCCGATGAAAAATAGAGACTTTCAAGGTTAGGTTGGTGGCAAAGGATTTTACCCAAAAAGAAGGAGTAGACTATGAAGATACTTTTTCGCCAGTAGCCATGCTAAAATTCATTCGGATTCTCTTATCCATTGCTGTTCATTATGATTATGAGATATGGCAAATGGATATCAAGATGGCATTTTTAAACTGCCATCTTGAAAAGACTATTCATATGGTCCAACCAGAGGGTTTTGTGGTTAAAGGCCAAGAGCAGAAAGTCTGTAAATTGCAAAGGTTCATTTATAGGCTTAAGCAAGCTTCTAGATCTTGGAACATTAGATTTAATGAAGCCATAAAATCTTATGGTTTTGAACAAAATTTAGGTGAAGCTTGTGTCTATAAGCAAATGGAAGGAAATAAAATGGTCTTCTTAGTTCTTTATATGGATGATATTTTACTCATTGGGAATGATGTAGTATATCCAAAGTAAAGAACTAGCTAGCCAACCAATTTCAAATGAAGGATTTGGGAGAAACAAGCTACATTCTTTGCATCCAAATTATATGGGATCGCAAGAATAGGCTTTTGGCATTGTCTTAGGCATCGTATATTGACAAGGTGCTTGTTAGATTTGCGATGCAAAACTCTAAGAAAGATAATTTACCTTCTCGACATGAAATTCATCTTTCTAAAGAGCAGTGTCCTAAAACACCAAGAGAAGGAAGATATGAGATGGATTCCCTATGCTTTAGTAGTTGGCAGTCTAATGTATGCAATGTTGTGTACAAGACCCAACATTTGCTTTACAGTAGGAGTGGTTAGCCGATACTAGTCAAACCTGATTGGATCATTGGGTTGCGGTCAAGCATATTCTCAAATATCTGAGAAGGACGAGAAATTATATGCTGGTATATTCTGGTAGGGATTTGATTCCTGTTGGATATATAGATTCTAATTTTCAATCAGATAGAGATTCTTGGAAGTCTACCTCTGGAGCAGTGTTCACTTTGGGAGGAGGAGCTATTATAATTTATATGGAGAAGCGTTAAGCAATCCTACATTGCTGACTCTACCATGGAAGTTGAATATGTAGCAGCTTGTGAAGCAGCTAAAGAGGCAGTCTGGCTTTGAATTCTTGAAAGATTTAGAAGTTGTTCCATATATGCATGAACTAATTAGACTCTACGGTGATAATAGTAAAGTAGTAGCCAATGCCAAGGAACCCATAAATCAACGTAAAGGAAAGTATATAGAGAAAAAATTTATCTTGTAAGAGAGATTGTTACATAGGAGACGTTTCAGTTGAGAAGATCGCATCTGCGAACAATATAGCTGATCCATTCACTAAGACATTATTGGCTCGAGGTTTTGAGCTACATCTTGAAGGGATGGATTTAGAGACATGTCTCATTTACTTTAGGGTAAGTGGAAGATTATTGGGATATATGCCCATAAATAAATGGAATTTCTTATTTTGATGATTAATTTAAGAAATTTTTTAATATTATTTTTGCATGCATGTTTTGATGCTTTATAAATATCAAAATTCTTGGATTATTTAAATATGACTTTAAATATTGTATATAAGTGTTATATACGGATGATAATATTTAAAGTAAAATAATCTAAATCTATCCATAATTATAAATTAAAGTTGAATCTTTAATTTAAAATTACTAGCATGGTTCATTACATTCTAAATGAAATGTTATTCGGATTATTGATAATAAGATGTTGACCCCAGATTGATTTTGATGATTACAAAACAGATAGGCAACTCTAAGCTTGATACAGGGAAGTTCGGTCGCCTTGCAAGTAAGTATCTGCGTGCAAAATTTCATTGGTAGAAAGTACTTCATTTAATTTGCTTTGAATATTTTTATTAGCTTGGGAGTTAACTAGTTAGCTAGCTTGTTATTCTATTTAGCTAACTGGCATGACTTTCAGCTAGCTGGGAATCATTTACATTGCTTAGGCCGAACGATCTTGTATTTTAGCTAGCTGTTTAGCTAGCTTGTTAGCTAGCTGAAGGTTCTTCAGCTAACTAAAATGCTTGTCACAGTGCTTGGCCGAACGCTCTATAAATTTAGCTAGCTGGTTGGCTAGCTTGTTAGTTAACTGGAATACGTCTTTAGCTAACTCCAGTTGCCTGGCCGAATAGTATTAAATTCTAGTTAACTGGTGAGCTAGCTGCAAGATTTTCTAGCTAGCTGACGTTTCTTTTAGTTAACTGCTTAGCTAACTATTTTATCCTAGAGCTAACTGGTTAGTTAACTATTTTTCACAGGTAAACGTGTGGCCGTGCGATTTGAAAATTTAGTTAGCTGAAGAGCTAACTCCCTCTCTCCACTGGCCGTTTGCTTTCTCTGCTTAGCTAACTGGAAAGCTAGCTATCTTTTCGTTAGTTAGCTTGAGAGCTAACTAAGCTGGGCGGTTTCTGTACTATTTTTGAATTAGTTAGCTAGTAGCTAACTGGCTATCTTTTAGCTAACTGAAGAGCTAACTCCCCATCTCCTGTTATTCCTGCAACCGAGAGGTTCTCTTTTTTAGTTAGCTGGGGAGCTAACTGGCAATGAACGACACTTTCTCCTGACTTTTTTTGTTTTGCCTGTTAGTTAGCTGGAAAGCTAACTATCGATTGTTTAGTTAGCTGGTGAGCTAACTATGTGTTCTGTACCTTTTTGTCCTGGCCATTGCTTTTGCTGTTAGTTAGCTGGAGAGCTAACTAGCAACATGTTTAGCTAACTAATGAGCTGCCTCTGGACATCTTTTTCAACTGTGGCCTCTCTTGTGAGCTAGCTGACTAGCTAGCTGAGGACTTTTGCTTAAGTCTTGGCCGAATGGTTTCTTGCTTCAGCTGCCTGGAGTTATTCTTTTAGCCAACTACCACCTGAGTTCTTGAGTTTTCTTTTCCTCTCTTACTCTCTCTCTATTGCTATTTTAAGCTACACTTAACTTTTGAATTTTTGAATTTTTGCAGTGCTCTTCCTTCCTCAAATGGAGATCAGCATTCAATGCTTAAGGAAACATTTATAACGGTTATATTTTCTTCCCATTTTTATTTCCATTTGTTCCTAATGTATCTAACGGATCTTTTCTTGTTGGATGATTATAAAAAGATGGGATTTGAAGCACACCATGACGATTCGAAAAAGAGTTTTTAAAGAGAAAGAAAATCCAAGAAAAGAGCTCATATTGCATATTGTTGAGTGGTTGTTGCTGTGCATTCAAGTTCATTCATTGCTCCAAAAAGTCGTCCGGATCTTTGAAGCTTTTCAAGCAAT
>UESW01003945.1:1172758-1206008 GCA_900491605.1 Calamus simplicifolius | reverse complement strand
AATAGAGCTGGTCTTGGATACAATACTTTTGAAAGACATAATTTTTTTAAAAATATTTATGAGCATGCTGATGATTCTACTAAGATTACATGTTTTAAATGTGAAAAATTGGACACAAAGCTTATATTTGTCAAACACAAAAGATAAGAAAAATATGGGTTCCAAAAGGAACCATCTTGACTAACCCCAAAGGACCCAAGAAAGCTTGGGTACCTAAAAATAAAAATTGAAATTGTGTATGCAGGTATGTCTTGCAACCGAGCAATTAAAAGACAATGGTACTTGGATAGCGGGTGCTCAAGACACATGACCGGTGATGAATCGCAATTCATCACTTTGGAAGCAAAAGATGGAGGTGCTGTTACTTTCGGTGATAATGGCCAAGGAAAAATAATTGGCATTGGAAAAATAGGTATCACACCTCATGCTTATATTGATAATGTTTTGCTTGTGAAAGGACTGAAACACAATTTACTTAGCATTAGTCAACTATGTGACAAAGGATTTAATGTTACTTTTAAATCATCTCTATGCATTGTTAAAAATCCTGCAAATGAAAATATGAAATTTGTTGGTCATAGGCATGGTAATGTATACATTGTTAATTTAAATGATTTGCATGATCAAAATATTGATTGCCTAGTTGCTACAAATAATAAAACTGATAATAGTTGGTTATGGCATCGTAGGCTAGCTCATGCAAGCATGGATTTACTATCTAAATTAATTAAGAAGGATTTAGTACATGGTTTGCCAAAACTTGTTTTTGAAAAAATAAAATTTGTAATGCTTGTCAATTTGGAAAAACCCGAGTTTCTTTTAAATCAAAGAATTTAGTTTCAACCACTAGACCTTTGGAGCTCTTGCATATGGATTTATTTGGTCCTACCAGAACAACTAGTCTAGGAGGAAAAAGATACGGTTTTGTTGTTATTGATGATTTCTCTCGCTTTACATGGGTTTTATTTCTATCTAGTAAAGACGAAGCATTTTCAGCATTTCAAAAATTATTCAAAAGAATTACAAACGAAAAGAATTCTTCTGTTTTGTCGATACGAAGTGATCATGGAAAAGAATTTGAAAACAAATCTTTTGAAGAATTTTGTAATGAAAATGGAATTGAACATAATTTTTCTGCACCAAGAACACCACAACAAAATGGAGTAGTTGAAAGAAAGAATAGAACATTAGAGGAAATGGTACGTACCATGTTGTGTGAAAGCAATCTTCCAAAATATTTTTGGGCAGAAGCTATTAACACTGTGTTATATTTTAAATCGTGCATTAATCAGACCTGTTTTGAAAAAGACTCCATATGAACTTTGGAAAGGAAGAAAACCTAATATAAGTTACTTTCATGTTTTTGGATGCCGATGTTTTGTATTAAATAATGGAAAATCAAACCTTGATAAATTTGATGCTAAGTCTGATGAAGGAATTTTTCTCGGATATTCTTTACATAGTAGAGCTTTTAGAATATTCAACAAAAAGACTTTAGTAGTTGAAGAATCAATTCATGTTATCTTTGATGAATCTAATGATCTTCCATCAAGGAAGGGAAAAGGTATAAATGATGCAGATGACATTGAAGATCAATTCAAGGACATCACACTGAAGGATAAGAGCGACACAGATACACAAGAGGTAAATGGAGAAGGGAACGCTGACCTACCTGAAGCCTCACAAGGTAATGATGAATTAGAAAGAGGTTGGAGGTATGTTTTTAGTCACCCCAAAGATCTAATTATTGGTGATCCTTCTCAAGGAGTTAGAACTAGATCGTCATTTAGAGATGCTTGTAATAATTTAGCATTTGTATCTAAAATTGAACCTAAATGTTATGATGATGCTAAAAATGATGTTGATTGGATTAATGCCATGCATGAGGAACTTAACCAATTTGAAAGAAATAATGTTTGGACTCTTATTGAAAGACCTCATAATCATCAAATTATTGGAACTAAATGGGTTTATAGAAACAAATTAGATGAACATGGTAATATAATTAGAAATAAGGCAAGATTGGTAGCTAAGGGTTATAATCAAGAGGAGGGGATTGATTTTGATGAAACTTATGCCCCTGTTGCTAGATTAGAAGCTATTAGATTACTTCTTGCTTATGCTTGTTATATGAATTTTAAATTGTATCAAATGGATGTTAAAAGCGCTTTCTTGAATGGATATATTGCTGAACAAGTTTTTGTGGAACAACCACCCGGCTTTGAAAATCACTTGTTTCCAAATCACATTTACAAATTAAACAAGGCTTTATATGGTTTGAAGCAAGCGCCCCGGGCATGGTATGAAAGATTAAGCAAATTCTTGATTAGTAATGATTTTATTCGAGGAACTGTGGATACAACTTTATTTATTAAAAAATAAAATAAAGATATATTAATTATTCAAATCTATGTTGATGATATCATATTTGGTGCCACTAATGATTCTTTGTGCAAAGACTTTGCTAAGCTTATGCAGGGAGAGTTCGAGATGAGTATGATGGGTGAGCTGACCTACTTCCTCGGACTACAAATTAAACAAAGCAAAGATGAGATCTTCATAAGCCAATCCAAATACACCAAAGAAATGATCAAGAAGTTTGGCATGGAGACATCCAAGAGTATCGGTACCCCTATGAGCTCATCATGTAGACTTGAATCTTATAATTCTAAAAAATCTGTTGATTTAAAATTATATAGAGGCATGATTGGATCATTATTATATTTAACTGCTAGTAGGCCAGATATTTTATTTAGTGTTTGCATGTGTGCAAGATATCAAGCCAATCCTAAAGAATCACACTTGCTTGCGGTTAAAAGAATATTTAAATATTTAAATGGAACAATAAATTTGGGTATATGGTATGATAAACAATCTAGCATTGATTTAATAGGATACACTGATTTTGACTTTGCTGGATGTAAATTAGATAGGAAATCAACCACTGGAACCTGCCAGTTTCTAGGTGTTAACTTAATTTCATGGTTTAGCAAAAAGCAAACTTCAGTAGCATTGTCTACGGCCGAGGCCGAATACATTGCAGCTGGAAGTTGCTGTGCTCAAATTTTATGGATTAAGCAACAGCTAGAAGATTATGGTATTAAACAAAAGGCTATACCTATAAAATGTGATAATACAAGTGCAATCAATTTAACTAAGAATCCTATTCAACATTCCAGAACCAAACATATTGAAATTAGACATCATTTCATTAGAGATCACGTAAATAATGGAAATGTTGTTATTGAATTTCTAAACACTGAAAATCAAATTGCTGATATTTTCACTAAGCCTCTTGATGAAACAAAATTTTATGAAATCAGAAGAGAATTGGGAATGTTTGATCCAACCATTTAATGAATCAATTAATGAATTGATATGATATCTAATTGATGTGACATCTTTTAAATCAAATCAATTAAAGGGAACATCCTGTCAAATTAATTGCTTGAGTATGCTGCATGCTTTAAGTCTTTTCATCTTTATGAATGCCAACTGTTATACTTCTTAAATCCATCCACCAATCGGACGTTTGAAGCCTTTTTGATTTTATTCATGGCAGTTACCTGACCAGGCAACCAAACAGTCACCTGGCCAGCTAACCATCAAGCCATCTCTCTATATAAACTTTTTACCAAATCAATTCTTTCATTCCACGATCGTCTCCCTCAACCGAGCGTCCCTCTCCTCTCCTCTCTCATCCTCTCTTCATTCCATTGATCTCTTTCTTTCCTCCATTCATTCAATCAATCCATCTTGAAGATAGTGGATGGCTCCCAAGAAGAAGGCAGTCGCTAGAGATGATGATTGTGCCGATCTTCGCCGGAAGTCTTCTATTTCTTCATCTCATATCAACTCCCTTCTTGCATCTAAATCCTTTGCTCATGGAAGGTTAGTTGATTTTAACTTCTTAGAACAAGAAGGTTTTAAAATTGGAAAGCTTTTAATTAATCAAGGTTGGGATAAGCTTCTTTCTACCAAGAGACCTATTTATCCTGAGCTTATTAGGGAATTCTATGAAAATATCTCTTTTGGTAGTGGAACTATCTCTTCCTTTGTGAAAAAGACTAAAATCGACCTAGACTGCAAAACGTTAGGATGTGCTCTTAATATTCCATCTGATGGTTTCTTAGAAGTCCTACCCAGTGAACGTGGATATAAAATAGGTTTAATCCTTAATATTGATGATAGTGAAGCCAGTAATATTGAAACTCTAGATGCCAACATGCTATCTGTAGAAAATAGATTGTTTCACAGTATCATCGCCAAAATCCTAGCCCCTCGTGCTGGTTCGTTTAATGTAGTAAATGATAGGGACATATGCATAATGTATGACATCTTAATAGAAGACCCTGTTGATCTACCTCAACTGATGTTGACCGTAATGAAAGAATCCTTGTCTAGATCTAAGGCTGCATTGCCCTACGGAATGTTTCTCACTTATATTTGAGTTTTTCAATATTAAGCTTAAGGGAGAAACTGCAGTGGCATTACGTCACTCTGACGTTTTTAATGCTCATTCACTGCACCGTATGGACTTTGCCAAACGGATGGTATTTGGTTAAAGGTTAGGTCTAGAACTGGTCAGTCTAGTATGCCACCGCCAACTGTAACTCAATCTGCTTGTTCTCCTCAGAACTTCTTCAACTTTGACTTCAACCATCCGAATCCTTACCTTGCTGCTATGTCTGATGATCAAAATCCTTTTCAATCTGATCCACCCAATATGAATGCTCCTGGACCTTCTTATCGTAATGACAATCAAGGTCCTGCTCCTCTTCCTGTAGTACGTATAAGTGATGATCAAATTCGCCTCATTATCAATGAATTGACCCTTGCCTCTTCTAGTCGAAGCTCTGGAGACAGCGCTTCTTCTGTCAATGATCAGACTCTCGTTCCACATATTTCTTCTATTTTTGAAAACATATCTCAGTTTAAACTTATTCTTGAGAGACTTGTCCATGATGTGAACATTCTCAATGGAAGAGTTTTTCATCACAATGAATCTGTCATGGAGCGGATCCTAAAAGAGATTAATTTCCTAAAAGGTAAGCTTGAGAATTTTGAAACTAAGGCAGAGTGGGTAGAGCATCGAATGAGATCTACAAAGACCAGACCCGGGATGCAGCAAACGCTGTTGACCATTGGACAACAACCTTCTCAAGGCTGAGTCAACTCATGGAGACTTACATCACTCTTTCTCGCCTCTGCGCCTGATGCTTCTTTTTCTCATCCGCACCTTTGGACTCCACCGACACGGCCTTCCTCCGACAAGCCTGAATCTTCAAACAAGCCAAATGTTTCTTCAGTGCATATTTCTTCTTCTGATGACGACAAGTGATTATGTTTGACTTATGTTGTAACCGTACTTAGTACTGTTTCTGTGATGCATGTTTATGACTATGTTTTATGACTTGAGACCATGGCGTGTAATGTTTGTATTACTCTATTTTGTAATGATCTGAATGACTGCTCAAATTATGTATGATTGCTTACATCTCCTTGATATATTATGCTTGAATTTATTGCAAAACTCTTCAAACTTCTTTTTGATTAATGACAAAAAGGGGGAGAAGATTATTGCATACATTAAGGAATGGAGTAAAGTAATAACTCCATATATTCGGGGGAGAAAAAGAGTTCACTTATTCAGGGGAGAAAAAGAGTTCACTTATTCAGATTGACAGGGGAGAAATAATGTCTTTCTGATTACACTCCTGTCTACTTCCTATATTTGCTCCTTGTGCTTAAAGGTTTTGTCATCATCAAAAAGGGGGAGATTATTGACCCCAGATTGATTTTGATGATTACAAAACAGATAGGCAACTCTAAGCTTGATACAGGGAAGTTCGGTCGCCTTGCAAGTAAGTATCTGCGTGCAAAATTTCATTGGTAAGAAAGTACTTCATTTAATTTGCTTTGAATATTTTTATTAGCTTGGGAGTTAACTGGTTAGCTAGCTTGTTATTCCATTTAGCTAACTGGCATGACTTTCAGCTAGCTGGGAATCATTTACATTGCTTAGGCCGAACGATCTTGTATTTTAGCTAGCTGTTAGCTAGCTTGTTAGCTAGCTGAAGGTTCTTCAGCTAACTAAAATGCGTCACAGTGCTTGGCCGAACGCTCTATAAATTTAGCTAGCTGGTTGGCTAGCTTGTTAGCTAACTGGAATATCTTTAGCTAACTCCAGTTGCCTGGCCGAATAGTATTAAATTCTAGTTAACTGGTGAGCTAGCTGCAAGATTTTCTAGCTAGCTGACGTTTCTTTTAGTTAACTGCTTAGCTAACTATTTTATCCTGGAGCTAACTGGTTAGTTAACTATTTTTCACAGGTAAACGTGGCCATGCAATTTGAAAATTTAGTTAGCTGAAGAGCTAACTCCCTCTCTCCACTGGCCTTTGCTTTCTCTGCTTAGCTAACTGGAAAGCTAGCTATCTTTTCGTTAGCTAACTGGGAAGCTAGCTATCTTTTCGTTAGTTAGCTTGAGAGCTAACTAAGCTGGGCGGTTTCTGTACTATTTTTGAATTAGTTAGCTAGTGAGCTAACTGGCTATCTTTTAGCTAACTGAAGAGCTAACTCCCCATCTCCTGTTATTCCTGCAACCGAGAGGTTCTCTTTTTTAGTTAGCTGGGGAGCTAACTGGCAATGAACGCACTTTCTCCTGACTTTTTTGTTTTGCCTGTTAGTTAGCTGGAAAGCTAACTATCGATTATTTAGTTAGCTGGTGAGCTAACTATGTGTTCTGTACCTTTTTGTCCTGGCCGTTGCTTTTGTTGTTAGTTAGCTGGAGAGCTAACTAGCAACCTGTTTAGCTAACTAATGAGCTGCCTCTGGACGTCTTTTTCAACTGTGGCCTCTCTTGTGAGCTAGTTGGCTAGCTAGCTGAGGACTTTTGCTTAAGTCTTGGCCGAATGGTTTCTTGCTTCAGCTGCCTGGAGTTATTCTTTCAGCCAACTACCACCTGAGTTCTTGAGTTTGCTTTTCCTCTCTTACTCTCTCTCTATTGCTATTTTAAGCTACACTTAACTTTTGGATTTTTGAATTTTTGCAGTGCTCTTCCTTCCTCAAATGGAGATCAACATTCAATGCTTAAGGGAAACATTTATAACGGTTATATTTTCTTCCCGTTTTTATTTCCATTTGTTCCTAATGTATCTAACGGATCTTTTCTTGTTGATGATTATAAAAAGGTGGGATTTGAAGCACACCATGACGATTCGGAAAAAGAGTTTTTAAAGAGAAAAAAAATCCAAGAAAAGAGCTCATATTGCATATTGTTGAGTGGTTGTTGCTGTGCATTCAAGTTCATTCATTGCTCCAAAAAGTCGTCCGAATCTTTGAAGCTTTTCAAGCAATCAAGACTTCAGCTACTTCGACCTCGTTCATTTATTGCTGAGTTTATTGCTTCAAAAATTGTAAAGTATACTCTGAATATTTGCTCATTGTGGGAGCTTCTCTTTATCATTCCTTGATCGTTTTTGTAAAAGGGTTAGTGTTAACCCTGATTATTTTGGGATTCCTTGTGCCTTAAAACAAGAGGACTAGCCTAGGTTTGGCTAGGGGTTTGGCTTCCTTGTGCCGTGAAACAAGAGGACTAGCCTGGTTTGGCTAGGGATTTTTGGCTACCTTGTGCCGTATAAACAAGAGGGCTAGCCTGGTTTGGCTAGAGGTTGTAATCGTTGTTATACGATTAGTGAAATTCATAGGTTTTGGGGAGTGGATGTAGGTGCTGAGTTTGGCACCGAACCACTATAAACTTCTGTGTGTTTGTGGTTGTTTGATTCTCTACTGTTATCATTCTGTGCACTCCACTATACCGCTGCAAATCAAAATTAGGGTTTAAGCACATACTTGCATAGTAATCATTTTTTTTATAACACAATTCACCCCCCACTTGGGTTGCTACATCTGGGCAACATAAGATTATTAGAATAAAAGCGCTTTATATAATTTGATTATATAGGACTAGAACGTGATTAATTATGAATCTCTAATAAATTTTATTGTTAAAATAGAGCATTCAAAATTAATCAATGATGGTCATATATAAATTGATCTTAATTCTAAGTAATTAATAGACTTCTATTTATTATATTATATTTTTTGATATACCAAATAATTACACATAAAATAGTATCAAATTTTTGGTATATTAGAAATATAATAACATAAATAGCTAAGAATATTGATATACAAGATGAAATCCATTCCTTCGTAAAGAACTCAGATGGACGGTTTCATAAGTGTTGATTCGGGGCTTGAATAATAATAGCACTCAATTTATGATTAGATCATAAATATATTATTCATTATAGAATCAATGGTACTTATGAAGAAAGATATAATTAAAAGGTTAACGAAAATATCTAGCTTTAATTATGAACCATTTATGGAGGATTGATTTATATGTAGTGACTATATCAATGAACAATTCAAATCCTTTGAATATAATTAATTTTATAATTTTGAGAGTGTAGTTTTTAATTTTTAGTGATATAATTTGAAATTAATAATTTTGATATTTTAATTAAGATATTAATTAAATATTAAAATTATTAGAGCTTAAAATTATAATGTCCATAGTTCCTTATGATGGCTCTATTAAATTATAAACTTTATGATATATTGGGTTTAATTATTAATTTAGAATTGAGAATTCTAAATTAATTTTCATACAAAAAATTAATTAGATTAATTTTTATTTTAAATAATATAATTATTTAAAATAAATCTAAAATTATTTTAAATTAAAAATTATACGGTGTGCTAGGGAACGCATGTTTCACAAGAAGGGTCTACGTGAAAGTTATTTTATTATTGGAGAAATATATAAGATTATTGGAGAGATTTTTTCTTTCCGATATCAAAAGAAATCAACAATGGGTTGTTGGATAAGATATGGGATTATGAAAGATTTTCTCTCTCGCATATTACCCCTACGTTAAAGTAATCTCCAAGAGTTAAAAGTTATCTTAATATTTTAATTAATTAATTAATTAATTAAAAAATAGTAGTAGTTATTATTCTCACCGTATATAAGATTCATGAGAGAAAAATAACGTAGGGTGATTGTCAATCAGCTACAAGAGTTTTCTCCTCGATCTTTACTTTGTCTCATGAGTTGAGAATACAAAGTGAATAAATAAACTCTGTTATGTGATCTCAACCCAAATTAGTCTTGTTCATGTTCATCATAATTTAAAGAACGTTTGAAAAGATCCGTGATGATCAAAAGGATTTGGTAATTCCTATGTGGTGTTGGCGAAGTTTAAGACATTCGATGAAAGATCAATTTCTTAATCTTTTTATTCTTTTTATTATTAAATTTATATGAATATAGATCGCTAAATATATTTTTTTAAGATATGCAATTTGATCCTTATCTCGCTTCCGCATATATCTCAAAATTGTTTTGAGATAACTAGCAGGTAGAGAAAAGTCCTTTATAGTGGATCCAATAAGTAGTGGTTGATTTTCAATATCAGCATAGCAACACCAAAAACCTCTATTGAATGGACGAGGAAAAAGAGAAATGGGAGAGCGATCGATTTCAGTAAAGTTTCTAGTCAAGAGATTAAGAAATTAAGGATCCAATTCAATAAAATTGTAAAAGTCTCTCTCTCGAAAAAAAAAAGCCCTAAAAGGCTCTAGATCAGAATGAAAGCTTGCATTGATTAGTAGACGTCCTGAATTTGGTCCAACCTAGTTCTCATGCAAGTGACTAGGTCAATATTAATTTACATGCTTTGGTTTAGGTTCAAATATACTTTTATTCTCAAACTTTCAGTTAAAATTTATTTTAATATATAAACTTTTATTATCATGATTTAATATCTCATATTTAGAACTACTATTTCTTAATGCTCATTATGCATCTGTCTATATATATGAATTGATTGACAGAATAATACATTAGCTATTTCATTAATTTTATTAATTTTTATATAATAAAATATTAGAAATATAATATTCTTAAATTATAATAGATTAAATCGAAAGTTTAAGGATTAAATTAAAATTTGAGAGAAAGTTTGAGGAGCGAAGGTAAATTTGTGCCCTTGATTTATTGTTAAATGCATCAAAGACTACGTGCCATGGAAGTAGGGCTGAAAATGGATCGGATATGGATCAGATAGTAGTTTATCCGTATTTGTATCCATATTTTTTAACGGATACGAATATGGATACGAATACTAAATGGATATTAAAATTCATATCCATATTTATTCTAAACGGATACGGATACGAATCGGATATCAAGTATATCCATATTTATTATATACAGATACAGATACGAATCAGATATCCAGCATATTTATATTTATTATATACGGATACTGATACGAATTGGATATCCAGTATCCATATTTATTATATACGGATACAGATACGAATCGGATATCAAGCATATCCATATTTGTTATATACGGATACGGATACGGATATGAAGATAGAAATTTCTATGATCTCATGATGGTATTATATGATGAATAGTTGTGAAAGAGTTAATAAATAGAGGAATACTAAAGAAGCCACTAAACTCCCTACTGTCTACCACAAGAACAAAACATAGGCAATAAGAATATGGCTATATAAATGTTCTCTTAAGAAATTTGAAAGAAGTTGAAATCCAACAAATATTAATCCAACTAAGCAACAGTGTAACATGACCTAAAATATTTGAGATGGAAATCATTAAGCATTGAGACAAGAATTTTTACGGAAATGTAGACATATATAAGAATTTGCAGTTCACTAATACAAAAAAAATCATAAATACAATAGGAAAAGCAAAATGTCAAGCATATTTTCTTGAGTACTACTAAGAAATACAAGTAGCATGTTTCTTAGGACTTACCAACATTGGTGTTATGTACATAGCAAGTTCACCAAAGAATGGCAGGAAAGAAGCCTTGAATGTTTTGATCAAAGTGCCCAAACAATTACCAACCTGAAGAATACAAAGAACAAAAACATAGGATAAAGGTCAAGTTTTATAATATATAAATGATCATATCAAGGGGCTAGGCTTAAAATAAGTAATTTGCCAAGCATCCACGAAGTATGATTTTTGAAAATATATCACAGACCTGATCAAAGACGTATGATTCTTGAAAATATATCACATACCTGATCAAGGAAATGAATAAATATCCTCCAGGATGCTACTAACTTATCAGATATAGGGACATAGTTTGAGTTGGCTCAGAAAGACATTATCAGCTGTTATTTCCTGATGGTTACAATTTGCATGCATCCGAGTCAGAAAATGCTATGAATCTGCCTAACATCATGACCCTTGGCTCAGATAGAGTGTCAAACATATGCTTCACAAATCACAACGGTTGCATTTAGAAATGCCCTCCAAGTCATGATTCCAGTGTCAAACATATGCTTCACAAATCACAACAGTTGCATTTAGAAATGCCCTCCAAGTCATGATTTCACAGCCCACACATTGAGCGTCAAAACAAATTGAAAGTCCCTATCATCATTGCCAAATTAAATTGAATAGGCTCAAAATATTATCACAGCCCACACAAGCAAAAATTTTGGAATAAAATAAACAAGGCGAAATTGGCAGGTTGAGGTCGGTATCGATTGCCCCCGATACATGGCATCATTGGCAACCTGCATATGCCATATAGTATTTGCATCATATGATTCATATTATATAGCTGAAAGCATTAAGTCATAATATGAAAAAATTTAATAGGATTTGTTGACGATAAATCTTAAATGCATCTCATAAACTCAAATGTCATAAGAAGTATTTCATAAACTATTAAGTAAAAAGTTCACAAATCATTGAATAATATCATATGACAATCTTCAATGCTCTAATCATCCTGAAATAAAACATGTTAAGAATATTATTAGTACAAAAGTTTAATATATATAATAAAAATAATAACTTATTTTTTAAAAACTACACATCATTTGCATTTACCTTATCCAATATAGCAGGAGAATTGAGATCATGAACAATGGAAGGAATATGACCTGAAATGAAATTTTAAAAAATAGTAAAATATTATAAATAAGTTAAATCTAATAAAAATATTGTATAAAATGCAATAAGTTATCTTTTTTCTCAGATCTCAGCCAATCTTGAAGACAAATCACAACTTCAATAATATCAGGATCTAATGAACTTCGAAATGCATCTATCACTCGCCCACCTGTACTAAATGCTGATTCTGAAGCTACAATAGATACTGAAATTGCCAAAATATCTCTTGCAATCCAAGATAAGATAGGATACTTTGGACCATTAGATTTCCACCATCCTAAAATATCAAAAGCATCACCTTCAACCCATGGCCAAATAGATTCCTCCATATATATATCCAAATCTGTTCTAATTTGTTGTTGTTGTGCATTCTTTTTCATAAATTGTGCAAACTTTTTTTTTCTTCCTTCCATCTCATCAAACTCATCAGAAATATATCCGCTATCTCTCGATGAACCAATATCATGAGTAATTGGAATAGAAAATGAAGGAAAATTTTTTTTATACTCACTATAAAGGTTTCGAATAACATTTTGAACATCACTAACCTCTTTTTCTCCATTTAAAGAGTAAATCTGTAAGTAATAAAATTCTACCATCTTCATTTGTAACGAGGATTTAAGAATGAACCTACTGCTAGCATGAGATTAGATTGTTGCCAATATTTATTAAACTTCTCCTTCATTGATAATGCCATAAAGCGAAAAAGTTGATCCTTAGGATTTGTGCACCATTCAATAATTTGCAATTGAATTTCAAAAAATTCTTGAAAAAAGAGATTTGCAGTTGGATATAATGTGCATGAAAGGAGCTCAGTGATGTTATAGAAGTTTTTCAAAGATTGACAAAAAGTTTTTACCTCTATCCAATTATCATTTGTTGGGCACATATCATATTTGTATGGATCAAGACACTGCAATCTTTTAAAAGCCTCTTTATAATAATAAGCATCCCTTAGCATCATGTACGTAGAGTTCCACCGTATTGGAACATTAATTGACAAACCTCTACGTATATCCAAATTACATACTTTAGCCCTCTTTTCAAACTCCTCTAATTGTAGTGAAGAGCTTCGAACAATCTTCACCATTTCTCTGATATTTTCAATTACTATATTGAATTTTTTTAGTCCATCCTGCACAACTAAATTAATAATATGTGCACCATATTTCACATGAAAGAACCGGCCATTACATAAAAGTGTTCCTTGAAGCCTATCCACGATTTCTCTGACACACATATCATTGGCACGATCATTATCCAATGTTAATATAAATAACTTACGATCAATGTTCCAATCAATCATATTTTTGATAAATGTATTACACAAATTGACTTCAGTATATCTTCCTCCCATATGCATAAAATTAATTATTTTCTTTTTCAAATTCAATCATCATCAATGAAATATGCTGTCACGCATAAATAAGACTTATTTTGTCTAGAAGTCCACAAATCCATAGTTGCACTTATCCGATATGAAAGTAGACCAAACATATCATAAACTTTTTTCTTTTCCTCTAAATATGTTTCCATAATCCCTTTTCTAAGGGTTATGCGACTCTTTAATTCAAAGATGGTCTTAAAGACTTAATAAAATCAATAAATCCTTCATGCTCAACCATAGCAAATGGGTATTCATGCATAACAAACATCCGTATAAGCTTCTTACGACTAACATTTCCATCATATGTATAGGTACTCAAAAAACAAGTGCCATCCTCTTTTTGCAATGATGTTTGTAACATTAGTTGGCCTTTGACATTAGTATTCTTCAAAAATGAATGGCACTTATCAAGATGATTTTTCAAATGTGTTGTCCCCAACCTACTAGCTCCATTAAATATTCTTTTGCAGTGTTACATCTTGCTTTTTTGTTTTAAAATTTTTTCCATCAACTTCCTTTTCTAATTCATACTTTGTAAAATTATCCCGAATTTTAGATGTTAGCTTTTTCTTTTGTCTTTTCCTCTCTATTTGATTTGTAGGCTCAACTAATTTGCTATTTGCATCTTCAATAGTTCTACTAGAAGACATGATATTTAACAACTGCATTTAAAATATTAAAAATAAAACCTTAAAAATGCAATATTAGACTAAGTCTCTAATTCAATAAAAAAATGCAAAGAAATATAAAATACATAATTTATGTGCAAAGAACTTATTTAAAATAAAACATGTTAAGATTCAACCATATAATAAGATTCAACCACGCACCAAGAACAAAATGATGTAAAGATCCACTATAAGCAACTACATCAGGTTCCATGCATTTCTTAAAACATTATTTTTATGGATGGTTTTTGGAGCATGCAGAGCCTTTACTTAAAGTTACCATAGTTCCACGTGGAACTGCAGCATTGGGCTTTACTCAGTATGTTCCAAATGAAACTCTCCTGCTGACCAAGGAACAGCTTTTCGACATGACATGCATGACACTAGGTGGGCGTGCTTCTCAAGAGGTAAAAAAGCTACCTCCCTTTGGTTTCATCTATTATATAATTAATTTTCACATGGGAAACTACACTAAAAAAAGGAAAAAAAAAGGAACTTTGGTTGTGTTTGGCTCTTTTTTTTGGGTGCAAAAAAAGAAGGAATTTTATTTTCATTTTTTTCCTATTTTTGACAATAGAAACATGTTTGGTAGTCAACCATGTTAATCCTTTGCCTGCTCTATAATCCCCTCCGGCTCTGATTCCACTTTGTCTGTCAGACAAATTCCACATCCCCATGGAGTAGCAGCAGCTGCTGGGGTCCAAGGAAAGCCGAAAGGAGAAGGCCTAGAAGGATGCGGCGGCTATGAGAAACGATGGTAAAGAGGAGGTCATGGCTGGGGAGGAGGAGAAGGGGATCAAGGCAGGGAGATCTAGAGAGAAGAGAAAGGAAAAATGTTTGTCATGCGAAGAAAAAGCAAAAAAAACTACCCCAATCTTGCCAGTGTGCCTGATCTCGAAGGGGCGATGTGCCAGATTTTCACTACTGGGAGGTTGATTGAGTACAAAGAAGGGATGGGGAAAGTTGGAGTAGATAGGAGAGTCAGGTGTGGAAGTGGGGCTAAACAGGACATGAAAGTCAATAAAAAATGGAAGTGAAAATTTCTAACTTCTATTTTTCTAGAAATATGGCATTCAGTTGAAAAAATAAAGATAAAAATTAGGTAGCCAAACGTACTTCCTATAAGAAAATAGGAAAATGAAAAAAAAGGTCGCCAAATGGTCATATTACAAGAAGAAGACGATGAAGAAGAAGAAGCAGAGCTACTTACTTACTTGATGACGGGTTGACAACCGAGTAGAGCAAAAAGAAATTAGTGATAAGCTGAACTGCCAGTCTGCCCTCGTCTCCTCGCTGCCTCCACGGACCGCGATGGATCACTCCTCCAATCCTCCTCGCTGTCACCGAAAGTTCGGACGTGGAACGGTGGAAGTCTGGAAGACGAAGAAGTGAAGTCTATGAAGAACAAAGAAGAAGAAAATTGAAAACGAAGAAAGAAGAAAAGGAAACTGAATGGTGGAAGTATGCACATAATACGGTGGAAGTCTGGAAGACGAAGAAGTGAAGTCTGTGAAGAACGAAAGAAGAAGAAAACTGAAACGAAGAAGAAAGAAGAAAAGGAAACTGAATGGTGAAAGTATGCACACCGTACACGACGTGTCGATTCCTAAGCCGTTTTAATTTTATTTTTTAACTAAAAAAATAGCTGTTGCAGTGTCGGTGTCGCTCGACTTGCCCAGTCGCCCGACTTGTAGTGTCGCCCGACTTCCCGGATTTTATTTTTTAAAACGGATATCCGTATCCGTATTTAAATATATATATAAATTTGTATTTGTATTTGTATTTGTATTCAATTAATTTTTGAATTAAATATCAATTCACATTTGAATCTGATTAAACTATAAAAAAATATTTAAATTTATATAATTTAAATAGGACTCTAAATATGATTAAATTATAAAAAAATATTTAAATTTAATATTATTTAAATATAAATACAATACGATCAAAATTTATCCTATCCATTTTCAACCCTACGTGGAAGCATGTAAATAAAAAGACTTGTGCCGGTACGAGTTTCGCCGCGAGATTTGTCGTCGCTTCCCGTCAAGATCCTTTGGTGACGTAACCCACTTTGGCCTCGGTGCTCTTTGCTCGAATCTCTCCTCCTTCCCTCCTCCCCAAAATCTAGGGTCCTCTCTATCATAATTAGTATTCTATTCGAGTGGACCGTCTAACAATATCTTTCGCCAAGACAATATCTCACAGTGAAATCGGCTGGGAGTTTTTAGGTATTTTACTTTCCTTTTCTCTGAGCAATCGAGAAGGTTCTGCATTGCCGCGGAATCAAGGCTTAAATTTCCATCCATTCGAGTTCTGGAGAGAGTCCGAATTGCTTCGTGGTTAAATCAAGGCATGATTCGTGGTCTTAGTTTAATTAATGCGCTTGTTGGTGTGAGATGCTTCTTGGTTAAATTTACACATAGTTTGGATATGTTAGTGACTGGTTCCATATGATCATCAGCCGCCTGTCTTATGTCTAATTTGGTTTAATTAGTGCGGCCACATCTGTCTCTGTGGTGATTTTAGTGCTGAATTGCTCGAGAGACACATGAGATGACTGGTGAAATTTTTGGCGCAGTTGGAAGTTCTAGTTGATGTTTTATTTTTCATGAGCTCTGAACTGTTACTGGCATTGCAACAACATCAATGATAACTAAGCCATAATCTCACACCATGAATGGCATTAAGTTGAAGATTTTAGTTTTGCAAATAAGCCTCGTGATGTCTTCGTCTATCATTCAGAATTTATGCTGTGTTACGCCTTTTTTTCCTTTGCCCAGTGGATCTAACCTTAAACCATATTTTGATACGACATGGCCCATAATTGTGTAACTCTTATGCATCATGCAATTGAGAATTTTGTTGACTCTTTGCATCATCTCTTTTATATGCATTTTCTCGGCTTGAAGTTAACAAGTCCATGCAAGTTTTTGCGGTTACATGATCAATAACTATTGATCAAGTATAGTACAAAGATAGCTAACGCTGCAACAAGCCTTGTTCCATCTATCTAAGTTGGACATTAATATCATAATCTTCTCCTCAGCTAAATAAGTGATGATGCATAATATTGTTAGAAGATTGCCATATATAATGCAGCCATGGCCATAGAAACAATTGATGGTAGTTCAAAGTTTGAACTTTGTGGAGCATGTGTTGCCTTTTGTTCTACTCGAGTTATGCTTGTTTTGCAACTATTGCTACCTACTCTTTTCACAATATTCCTAACTTTATCCCATCTTCTTGACTTACATGCCATTTCATTGCTTCTTTTATGGAGCCATCTATGGCCCCCAAACGCTTGTAATCAAACCTTATAAACCAGTTGTCATCAGCTAATCCCTGCTTTGCTACTAGCTAAGTCTGTTTTGGTGTCTTCATTTGCAACCTTGCTCATAGCAATAACCGACACTGCTTCATAGTGGGAGATCATGGATCATTTTTTCCCTTTTGTTTAACCCGAGGTTAATCTCTATTTTGCAGCCAGTTTCACCAGAACCCTTCTCACAATATTTTGAAGTTTAAACTCCCCGACCCTTTTTGACATATAGAACATGTGACTGCCACTTTAGAGCCATATACAGCATCTGCTGCCCATGAATGAACCTTATACACTGGCTATCATCACTTAACCTCTGTCATACTACTGTCATTTGTTTTATGCATTCATTTTGCAATTTTCTTTTCTAGTTTTACAGCATAAATAACTAAACTATTATGTTATTTTTTATTAGTTATAAAATCAAACCTGTCCTAAGAAGTTGTTTCTGGTATTTCTCAGTCATCAATTTTTCTCCCAAAGTCTTATCTCTGTACACATTCCCTTTATAATTGCATTCCATGCACTTCATTTTGGCAGATTGTTTTATCCAAATTGCATGGCATGATTGTTGTCCACCCTAGTCAACACATTCTATAGATATTGTTTTTCCACAAAATTCCTCTCCTCTTATATCAATTTACATGAATGCCTTTTTGTTCTTAAAAAAAAAAAATATATACTCATACATCCTTATTCTAACTGCAGGTGCACTTAGGTTCTGCGTTGCTGGTGTGGTGTGTTGGGAAAACATTAGGTAGGGAACCAACATAAATTTAATTATTAAAATGCATCACCATGCTTGGTTACATAGCTTATAACAATAAGTGTTAAGCACCAGGCCAACTTTATGGATTTGAGGGTGCACGTATATTTACCACTTATTCCATAGATGGGCATCCTTTGTCAAAAAAACATTCTAAATCCTTTCTCACAGCTTCGTTTAGATTTTGTTGTGCCTTCCATTCTCTCACAAGGCTGCCTCGAATCTTCAATGCAGATGCTTAGGTAATACCACTTACTTTCCTACCAAGTTAATCCATGGAATTCTTTTGCTTCCAATGATGCATTCATTCATCCTTCCAGGTGCACTCTATGTCCATCTCATATTCTCATCTCTATGGTTTCACTCATGTGTTCTTAAACCTGTTTTATTGCCAACATTTTGATTCATACGACTATCTTGTCATATGTTAAGATATGTGTTCAAGTGTTACCATATTTCAGTGTTCCTGTTTTTCCGATACATGTCTTATTACCTAAATGTGAATTCATTCTCTAATATCATCATACTGCTGTCTTATAAGATATTCTATTTGTCTCAAAAAAAAGTGTTGGATGCTCAGTGCTCAGTGAGAACTGTAATATGTGGTAATGGAAAATAATGATGGCATTAATTTCTTGTTGTCATAAGATATTTCTTTTTTATATCCCTTATTTACACAACATATTTGATCATCACTCGATGTGTGACTAAATAACCTGATTTTTATAAGAACATCATACAAATATTTTTTGGTTGTTATTTTCAAAGTTTATTTTCAGTAACTTTGCTTTCTTCTTTTGTCCTCTATGTAAACTTTTTTTGTCAATTCAATGCACATTATTTTTTCACTAATGATTTCTCCGTCAATTTCTATTTCCCAGGATAAGCTGTGATTCTGTTTTCTTGACTGAAACTCCTGAGTTCTGATGGGAACCTACCTGCTTGGGAAAGGTTAGTTCTCATGGATAAAATACATGGAAACTCATGATGAAGCTTAGTGTATGCAGTTCAATGCATAGATAAATAATATGCATTTACTGTTATGTTTCACAGTGAAA
Source organism: Calamus simplicifolius (assembly GCA_900491605.1). NCBI lineage: Eukaryota > Viridiplantae > Streptophyta > Magnoliopsida > Arecales > Arecaceae > Calamus > Calamus simplicifolius. Next base: position 1,186,793 of record UESW01003945.1, on the reverse strand, counting down.
CATGGCAATGTGTGGGCTTATGTGTGCGCACGCGCACGTGGGTGGGTGGGTGGGTGGGTTGGTGGGTTGGGGGGGAGTAGGTGGAATATGGGTGAGGGTGGGGACATGAAGCTGTGCTTTCAAGTCATCATCATATGGCCTGAGCTTGGAGCTTCCAAACATTTTCCGTTTAACTTCACACTGTAACGTTCTTTGAATTTTTTCTTTTCTTTTTTAACCTTTAAAGGAACCTAATAACCTTACAAATTTAATTGAATGACGGAAAATATTTTGGTTCTAAATACTCCCATTGGTCTTGATTGTGCACTAGCCTTCTCATCACACACTCAGATATATATATATATATATATTCAAGGTTTTAAATTGTGTGGACTGAGGATATCCTAGTTTCTCCATGGTACAGGATGTCTCTCTCTATCCTATCCTATCCTATCCCAATGGCCATCCCCCGGTATGGCATGCATGTAGGCATGTCTATGCATGTGCACATGTGCGTGTGTGGCTGTGTGCGCATGCACCTTTATACCTATTGTTTTATCTTGGTTTTAGATTGGTGCATTCATGCTTTTCTTGGTGATCTTATTTGATATGAATTGGGATCTATATTGAAAAAATGGTGGCCAGCTAATGGTTTTTGTTCTCTCATCATTTGTAGGGTGGGGGCTATGGTGACTTGGATAACATGGACTTCAAAGCTGGATATGTGCAAGAAATTACCAGCAAAGAGATCTGGGATGAGAAGATTGCAGAAGCAAACAAGGATGGCAAGCTAGTAAGCAACTTGATAGGCCACCACAAACCTAGATGCATGCACACAAGCTTTCTCTCTCTCTCTCTCTCTCTCTCTCACACACACACACACACACACAAAGAGATAGAGAGAGAGAGAGATGTTGATGTTGATGTGCACACTAACTTGTACTTTTAATAATTCACTCTTATATACGATATATCAAGCGTGGGACTAAAAGAGCTCTCTTCTATCTTACAATTGCAACAGATTAATGAAGTCATGCGTCCAATTCTACCATCATTCTAGAACTTAAATTTTCTGTCTCTTCCAGGTCAGGCTGGTCCAGTGCTGGGCTTGAGTTGTTTAGCTGGATTTCCTAGGATTGGCTAGCTAATATGTTGTTATGTTTTACAACTTTGGATCGATGCTGGCTATATTTTTGGGTCACCTTTGTGCGTGTGCGTGTGTATTCTGGAATTATATCTACATAAGTAGTAAGGAAAGAGTTGATAACTTTTATACTTTGTACAAGGCATCGTCCTAAACTAAGCGAAGTGAAGAAAAAATGACTCCTATAGCTAACCTTGACTAGTTTGAGATTAAGACTTTGTTGTTGTTATTTTAATTGTATCTAGATCTCATATGGTGGCTTTAAGTCTTCAAAATTATGTTTGGATTCAAAATTAGATTTTGTTAAGGCAACCATCTATGGGTATGATCTGAGATCATCTCCACATTGTGTTGTTGGGTTGGATTGAACGTCTCATAATCACGTTGTTCTACAGTTCAGGGTCAGTATGATATCACTGCAGAATACGTTATGGTCATGAGTGGGAGGAGAAAACCAGCTGGAAAAGAGCAGCTGAATCATGTGTCAACCTGCCCTCCTTCCCCCTCGCTACATGATCGTAGCTGTTTAGCATAAAAAGGAATGATGTTTCCATCAAGGACGTATTAACATTTCAAGGTTGATGTCATATGCTAGGTCAAAAGGAGGATGATTGAAGCCTGGTTTAAATAGTATTGGGATTGTCTCAAACAGTGCAGAACCTAGTGCATCAATCTTGAAGAAATTAGATGTTGTTGGAGGTGTTTGTGAGAAGTGGAATAAAGCAGGTGTTATTTTGAATTTTGAAGAGCCTGATCATGGACCTCAAGTTGCTGCATATAGAGGAATCCTTGGGACTGGATCAGGAAGAATTGAAAATTTTTGAGAAAGGAATGAGGTTTTCTTCAGCAACAGGAATATTTTATAAAGGTTCAAGGAGGGTTATCTAGGATTTTTCTTTTTTCTTGGGTTTTCTACCATGTCAATGGTGTGATTGGTATGTCACTCAAATTCTTAACGTGGAAAGCTGCTTTTGGAGATAAGGATTTTAGGTTTATTATCATATACAAACCATGTTTAAATGCCATCTCAAACTTGATAATTGGATAAATATCTAAGTATTATTGCTACTGAACAAAATGCACTTTCTTTCTAGGTAGACTGGCACAGAGGCCTGGAGATATATTTACTCTTTTAAGACTGGAGATGGATTCTGTGGTATTTGAAGTTGAGATGTACAAGGTGTAGGCTGGGAGGCAACAGATGATATGAGGAGCTTATCAACTGTGAGGAAACTTGGATAAGATAGAATAGATCTAAGCATGCATCACCACCTTATGGTTCAACTTCCTTATCGATGGTTTTCATCCTAGTGGTTTCAATTGGCTGCTGAACTTTCAATAATGAAGAAAAAGGTGAGATATCAACTTTGCCCCCACTTGAGTGGATTATTTTATCATATTTGCATTTGTTTCTAGGAAGAAGGATGTGCTAACAGCTGCTGGAAAGGAGAATGTCTAAAGAAAGAAAAGACATTGGATTTGTTTTCAACTTGCAACTCTAGGTAAGTCATTTTTGGATGTTGTCGTAATCAACCAAATTTTCTAGAAGTTCACAATAACAGAACTATGCTAAAGATACAAACTCACCACTTGAAAATGTTTAGGAGCATAGATGGGCATCAAAAAATGGGAGCTGGTGGCTATGTGGTTTGTTGGGGGAAAACAAATGAAAGCTAATTAGCTCATTGGAAGGAGATAACTCTCATTTTTAAGCAAACTTTGATAAGGCAATGGTTGTAGGCATCCTGAAGTTTCTTGCAGCATGTGTACTAGAGAACTCTTCAATTATATCAGCAAATTATGTAGAATATATATTTTTACAGAATAATGATTAGAAAATAATATTGCATCCAGTTAGTTCAAGAATATTATCCAACCCAATTGGCAAGGAATTTTTTTAATATTACTGCAAAAAGGATTGATTCTGGGGAAGAGTTAGGTAGGAGAGGTATGATATGGGGAGGCTACTGCTTGAATGGTTGAGTATTGGGATCCTCAATCTGTGTTTGTATCATTTCAGGGAGGTTGGTGTTTGGTAAATTTTTTTTGGTGCAGCGCATGCTGTTGTTGATAGATAGAAGAAAAAATATGGATGTACTCATGGACCTCCCATATCTATGGGAAAGTTGCAAAAGTAGAATATGTTACATGGCTATGCAAAGGCATCCAGAGGCCAAAGGTGATGTAATTAACATAAAAGAAACAGAAATACGAGGGATGGGAGTTATTGTTAGAAGTTTTTACTGTTGAAGAGCTGGGTCCTTTGTAGAACTACTAAGGTGGGAAATGTAGGCTGACTAGCAATTCTGCTAGCTCCTTAACCATAAATAGCATACCTTTTAAATGTAAAGATGGTACGTTGTTTTGCAGTTGCCAAATGTCTCTTTTGTAAGTAAGGAATATATTGGCATAACAGGTGCTACATTATGAAGTATGGTGGGGGCACTCTAAGAGCTTACTCATGAATAATGGTTGCCAAGGATCCTTTTAGAAGCAGGTTGCATGTTGTGAACCAAAAGGGTTCCAGTGCCCTTATTGTGATGACAGATTCCACTTATTTATCCGAGTTGGTAGGTAATGCATAGAAAACCAGAATATCCATGAGAGACCATATAGTAATTAGCATTTAAAATGAGCTGGTTTTTCCTTAAGGAGAATAAGCTGTTTGGAGCATAAAACATAGAGAAATTGGACCGGATCTGCTGAGTGGTTTGCTAAGTTGGCAAAGATATTGGAGTCTGCCAATGGTAGGATGAAAAATATTCTGCTTGATTTTCAAGAATTATATTATGTAAAAGAATTAAATAAATTAAACGAGGGTTACTGTTCATATTTTAACCACTTGTTTTGACATACTAGTTGATGACGCTCGATCACCTCTCATGGACGTCGGGAACGGAGGCGCTCCTCGAATCCTCGCCTCGCCGGGTTGCCTGCAGGGAAGTCCCGGGGCCGGAGGGGGCTCCGGCGGGACCCTCCGACGGCCAAGTTAGTGACTGAGATCATAGCTGAAGAAGGGCTCGAGTGAGCCCTGTTTTGTGTGAAAAAAGAGGGATCTTCGAGAGGAGTCCCTTTCTCAGTTGAGATAGCGATTTTGGGGGTTATCGCGCGTACCTGTTTACCGGGTGGATTCACCTTTTTATAGGAATTGATTCTGGCATGATCACGTGGGGTTGCATGAATCAGAAGATCTGCTGAGCCTTTGCATGAATCTGGACTGGTTAGCGAGCGACGTCCCATCAGCCGGCGGGGCTGTCGGGCGGTGCGCGCCGGTGCTGTCGGGCGGTGCGCGTCTGGTGTTGTCGGGCGGCGCGCGTCAGAGAGGCGGTTTCTTGAACCACTGGGACCGATCTGGCGGGAACTGGGGAACCCAGTTTAATCAGGGCCGAGTCGGGTCGACCCGAATGGCTGGGGCCGATCCCACGGGCAAGGCAGTGCCGGGGCGGGGCCGACTGGATGGAATTGGAGACGCCGAGGCCGAGTCGGGCCGGCCTGGGATGGCCTTGGCCGACTCGGCGGAACAGGGGACGCCGGGCTGAGTCGGGCCGACCGGGGATGGCCTTGGCCGACTCGGCGGAGCTGGAGACGCTGGAGCCGAGTCGGGCCGGCCTCGGATGGACTTGGCCGACTCGGCGGGGCTGGAGACGCCGGGGCCGAGTCGAGCCGGCCGGGGATGGCCTTGGCCGACTCGGCGGGGCTGGAGACGTCGGGGCCGAGTCGGGCCGGCCGGGGATGGCCTTGGCCGACTCGGCGGAGTTGGAGACGCCGGGGCCGAGTCGGGCCGACCGGAGATGGCCTTGGCCGACTCGGCGGGGCTGGAGATGCCGGGGCCGAGTCGGGCCGGCCTGGGATGGCTGCGGCCGCCTGGCTCGGAGAGGCTGGGGCTGGCTGGGAACGTGCCGGGGCCGCCTGGCTTGGAGACGCCGTGGCCGGCTGGAAAGTGCCGGGGCCGCCGGTCTTGGGGGCGTCGGCTTTTGGGGCCGTCGGTCGCGGAGCCATCGGGTGCCGGCCTTTGGGGCCATCGGGTGTCGGCCTTTAGAGCCATCGGGTGTCGGCCTTTGTGGCCGTCGGGCTTGGAGGTGCCGGCTTTGCAGGTGCTGGTCTTGGAGATGTCGGCCATTGGGGCCATCGGTCTTCGGGTGTCGGCCTTTGGGGCCGTCGGTCTTGGAGATGTCGGCCTTTGGGGCCGTCGGGCCTTGGAGCCGTCGGTCTTTCGGGTGTCGGCCTTTGGGGCCGTCGGTCTTAGAGATGTCGAAATTTTTTTTTAATCTTTATGGGGTCAACTGGCTCCATCAAATGCCCCCCACACTCCTTGAGCTTGCGTGCTCTGCACCAGCTAAGCGAAAGGAGTGTAGAACTTTTACCTTGACATCTGCTCTTTCATCTTACGCTGCCTTGGATGGACGTCTGCGCGCCTTCTTTGGCTAGCTGAGGGCAGCTAGTAATGCTCTCCCAACGCGGAGTCTGGGAGTCTTTTGAGCTCCGAAGGGTGACCTGAGAGCTGAGAGTTGTCAGGTTCCTTTTGAACCACCTCGGGGGTGTGGAAACCGTTGCGAGGGGCGACTCAGCTGGGTACGGAGCCTTTAGGGACTTAACCAACTCGGGGGCATCGCCGTGCCGGGGCCGAGCGGTGTTCCGTGGGCCGCGATGCCAGTGAGCTCCTTTTGAACCAGCTTGGGGGTTTGTGTGCCGCCCAAGTGGCGACTCAGCCGGTACGGAGCCTTTAGGGACTTGACCGACTCGGGGGCACCGCCGTGCCGGGGCCGAGTAGTGTCCGTGGGCTGCGATGCCAGTGAGCTCCTTTTGAACCAGCTTGGGGGTTTGTGTGCTGCCCAAGTGGCGACTCAACCGGGTACGGAGCCTTTAGGTCTTGACCGACTCGGGAGCACCGCCGTGCCGGAGCCGAGTGGTGTCCCGTGGGCCGCGATGCCAGTTAGCTCCTTTTGAGAGACTTGGCGCAAGGGAGAACAAACTGTGGCGTCAAAAGGGGCTTTCTTTATTACTCATGCTTCTGGAAGTACATTGGTAATACTGGCGGAGATCGTCCGCATTCCAGGTACGTGGAACGGGCTTCCCGTCAAGCTCTTCTAGTTTGCATGCCCCCTGGTGAAGTGTTTCGGTGGTGCGGTAGGGACCTTCTCAGTTGGGGGACAACTTGCCCCCCTCGGTAGGCTTGGATACCTCGGCCGTTTAGGTGCAGAAGCTGATCCCCAGGACACCATCCCGATCGTCCGCTCCGTGGGAGTGTTGTCGACGGTGGCTTGAGCTGGTGGAGGCCCCATGATGGCCGGCAGCGGCTGTTGCGTCTTCTGGACATACTTGCCGAGGTAGCCCCATTGGATGAGCTCCTCGATGGCCCGCTTCAAGCTGTAGCAGCTGTCGGTGTCGTGGCCGTAGTCCCGATGGAATCAACAATAGCGGCTTTCGTTGCATGGTGCACCTTTCTTCATGGGGGGAGGACGCTGGAGGTAAGGCTCGCTCTCGATCTCCATCAGGATGTGGGATCGAGGTGCAAGGAGAGGGGTGAGCTCATTCTCGTTGGGGACGGGCTCCATCGCTTGTTCTCGGAATGGTGAGGCGGGTCAGCTCGCCTGTGTCGAGGGGGTTCGCTGGAGTTTCTGAGGATTCCCGGCAGGTGAAGTCGGCTTCATCCGCCCGGATGTACTTCTGGGCCCGGAGGAGGAGGTCGGAGTAAGAGCTCGGGGGCTTCTTATCCAGGAGAAGGTGAAGCGGGACGGAAGGAGTCCCCGCTTCAGCGCCAGGGTGGCCACCGCATCGTCGAGATGGTAGACCTCGAGGGCGGCGGTTTTGAATCGAGACACGAAGTCCCGCAGCGACTCTCCTTCCTTTTGGCGAACGGAGAAGAGGCTGTCTGCCACCCTTGGAATCCGGCGGTAGGTGTCGAAGTGGGCCAAAAATGCTTTCTCCAGCTCCCGGAAGGAGTCGACGCTGTGAGGGGGCAAGCGTGAGTTTCATGCACAGGCGGCCTTCCGCAGAGTTGCAGGGAAGGCCTTGCAGAGGAGGGCGTCTGAGGCGCCCTGGACTTGCATCATAGTTTTGTAGCCCTCGAGGTGATCGAGGGGGTCGGTCGTACTATTGTATGGGTCCACCTGAGGGAAGCAGAACCTGGAGGGAATTGGTTCCTCCAGTATGCGGCGAGTGTAAGGAGGACGAGTGTCGAACTCATCCTCCGGCTGATGGTTGATCTTCTTGGCGAGCTCGTCTAGTCGCCTGTTGTACTCCTCCAGGCGTTCCTCCGCCTGGCGGCTGATTGTTGGGGCCCTCCGAGGTGGCTCGGAGGAAGAAGAAGAAGAGGAGGCGGAAGGAGATGGAGACGGAAGTCAGGACTTCCGCCTGGGTTCCTTGTGGTGATGTGGCTTGGGAGGAAATTCGCTGGGGCCGCGGTCGGGGGACCGTGGCCGTTTGGAGGGCTCGCGTCGAGGCTTCCTAGGGGAAACTTGACGTCGACTGGTCTCTCGCCGACCGGCCTCTCGCCGAGGAGAACCTCCCCTCGCCGACTGCTGGCTGGCGGGGGAGTGGTCTGATGCTGGGTGGCTACGGACTGTCGTTGCTGGAGCCCGTGGATCATGGCGGTGAGATTCTGGACTTATTGGGAGAGGGTTGCCAGCTGCTCCGCTGTTTGGACAGCGGCGTCCAGCGGCGGGCCGGCAACCAGAGGGTTGGTAGCAGGGGGATCGGCCTCCTGCTGCCTAGCTGGCGGGAGGAGCCCCGCCAGACAGCTGACGGAGGCATCCTGGGCTCGAGTCACCACCATGGCTTCTGAAAGAAGAGAGGGGACGAAAGATGTAGCTCAGGGAGAACGTTCGCTACTTTTTCTTATGCGCCCCTTCCTGGCGCGCCAATCTGATGACGCTCGATCACCTCTCCTGGACGTCGAGAACGGAGGCGCTTCTCGAATCCTCGCCTCGCCGGGTTGCCTGCAGGGAAGTCCCGAGGCCAGAGGGGGCTCCGGCGGGACCCTCCGACGGCCAAGTTAGTGACTGAGGTCACAGCTGAAGAAGGGCTCGAGTGAGCCCTGTTTTGTGTGGAAAAAGGGGGATCTCCGAGAGGAGGAGTTCCTTTCTCAGTTGAGATGACGATTTTGGGGGTTATCGCGCGTACCTGTTTACCGGATGGATTCACCTTTTTATAGGAGTTGATTCTGGCATGATCACGTGGGGTTGCGTGAATCAGAAGATCTGCTGAGCCCTCGCGTGAATCTGGGCTGGTTAGCGAGCGACGTCCCATCAGCTGGCGGGGCTGTCGGGCGGCGCGCGTCGGCGCTGTCGAGCGGCGCTGTCGGGCGGCGCGCGTCTGGTGTTGTCAGGCGGCGCGCGTCAGAGAGGCAGTTTAATCAGGGCCGAGCCGGGTCGACTCAAGATGGCTGGGGCCGATCCACCGGCAAGGCAGTGCCGGGGCGGGCCGACTGGACGGAATTGGAGACGTCGGGGCCGAGTCGGGCCGGTCTGGGATGGCCTTGGCCGACTCGGCGGAGCTGGAGACGCCGGGGCTGAGTCGGGCCGGCCTGGGATGGTCTTGGCCGACTCGGCAGAACAGGGGATGCCGGGGCCGAGTCGGGCCGGTCGGGGATGGCCTTGGCCGACTCGGCGGAGCTGAAGACGCCGGGGCCGAGTCGGGCTGGCCTGGGATGGACTTGGCCGACTCGGCGGGGCCGAGTCGGGCCGGCCGGGGATGGCCTTGGCCGACTCGGCGGGGTTGGAGACGCCGGGGCCGAGTCGGGCCGGCCAGGGATGGCCTTGGCCGACTCGGCGGAGCTGGAGACGCCGGGGCCGAGTCGGGCCGACCGGGGATGGCCTTGGCCGACTCGGCGGGACTGGAGACGCCGGGGCCGAGTCGGGCCGGCCTGGGATGGCCTTGGCCGACTCGGCGGGGCTGGAGACGCCGGGGTCGAGTCGGGCCGGCCTGGGATGGCCGGGGCCGCCTGGCTTGGAGAGGCCGGGGCTGGCTGGGAACGTGCCGGGGCCGCCTGGCTTGGAGACGCCGTGGCCGGCTGGAAAGTGCCGGGGCCGCCGGTCTTGGGGGCGTTGGCTTTTGGGGCCATCGGTCGCGGAGCCGTCGGGTGTCGGCCTTTGGGGCCGTCGGGCCTTGGAGCCGTCGGTCTTCGGGTGTCGGCCTTTGGGACAGTCGGGTGTCGGCCATTGGGGCCTCGGGCCTTGGAGCCGTCGGTCTTCGGGTGTCGGCCTTTGGGGCCGATGGGTGTCGGCCTTTGGGCCATCGGTCTTGGAGATGTCGAAAAAAAATTTTAATCTTTATGGGGTCAACTGGCTCCATCACTAGTTTTTAAGAATTTGAGGCTTTTGCACTGGGACATGTCATGGCACTTTACTTTTTGATAAGTCTTGTCTACAAAATTTTATTAGCTGACATTTAGTAAAACATGAAACCAGATGATAGCAATTCCATTGACTTCTTTCTTGTGGCTGACCTACGATGTCTTATATTCATGAGAATATTGGTTTGGGAAATTGTTTATCCATTTAGACACGAGGAATTCACTGTTATCCCGTGGTAGTATTATTAATAATAATTCTGTTTGTGAAGAATTTGACTATTAACCTAGTAGGATGACAATGTTACCTTGCCTTGATATGTATCCTTGCTTCCTCACATTTTCTTTTGCTGATAGTTGAGCATTTGAGAATCAGATTGTAATCCCCCACGTCAAAAAAAAAGAAAAGAAAGCGGGTTGTGCACGCCAGCGATTGGCAGCACAAACCGCACTGCTGCAGAGTGCAGCGCGGTGCTGCGATCGTACCCGCAGGCAGCATGATCAGCATGCCGTGCTGGTCAAAGAAGAGAGCGCATCGGCTCTCCCTCTTCACATGGGCACAGGAGAGGGCCAGCCCTCCCCTTGCCACTATAAAAGGAAGGGAGGAGTTTTCCCTCCTTCAACCCGTGCCGCTGCCTTCTCCACCCTTCCTGCGTTGGCAAGGTAATTAAGCAGAGAGAAGAGAGAGAGGGAAAGGGGAGAAGAGGGGCAGCATTTGGTTGCTACTCTCATAGCCATGCCAGATGCCTCAATAGCGCTGGCCATGGAAATCCGGCTGCTCGGGGCAGCCGGGAAGGGAAGGAGGCTGGCCAACCTCCTCTATCTGTTGTGTCATCGTCACATATACTGTGACAGGAGGGGGAAGAGAAGAACAAGATGGGAGAAGAAGAAGAGGGAAAGTCTGGTGGCACTCGCGTCGAAGAGGACTTCACGTGAGATTACGTGGAGATGAAGGATGAGAACTTCTTATTTGGGCTTGAACCAGTGGGCTGACTGGTTCAAGCTAATACAAGTCAATTAAGCTCTTTGGGTTGATTTTTTAGATCCCAAATTGGATCAGGCCCAATAAAAGGAAGATGGGGTTTGGATTAGTATTGATCCTAGTTTTTTGAGGTATTTTTATTTTTTTATTTGGGCTTAAATATTTGAAGATATTTAAGTCCCAAGTTGGCCCTAGGATTAAACTGGATAAAGTTTAGAAGATATTTTAATATGCTGATTTTGGAGATTAAAAATTAAAAATTAATGCTGTAGGTACTCAGGTGCCCAAATAACTAATTAACACTTTTGGATTAGCATCATAAGGTAAGTAAGCCAATTATTATGATTTCATGAATTATTTAATGTAAATATTAAAATTATAGCTGTATTATTTATGAAATGAGAAAGAATGAAACTGTGGTATTTGATTTGTCTATTTTGAAATTGTTAAATAGTACCACGAGTATGCAATTCATTATTTAGTCTGGTTATTGTAACTGCTGATATCTTTTAAAGTAATGACTTTTATATGTGACTAATGAGGAATATGATTACTTTGACTTTGCAAAACCAATTGGTACTATTTGATATAATTATATTCAATTGCTAATGTTCAAACCATTGTATATGTGAGAAGCTTATGCTTGTGATGATGCATGATAAGTTGCATGCAAGACATAAATATGATACTTGAGAATATGCTATTATGTGTCGCCGCGGTTCTTCATAATATGAAATGATGTAATATGCCAAGAGATACGGGACCCACATCCACAGGGAGAATATGTGGAGGACATATATATGGCATAATGTTGGTACCAGAACCCTTTCTTTTAGGGGACATTTAAGAGTGATACACCAGTGGGGTGTTTGTGAATATATGTAGGCCGTGGGACACATACAAATTAATAATTATATAGATACAGTGAGCTTGATTGCATTGCATATTTCGGAATTATTGCATGACTAAGCTTCCAAAATTATTTTGAGCATATTTGATATGCATGTTTTGATGACATGGCAAAATGTATTTGAAATTGGAAGCTTTATAGTGTTTTATATGCAAATCTGATTGATAAAATCTTGAAATAATTATATTATATTATAGTAGGCTTATTTATTGATTGTGAGCTCGTTTAAATCTCACAATGTTTTTCAGAGCCACAAGACTGATGAAGGGAATATGGGGTGGTTGGAGCTTCTCTTAAAATAACTTAGATCCAACATTTTGTTGTAACCCCATTGATTTATGTATAATGGGCATGTAGCCCAAAACTCATAATTATGGCTTGTATTAAAGTTATTGACTCTGAAGGTATTATCCTTCCTTGTATAAATTGGATTGCTGCAGGACGCCTTGCATGCTAGGCATGCGGCGGGTTGCCACCCCTGGATCCCACATTGGGTCTGGGGCGTGATAGCTTTTATGGTATCGAGCCTAGGTTTGACCTTAGGGACAAACACATGATGACACTAGGCAAAGTAGTAGGATAAAACTAGGAGGGTAACAACTCTAAGATGATTTTAAATAAATATGTTTTAAAAGCCTGAAATTTAGAGGTTTATAAAGATATTGATTGGAACAAAACTTGGCAGGGAATAATAATGCTTCATCGCACCAGAAGTCTGCGATAATTTAAAGGTTCCCAAGCTGGTGACTCTGGCCAACAGGAAGGCTAGCAAACTTCTGGAGGCTCTGGTTTCATTAATTTAGCTGGCAATGGCCAGCAACAATGCCAGACTGAGATACTTTAGGTCCTCGTAGAAATGGTGCAGGCCATGCAGCAACAGATCCAACAAGTGCCTGCTCAACCCGCTTCTCCTCCGCAAACTCCGCTAGTCCAACCCGAACCACCAGTCCAGCCCGTTCCGCCACAACCCTGGCAAGGAGGGGGCTGGAGCTTTACTGAGTTTAAGGGCTTGGCCCCTGCTCCCTTCTTTGGATCCACTAACCCCGTTGATGCTGAGGGGTGGATAAGGGAGATGGAAAAGGCCTTCATAGCTCATGGTAGTCAGGAGGAAGAGCGAATTAGATTTGCCACCTAACTCCTTCAAGGGGAGGCTTATGATTGGTGGTTACATATGGAGCAGCGATTGGGTGGATGGGCTATCATCTGGAGGGAGTTCAAGGAGGTCTTTTTCGATAAATACTTTCCCAGTAGTGTGCAAAGATAGATGGAATCTGAGTTTCTTGAACTGGAGCAGAAGAATCTCTCTGTGGCCCAGTATGAAGCTGAGTTCACTAGACTAGCCCGGTTTGCTTCGAAAATAGTGACCATTGAGAGAACCAAAATCATAAGGTTCATCGAAGGACTGCAACTCAGACTGAGGCAAACAGTCAATGCATTTGAACTCTCCACATATTGTGCTGTGGTGAACAAAGTCCTGGTGATCGAAAGAGACATGAATAGGAACCAAAGGGAGTGGGAGTTACAGAGGAAGAGGAAGGGGTCTTCTTCGGGCCAATCTTCGGGGCAGGCCAAGAAGAAAGATGCATATCAAGCTCCCTCAGGACTGAAGGAAAAGGAGATGCATTGCCCTCACTGCGGAAACTTCCATCCGGGCAGGTGGTGCCGTGGGTCAAAAGGTGCCTGCTTCATATGTGGGAAAGTGGATCACAAGATGGCCACTTGTCCCCTTCGGAGGGATCAACTGCCTCCTCCAAATTAGGGGATGAACCAGCAGTAGCCGCCAAGGACCCAAGGAAGGGTCTTCACCCTCACACAATAGGATGCTGTTGCTTCTAACTCCGTAGTAGTAGGTACGCCTGTTATTTAAGTACTCATTTAAGATTATTTCGTTCATATGCGATGTAATGCATTGAACATGAATGATAAATAGGAAAAGCAATGTTAAACTTCATGACATCTAAGACAAACTAAACTTTGTAATTAGGGATAATTAAAGTAGGCAACACTTATGCTCAAACTTTAGTAGATCTGGGTGCCATGCATTCGTTTATATCTGATGCTTATCTTGCCAATAATGGATCATTGACACCCATTCCCTTAGAGCAAGTGTTGCACATTGCATTCCCAAATGGAGATGTTATGAGGGTGGACTCAATATGCAGATCCTGTCTGATTAATATAGGGGATAAGAGGTTGAAGGCTGATCTAATCGTTCTTCCACTGAAGTCCTTCAATGTTATCCTTGGGATGGACTGGTTGGCCTCCTATCATGCTTCAGTAGACTATTTCAAGAAAATGGTGATCTTCGAAATTCTTAATCAATCTGAATTCAGTTTTACTGGAACCCAGGAGCATCTGGTCCCAGTGTTTGTATCAGCACTGTAGGCTACAAAATATTTGAAGAAAGGTGGCCAAGGATTTCTTTCTATGGTCAGAGACCTTCAGCAGGAAGAGGTCAAGTTGGAGGATATTCCAGTGGCTCAGGAATTCCCTGATATCTTCTCGGATGAATTGACCGAATTGCCCTCAAAATTGCTTTCAGACCATGAAGTCGAGTTCACCATTGATTTGTTCATCTATATCCAAGGCCCCTTATCGCATGGCCCCAGCTAAGCTAAAAGACCTGAAGAGCCAATTGTAGGAGCTCCTAAATTGGGGATTTATCATACCTAGTGTTTCACCTTGGGGTGCTCCAGTATTATTTGTCAAAAAGAAAGATGGAAGTCTTCG